>ONZH01002763.1:0-414327 GCA_900303285.1 Rhinella marina
GTCAGAAGAACAGAGAATTAAAAAAAAATGGATCCTGCTCACCCGTTTGTCACCTATGTCCAAGATCTCTACACCTAACATCTTCAGCTACTTCCCTGGCTGCATACATAACATCAACCTGCTCCATCATCTTTTCTATAATATCCAGACTGTGCGGACATGGGCTCTCCATTTGTCACCCAAATCCACATATATAATATGTGTAGAAACAAACAAAAAAGAATTTCGGGGGTTAATCAAATCTTGAAGAAAAAAATCTCTTACAAGATAAGATAAACTCGAGGTGCCAGTGGAAATGGAGGGAGATGTGTGTAGAAGTGAGAACCAAAACCAGAAGGAGAAGAGGGAGGCAGCTTTGGGATATTCACGTGGATAAAATCCTCGGGTGTGTTATAGACAAAGAGTCAGAGTGAGAGCATCTAGCATACAGCAACTTTGCCGTGTCCTGGTGTTACACTCTTATAAAAGATCCCAAAAGAACCGGTAGCGCCAGACTCTATAGTCAATTATTAGTGATTAAATTTTATTATCGAGTCTATCGATTTGATCCTATAGATCAGAGAGCACAGTGATCTTACTTGTATTGTCTTGTATTTTGCTCGTGATGAAGGGGTCACTTACTTTTACCCGAAACGCGTTGAGCAGGATTTATTCACCCTAATAAAGGATTTGGAAAGAAGGCCTTGGGAATTTGGCTGCCTTCATTCCCTGAGATTCTACATGCGATCCTGGTCGGGGGTTTGGTACCATAGTTGTCTTGAGCTTTATCCTGTGGACCACCCCCCAGTGAAGTGAGTGGACACAAGTTCTATTATTATATATTTTGATTTTGATTTTATTTATTTATAATACGTTGTGTATTGTTCTGTTTTAAGTTCACTCGATAATAATCATAGACTCGATCAAATTTAATCACTAAATTTTAATCACTAATAATTGAGTCTGGCGCTACCGGTTCTTTTGGGACCTTTATTAAGAGTGTAACACCAGGACACGGCAAAGTTGCCACATGCCTGATGCTCTCACTCTGACTCTTTGTCTATAGACATATTATGCTTGTGTGGGTTTTCTCTGGGCACTCTGGTATACTCCCACCATGTTGATAGGTCATTTAGCCCTTTTTTAGTTTTTTTCCACTTGATCCACAATTATTTTTACTTAATTATACAATAACATAGCAAATTCTACATACAATTTATCAACAGACAATTGATGACGTCTCATAAATCCCATGTTCTTGCTGTTTCTGTATATAGAGAGTAGTCAAGCGCTATATACTCCTCTGTCCTGTGTCCAGACAAGACTGAACCATATACCACGTCTGATTGTAAAGTCAAATTACATAATTACAAATGGTTTGTACAAGAATTGTTAGCATGATATATGTGCGGCTTGAAAAAAAAATAAAACACAATGGAGTATAAAGTTACCCCACAGAACGTACATCCAGTGTCTGATGTTGAAAGTAGCCCCAGGTAGGAGTTCCGAAAATATTTTTAATGACTATTTATTTTGCCTCAGTTAGGGTAGGGAACGCGTAAGGTAATGAGGACCTTTGATGAGGGTTGAGAGTTTACATATCTTAGCTAAAATGAGATATAAAATAGCAACTGAAGATGTATTATATTTTATTATATCTGTGCCTGATATTATGACCCCCGTGTGGGGGGCACTGTATGTGTGGTTCACTTGGTGCATTGTACAGTCTGCCTAAACATGTAGTATTAATGATAATACGTTGTCCATCACATAACACTGTAAGGTACTGGAAGACAAGAACTTGACGTAGTTGCATTTTTCGGCAAAAATATAAACTAATACCTCATGTTATGTAATGAAAGAAGATAGAAGAATATGTACAAGACTGGGATTTTCTTTTTGGGTGTGAGAAATTAAAAGGCATATAAATCCAGATTTACTACAGAACCTGTTCAATGAGACCAATGAAAAAAATGTGTAAGTAAAAAGTGTGTGTATATATATATATATATATATATATATATATATATATATAGTACAGACCATAAGTTTGGACACACCTTCTCATTCAAAGAGTTTTCTGTATTTTCATGACTATGAAAATTGTAGATTCACACATCAAAACTATGAATTAACACATGTGGAATTATATACTTAAAGGGAACCTGTCATCTCCGAAACACCCCCTGAACTACAGTAAGCGGTGTATAGTGTAAGAGAAGCTGAATCCGAATATGTAAGTTTTATCTTCATAATCACTTCCATTCTGACGCTGACAGGACTCTTCTTTGAGTCGTCTCCATTATGTCAGTGATCACCGGAGTCCACTGAGTGCATTTTACTGCTGGTTTGTGGGAGCACAGGATCAGAATGGAAGTGAGTATGAAGATAAAACTTACATATTCGGATTCAGCTTCTCTTACACTATACACCGCTTACTGTAGTTCAGGGGGTGTTTTGGAGATGACAGGTTCCCTTTAACAAAAAAGTGTGAAACATCTGAAAATATGTCTTATATTCTAGGTTCTTCAAAGTAGTCACCTTTTGCTTTGATTACTGCTTTGCACACTTTTGGCATTCTCTTGATGAGCTTCAAGGGGTAGTCACCTGAAATGGTTTTCACTTCACAGGTGTGCCCTGTCAGGTTTAATAAGTGGGATTTCTTGCTTTATAAATAGGGTTGGGACCATGAGTTGTGTTGGGCAGAAGTCAGGTGGATACACAGCTGATAGTCCTACTGAATAGACAAGAGAAAAACAGCTAAGTAAAGAAAAACGAGTGGACATCATTACTTTAAGAAATGAAGGTCAGTCAGTCCGAAAAATTGGGAAAACTTTGAAAGTGTCCCCAAGTGAAGTCACAAAAACCATCAAGCGCTACAAAGAAACTGGCTCACATGAGGACCGCCCCAGGAAAGGAAGACCAAGAGTCTCCTCTGCTGCGGAGGATAAGTTCATCCAAGTCACCAGCCTCAGAAATCGAAGGTTAACAGCAGCTCAGATTAGAGACCAGGTCAATGCCACACAGAATTCTAGCAGCAGACACATCTCTACTAGAGATGAGCGAATCAATTCGATGATTCGTTGATTCGTACCGAATCTTGGGAATTTTTAGCTGCGAAATGAATCCGAATATTAGGTGATTCGCTTCGGCTTTGTATGCATTCGCTACATAGTTTGTCCTATCAATTATACGCTATTGCTACGTATAAGTTACTCTATACCCTGTTGCGTACGAATTCAATTCATTTGCGATGCAGACTCCTCCCTGGTAGCTCCGCCCCCTTCTCCAGCGCGCGAGGAAGACGAGGCAACTCAGGAAATTAAGATGGCGACACAGCGAGGTCCTGACTGGGGAGGCATGGTGTGGGGCACCGACCCCTATGAGGAGAAGGAATCGGAGGAGATCTACGTCTCTCAATATGTCCGGCAGCCTAAGAAGTTGGTTGAGGTGCCCTCTGAGGTGTTCACTCCGCTTGCTGACACGGCGGAGGTGGCAGGAGTTCCCGCTCTGCCGCAGAAGGACTACTCCCTTCGTCAAAATTCTATGGTCCCCGAGGCTGTCACCCAGAACACCCTGACCCTCTGGGAATACAAAAGGCTGGTAGAGGAGTGGGTTGTTCAGGTGTTGGAGCACCCACGGTCCGGTGACCCTAAGCTGGAGCGCCGAAGGGGTACCGTTATTTGGTTCAATGTGGAACGGGGAGTAGGTTTTATCGGCGATGAGGAGACGGCGGAAGAGTTATACGTAAACCGCCGTTCTGTAAAGCGGCCATATCTTCCGCCCGTCCGCCACAATCTCCACGTAGGGGATTACGTGGAGTATACCCCCATGAAGAGCCTCCAAGGCCCATTTGCTACTGGGGTGAAACTCCTTAAGCGACCAGCTACTCCTGCAGCGCCCCCGGAAGACTGGACTGAGGAGGCCCAGGCCGCAGAAGAGGCTCGTTGTTCCCATGGGATTCAGCGATCTGAGGAGAAATCCCATTCCCAAGCTCAGCTGGAACCCCTGATACCCGATTTACCACCACCGCCGAACCTCCAGGTGGGACAGATGACCACCAACAGTTTTGTGTACCAGCCATCGGTAGAACAATACCAACTGCCATGGCAGGTGCAGGCTGCACAGTCCGCCGCTCGCAGAAGACCGTTACCAGAGCCCTTACAGCCGGAGATTCTGTCACCTTGTATGCCGGTGGGAGGATCTGGCCACTACAAGGTAATGGGCAAGGCCCAAGTTGCCATGGCCCTTGCCAGTGTGACAGCCCGGTCACTACCAAGACCATCCCTGAGAGATCGTGGGGGTCTGCTGCCGCAGCCAGTGTCGCTTTCATGAGGCAGGAGCGCCCTCTCATGTCTTTTAGCTCCAGCAGCAGTGAAGAGGACCTGCTAGCCCTTAAGTAAGGATCCTGCAGCTGTTATGGGAGCCACAACGTGGACTTAACCTGAAGGGTGAGCACTAGTTGGCGTGTGTTTTTATTTTTGTTGCCCTGCGTTTGTCCTCACCCAGATGGCCATGGATTGTCAGGACTCCCCCCATCAAAAAAAAAAAAGTTTTAACCAAGTTGCGCAGATGTGCGCCTCATCCCTTTTTCCCCCCTTTTCAGGTTATTGGGGAGCCCCTTGAAAGAGGGTTTTTTAAGGAACCTTTGCTGCTATTTTTTTACCCATTTGGATTACAATTTTACCTATGTGGATTACAAATTGCAACTGAGTTTGGGACTCTGCTCCAGTTCTATGACAAGCGTCAGAAAGAAGAAAAGAGACTTAAAAGTGTCCGTGAGCAGACTAGGTAGGTGATATTTAAAATGTTTACATTATACATATAATGTATTTGCGCTATATTGTTTGCACTGGATTGTTTGCACTAATGTTTTTACCTTTCAGCAACGTTTTCAAGTATGTTGCTCATTGTGTGTATTTCTTTACAGGTACCGCAATGGGTCCTCATATTCACTTTATTGTATGGTGGATGGTTGTACTATGCCCATAGCCGGATAGACAGCACCTTACTTCTTCTACCTCAAATATACATACTGCCTCTGAGGGCGATTTCAGATCTGACCATTTACACTGGATCTGGCCCGGGGTCCGCAAGGTGTCAAAACGATGGCGCAAGCCTCGGATCACCTGCTGGATCACCTCCTTTTTATGCTGGTTCGGGTGGCCATCGTAAATTGTAATCCTGGCGGTCCATCAGCCGGACTATGTATTTCAGCTGTGCAGCAGAGCTAAATGATGAGGATCGTCTGGATGCCATTTTCGAATATTCGCTCTGCCTCTGAGGAGTGCACGTCGTGACCTCTCGTTGTACGTGCCTGCGTATTACGTAATCGCGTAGACAATAGTACGCTGAGGATTCGTAAGCTATTTGTACGCTCATGCGTACGTCTTCTAAGACGTTGCGTACATTTTTTGACTGTACGTTCGTTATTAGTGCGCGAATGTTCGCTAATAGCACATAATAACTTATATTTTGTATGCAAATACAACGAATCTATTCGCCGAATATACGAATCTTAGGAAAACTTCGGCGAATGTTCGGCGAATAATTTTTTGAATGATTCGCTCATCTCTAATCTCTACAACAACTGTTAAGAGGAGACTGTGTGCAGCAGGCCTTCATGGTAAAATATCTGCTAGAAAACCACTGCTAAGGACAGGCAACAAGCAGAAGAGACTTGTTTGGGCTAAAGAACACAAGGAATGGACATTAGACTAGTGGAAATCTGTGCTTTGGTCTGATGAGTCCAAACTTGAGATTTTTGGTTCCAACCACCGTGTCTTTATGCGACGCAGAAAAGGTGAATGGATGGACTCTACATGCCTGGTTCCCTCCGTGAAGCATGGAGGAGGAGGTGTGATGGTGTGGGGGTGCTTTGCTGGTGACACTGTTGGAGATTTATTCAAAATTGAAGGCATACTGAACCAGCATGGCTACCACAGAATCTTGCAGCGGCATGCTATTCCATCCGGTTTGCGTTTAGTTGGACCATCATTTATTTATCAACAGGACAATGACCCCAAACACACCTCGAGGCTGTGTAAGGGCTATTTGACCAAGAAGGAGAGTGATGGGGTGCTACGCCAGATGACCTGGCCTCCACAGTCACCAGACCTGAACCCAATCGAGATGGTTTGGGGTGAGCTGGACCACAGAGTAAAGGCAAAAGGGCCAACAAGTGCTAAGCATCTCTGGGAACTAATTCAAGACTGTTGGAATACCATTTCAGGTGACTACCTCTTGAAGCTCATCAAGAGAATGCCAAGAGTATGGAAAGCAGTAATCAAAGCAAAAGGTGGCTACTTTGAAGAACCTAGAATATAAGACATATTTTCAGTTGTTTCACACTTTTTTGTTGAGTATATAATTCCACATGTGTTAATTCATAGTTTTGATGCCTTCAGTGTGAATCTACAATTTTCATAGTCATGAAAATACAGAAAACTCTTTGAATGAGAAGGTGTGTCCAAACTTTTGATCTGTACTGTACTGTATATCTCAATGAAAAAAATGTGTAAGTATAAAGTGTGTATATATATATATATATATATATAAGAAATATGGTAAACTATAGATAAATTATATGGGCTATCTGGGACGTCTGCTCTGGGGGTCTCGGGTGCCCATGGCCACCCTAAATGCCCATCACAAATTTAGAAAATTGTCATGAATCCCATTAATTTAGAATCAATTTGCTCATCTCTACATAGGAAGCAATATTTTGCACCAAAATTTCACCACAATTCTGACATAAAATTTGGTTAAGCTAACCAATGCGACCGTATGTGCTTTTCTGTAGTCTAATAGTTAAAATCAAGCAGTCGCACTACAAAAAGTTGTAGGGTATTTGTAGTCTAATAGACAACTATTTTGCAATTGCCTGCATCTGATGCTTATTGTCTTGTCAAGTCTACAACCTGAGGATAGGTCATCAATATCTGATCGCCGGGGGTCCAACTCCCAGCACCCGTGCCAATCGGCTGGTGAACACCGCAGCCTCTTCCTAGACATATGTCATCAGTTACATGTGTAGTGCCCTGGAACAGGGGTACTTTGCAGTCTGGACATTTGTGGACGTTTGCCACTATTTCTTCTACGCAAAGTCATGAACGCCTTACTTTTCTGTTTCCATTTTTTACTCCCAGCCCTCCCAAAACCATAACTTTTTTATTTTCTCATTCAAATAGCTGTATGAGGGCTTGTTTTTTGTGGAACAAGATGTACTTTCTAATGGCACCGTTTATGATCGCATACAATGTGATGGGAAACAGGAAAAATTCCAAATGGGGTGAAATTATTATTAAAAAAAAAACACCATGCGGCCACAGTTTTATGGTTTTTTTACACCATTTCCTATGCAGTAAAACTGGCCTCTTATTTTTATTCTCTGGTTCATTACAATTACAATGATACTCCATGTGCGTAGTTTTTCTTGCATTTTAATATTAAAAAGAAATTAAAACTTTGGAAAAAAAATAATTTTACCTTTGCATTGCCATATTTTGACCGCCATAACTTTTTTACTTTTATGTGTGTGGGCTAAATTTTTGTGGGACGATCTGTAATTTTCATTGATTCCATTCAATTTTACGTGGGAGGTGATGCGACCAAAAAATGGCTAATTGGCTAATGGCTAATTTGGCTTTTTTCCATTTCGCCATTTGCCATATGGGATAAATATTTTTATATTTTAATAGTACGGGCGTTTTTGCATGCGGCAATGCCCATGATGTTAATTTTTTAAAATTATTTATGTATTTTTATTTTAAATTTGGGGAAAAGGGGGTTGGATTTGATTTTTTTTAATATTTTTTTGTATATTTTTTAATTTCACGCTTTAATAAATCCCCTAGGGAACTATAGCAAGCAATCATTAGATTGCTTCTCTAATAGACCCCAATACATTAGCATTGGAGTCTATTAGAATGATACTATGTTCCTATAGAGCCCTGCCACAGGCATGCTCTCCATAGGAACTAGTGTGCGACAATACCACTTCTGAGTACAGGGGCTGCTGCACACTACATCCGGCTCCATTGATCATCGACAGGGAAAGCCGGAGAACAGCCTGGAGTACGGCATGGCATCAGAGGGGTTAACTATATGCGATCAACATTATTGTTGATCTCATACATTAGTCCCGGGAATCTGCTGTTTAAAACCGCTCTGCTGGTGGGCGCCATTTTTAAATGCCCGACTGCCAACGTAAATTAACGTTGGGCAATTGGGGAAGGGGTTAACCCGTACTAGTAAAGACAATGATTAATTGTATATATTTGTGTATACATTTTTATTCTTCCTACCATACTGGGGGAAAATGTGTAATTCTCTTTGTCTCGTAATTCTTGTCACACTTTGTCATTTAATGCTACTCTTGCCATTTTTAAGAAGGCAGTGAAAAACTGGGCATTGTTAGCCCTGTTAACACTCTGCTTGGCGCATTTATTAAATGAAACTTTTAAAAAAGTTGCAAAACATGCTGTAATCTTACTCTAGTAGGTCTGTGACATAACATCTCTATTCAAAAGAGTTAACATGCAGCTTTCATAAACGTGGAACAATGCAAACTGACTTTAAAAATTCCATTCACAATAATCATCTCCATTTTTTTTATATGGAGCCTGCTTGATTTGCAGTAATGTGGTGGACCATACATATCCAAATAGCATCCATGTAAATGACAGGACGCAAGGTTTTCTAGTAGAACATCACACCTCCACCCACTTGCCCTTCTTTCCATAATATATTATTGTGTCATTTCTTCCACTGGTAGATGAGGCATCTGGATGTCTACTGATGTAAAAGAAAATATAATTTGTCAGGCAAGATCATCTTCCATTGCTTCAATTCTAATGCTCAGGTACCCATTGAAGCCACCTTCAGTTGTCAACAGTGGTCACCATGGGCTGTCTGGCCATCAGTAGCTCTCCCATGGGATCAGACCAGATATGCTAGCATTCACTACCCACAGGCACCATCAACCTGTTCAGTTATTTTTTTCCCCCTTGGACCACTTTTGGAAAGTTCTAACCTCTGCATACAAATAACACCCTGTCCTTGCCCATTTTGCCCGCTTCCAGCACATCAACTTAAAGCAGGGAGATGCATTCGATCACCCAGGCAAATGTGCAGTTTGGCAAACTAAGCCACTACAATAAGTCTACCACCAGCACAGAATTATCCCCTCCCCCCACACACTCCTTTTCCCATCAGTTGTTGCATTCTCGGTTATAGTAACAGATGAATGAAAATGGAAGCATTTTAAAAAAATTTATTTTTTCTTGGCATCGCCATTTTCTGACAACCATAACTTTTTTATACTTCTATCTACAGAGCTCTATGAGGACTTGTTTTTTGTGGGGCAAGCTGTAGTTTTTATTGGTGCCATTTTTGTTGTATTATGGAAGCACTCATTAGTACCGGAGGACCGGGAAGCGGTGAAGGCTCTGTACTCACCGCTTCCTAGTCCTCGGCTGTGCTGTGGCTGTACACAGCGTGAGGGTGCTCTGTGACCTCACTATGAGTACGCTGGTTCACAGCACAGCCGGAGGAGGAAGATCACGCTGGTGATGAGTAGCGGTGGCGTTCGGAGCAGGAGAGGTAAGTGTTTTTTTATTTTATCAAGCATGGGGGCTGATCCGAGGCAATGGGGGCTGCTGGGATGATATGAGGCATGGGGCTCTTATCTGAGGTCCAATTGAGGGTCTGATCGAGGCTGTCAGGTGAGGTCTGACCTGAGGTCTAATGAAAATATTTTTTTTCTTATTGTCCTCCTCTAAAATCTGGGTGCGTCTTATGGGCCGGTACATATTATAGGTCGAAAAATACAGTATATAGAAAGTAAATTGTCAGGTACAGAAACCAAGAAAAGCCAAACTATACAAATATTTTAATGCTACAAAATCAATTACAAAAACATCACATCCATGATAACATACAAAGGCAATGTGGAAAATTTAACAAGAGCCATTTGTTATATCTTTTTGCTAGTTAGTCTCTGATCATCATTTAACGGCATGTCCTGGTCATCAAATATTACAAGGCATGGGGATCACATTCAGGGCTGAGCATCAGAGAAATGATCAAGTCCCAACTGCTGAGAGGAGTTTACTTTGCCATGTACCACACTTCATTGTGGCGGTCGAAAAGTTCAAAAGGAGAATTGTAGCCAACACGTATGAAGTATGTATCATCAAACTGCAGACCAAGGGCACTCAGCTCTTTGGCTAGGGCTTTAGCTTGCTCAGCATATGCTTTGTTTAGGGCATATCCTCCAAAAGTCCTGAAAAGATTGAAAAGTTCACTTTGACATTCAGCATAGGAGATATTTTGTTATACAATTACAGACTTAGTTCTTCAAAAGGTTATTGCTATATCCTTGCTTTGGCCACCCCTTCCCCACTGAAACAGCAGAAATCTGCTAATACATGAGCAGCAGTGTTAGGGCCCATTCAGATGGCTGTATGAACGGGTCCGCACCCATTCCGCAATTTTGCGGAATGAGTGCACACCCATTCATTTAAATGGGGCCGCAAAAGATGTGGACAGCACAACATGTCCTATCCACATCCATGGTTCCATTCTGTGGCTTCGCGGAAAGGATAGAGCATACTACAAGCCATAGTGCCCACCCCCCTGTAATGTCCTGATGCTAGCAATCTACTATATTATCTGCACTGAGAAAAATCACTGTGTTATCTGTGGTGTTACATAGGACTGCAGACAAGACGTTCATATCCACAGGAGACCAATAGATGCAGGTCCCACCATGATTCCTATTCCCCCACAGAAGTAAATTGAGAGGCACCTCTCCATACACTGCCGCAGTCATATGAAGCCCTGTTCTTGAGAGAGTCTGCGCCTATTGTACTGTCATATCCTGGGAAAAATCATAGTGTAATACAGTACCTGCAAAGAGGGATGGAGTGAAGAGAGAGGCGAAGCCATAGCAGAGGCCCAGACATTAATAGAGTTTGAAGCCAGTATTAGGGTTAAAAAAAGGGTTAACATAAGAAGAGGAGGTGGAAGTGGTGCAAGCGGGAAAAGGTGGGGTGGATTTAGGTAAATAGAGGGGGGAGGGGATGGTACTTGTTAAGGGTCTGTGAGGGAGGGGCCTTTCATTCCTGCTTGGCCCAGACCTGAAGACTTGACAACCCCGAGACGGTGCGTTACGACTGCCGATCATCCATAATAAGAACTTCCAAGGCCTCCACATTTGGACCGAGTTCACACTTCAGTTATTTGGTCAGTTATTTCCATCAGTTATTGTAAGCCAAAACCAGGAGTGGAGGCTACATAGAGATAAGGTATAAGGGAAAGATCTGCACCTGTTCTGTGCTTTTGACCTTCACCTAGTTTTGGCTCACAATAAGGCTACATTTACATGACTGTAGTGTTTTACAGATCCGCAAATCACTGATACTGCCCAGTGTGCGTTCTGCAATTGCAGATAAGAATAGGACATACTCCATCTTTTTTTAAATGAGTGGGTCCCATTGGAATGAGTGGGTCCGCACCCGTTCCGCAAAATTGCTTAACGGACGCTGACTCTTTCATACGCTCGTGTGAATGTAGCCTAACTGATTAAATAACTGAAGTGTGAACTTGGCCTAAGACTATCTTATACTACTATATATGTTATTTTATTGGTGGTTATAATAGTTTGTTAAGAGGCTTCTGTGGCTTATATTTATTTAATCTTCATACATAATGTCAGTGTCATTTCAGGAAAGAATTTGGGAGAGGGGTTGGGGGGGGTATTCATTCAGTGTAAGGGTATTCACATATACAATACCCTTATGTCAATGACATTTGTATAATCTTCGGTACATTTTCCACGTGAAAATTGACCTAAGCAGTGTGCAGCATGTCAGTTCTGTGATTTTTTTTGTGGATTTTACCCTTTTCAATACAAGGGTGAGATCTGTGGAAACTACACATCAAAATTGCAGCAAAACCACAAGCAACACATGCTGTATTTGGTGCAGGGTTTGCTGCAGAGACATAGAAAATGAACATTGAGGGCTCATGCATGCACTACTAAAACACCAGTCTAATAAGTGTGCCCCTTAGTTTTTTTGAAACACTGAAAGAACAGCGAATGGGGAAAAAAAAAATCAAAATAGTCTATTTCAGTGTTCATAAATACTTAAGGTGATTATAATTTCTATTTAGAGGGGCGGGGGTTCTACTGGAATTACTATTGGTAACCTACACCCTCTGGATAAGCTATCAATATCAGATCAGCAGGGGTCCAACACCTGGGACTCCTACCGATCAGCTGTTAGAAGAGGACGGCATGCCACAAGCACCGCAGCCTCTTTCTGTCAAGTGATGTCACTTTACATCAGTCACATGGCCTAGTTGTAGCTCAGCCTCATTGAAGTGAATGGGCCTGAGCTGCAATACTATGTACAGCGCCTGCTTTGAAAGCTGCCAGGAGCTGGCTGCGCTCACCAGAGCTCTGGTAAGCATGGCGCCTTCCTGAAACAGCTGATTGGTGAGGTTCTCAGGACTCAGACGCCTCCCGATGTGAATAATTATGACCTATCCCGCGGATTATCTATCCTAGATAACCCCTTTTAACATGCAGGCAGGGCTCCATAAAAACTTCGCTATGACAGGCCTAAAGGGCCTTCAGAAGGCCTGAGGCTGCCATAGCAACAGGATGACTCCCTTGATCTCTGTGCCATTCAGTCCCCAGATGCACAAAGCTCCCAGGAAGACTTCTCAGATGCCATGGTCGCAATTGAACACAGCATCTGAGTCTGATCGGTGTTCTCACTGATCATGAACTCCATCTCCAGATGTCTGTTGTATAGAACAGCAGGCAACCAGCAGCTATGGCTCTCCTAAGGCTAGTTTCACACTAGCACTAGACATATCCAGCCGGCAGGCTGTTCCAGAAGGAAGCTGGAGATGTCTGGATCTAGCTTTGCCGGAAGCTGCCCTAAAGGCCATATACGCCTTTTGATGGCATTTATTTTTATTATTATATTGTACTCATTTTTAGCTGAAAATTGTTTTTTTTTTCAATTGCCGTTGTCCCATATCTAATAGCAGGATGTGAATTTTCTCTGCTAGTCAGACAGGGAGTTGACAGGCTCCTTATCTCTGATCTTAAACACTCATTAAAGATCAAGTCTTATCTTACTGATAAGAATGTGGCTTAAATAAGGGTTTAAGACCTTTTAGTAATTTAGAGATGAGAGTTATTAGATGAGGGGCACAAAGTGAAAATACCATTCACACAGCTAGAAAAACAGTTAACCCTTCATGACAGTGGCTCAATATTTTTAATAAAGACCAATTGAAAAAAATGATTTTTAGCCCAAAATGAGTAAAATGCAATTCGTGTGGGGCCCCTATACAGTATTTTAGACCCATCACGGTCAGTTGCTTGATGTACTAGTATAAGAAATGGTTTGTTTTTGTCTTTTTAAGCACAATCAGGATATTGGCATTTGTCATGTGACATCACAATATTTTTATTTATTTATTTATTTTATTTTTTTCAAATATTTGATATAACAGAAAAAATAGACAATGATCTCAACTGGTAGTGACTTACTTGACATATGCAGAAGCTGTAGGAATTGTATCCAAGTAAACTTCAGGGTCTGTAGGTTTTGGAACATTCTCCACTTCATGTGGCACAAAGAAGGACATTGTGGCATTATCAGCGGGTGGTTGTTTTAATGGCACATATGTTATCACGGGTACAGTCATGTTTATCTTCAGCCCTAAAAAAGGAAACAGACTGAAAAGTGAGACATTTTACCGACACTGGATAATAGAGCATGTATTGACACCATATTGTCTACACAGCCTCGACGGTGGGTAGCTAAAATGTCAGTACCTCTTGTATGAGGGAGGTACATTATGTGCCTATTACTGTTCAGCAGTTGTCTTGCAGAACAAGAGGTTTCCCAAACAGTTCTGCTTTTTTTTTTTTGCTTGTTGTCCAAAATTAATGACACCAAGTTGCCTCAAGCTAAGCTTAACCGCAAGTTCAGATTTCATTTATATGACAGTTGTCAAGAAAAAAAACATTGGCATGGGTTTGGTCGTTTCAAGATTGTAGGTCAGATGCATCTCTTTATAAGTGCAAATTCCTACACTAGCATATTTCTACATGAAAAATACCTTATTTCTCCCCAATATATTATTTAAAAAAAGTTCTAGAGACTAGGTTGTCCCATTGTTTCCTTGGACACCTTTAATTCTTTTAATGGTTTTTGGCCATTATCGTTTGGTGCAATTCCAAGTCAGACCTGTCACCATATACTTACAATTGGATCTGTGGATGTCAAGAATAGCAAATTAAGACACAGAAGCCCACAATATAGATATGAGCAGAGCCTAGGGGCGTAGCTATAGCCTCATGGGCCCTGGTGCAAGAGTTCAGCTTGGGCCCCCTTCCCTCAGTGCTTTGTGTGTCTTCATATGTGGCACAAGGGTCTTTGGGCCCCTTCAGGCTCCTGGGCCCGGTAGCGACTGCTACCTCTGCACCCCCTATAGCTACGCCCCTGGCAGAGCCTTATATAAGAGGACAACCTACCTTCAGCATTGTTCCCAGAGATATACTTAAACAGACGGTTGAAGCTGGTCATAATCCCTATGCCAAACATGTCCTGTTTTAGTGAAGTTGTCACCCAACGACTTTCTTCATATTGACGAAGTTCAAAGTCCTGAAAATGTAGGAGTTCAGTTAGACAACAAAGACACCGTTTTCCATGAATGAGTAGTACAGACAAATTCAAGACTTCTTTCTTGTCACAAACTCCTCTCCTGCTCCTCTCTCTTCAACTCTGGATTCACTGTTCAGATCCATCTTCAGGAAAGATGGGCTGCCTGCTCACTGAACAATCAAATTACATAGAAGACTATGGAGAAGGAAGGAGAAGGCAACAGCAGAGGAACTGACAGACTGCCGCTGGTTTATAAGGGATTTACTTGGTGAAAGGAAATGCAGCATAAACGCAGATATTTTAATAAACACATGCATTTGTAATGCATTTTTTGCTAATTTTGCATTTGCAAAAATGATAATTACTTACCGGTAATTTGATTGTCCAAAGTCCATGACAGCACCAGGAGAGAGGGCCCACCACCCAGGACAGGAAACCCAGAAATATAATACACGAGGTGCCTCTCCCTCATTCAGTGGTTTTCCAGAAATGAGAGACAGACCACCTTCCATTAATCCATATCTTACCGGTCTGACCAGTCTTTGTTCTTGCTTGTATGTTTAACACCTTTTTTTATTTTCCTGCACAACCAGTGAGAACTAAACAAAAGCCCATCATCAAGATACTTGTAATAAGAGAAGAAAAAAGGATGTGGGGGTATTAGAAGGGAGCTGTCATGGATGTCAGAGTAAGAGTCAGATTACCGGTAAGCAATTATCATGCTGGCTATAGACTTCTATTATGACGGAAAGCAATAAGGAACGCCTCTTATAGTCATGCCGTCATAGAATTCCGTTATGGTCCGTAATAGCGGAATACATAGCGAGATTCTTTGATAACCGAACCTGTACCCTGGACTTGAAAACACAAGTTCGCTCATCCTTACTGATCACTAGTTCAGTCCTACAAGTGAGTTTTCAACCCTTTAACCCTTAGAGTACCAGTGCCGTACATGTACGGCGCTGGGACGATGCGGACACATGGCGCCTGCTCGCACGTGCGGCGGGCGTCATGGCCGGCAAGTCTCTGCTGTTTCTAACAGCAGAGACTTGCGGGTACTTACCTCCATCGGCGGTGTCTTCGTAGGCCTTTAGATGCCGTGATCACGGCATCTAGTTGCGTCTAAACCCCAGAAGCGTATGCTTCTGGGTGGTGTACAGACACCCCGTGTGGCCAATCAGGGTGTCTGTACACGATCTGTACACATCAGCGAGGTTTGCAGCTTTCAAAGTGCAATTCTTATTCTGGCCACTAGATGGCAGGCCAGGATAAGAAATGAGCAAATTCGGTCATTAAGTCAAAAATAAAACACCCTCATTGCTCATAAAGAAAAAATAAAAAACACAATCTATTTGCTCATATTTGAGCTTTAAAATAATCACAGAAATTTTTTTTGAAAAAAGTTAAAAAATATATAAAAAATATATAAAAGTTCAATTCACCCCCCTTTCCGTATAATTAAAAAATAAATACCTAAATAACAATAAATATAGACATCATGGGTATCACCGTGACCGAAAACGCCCGTACTTTTAAAATATAAAAAAAAATTCCAATACGGCGAATTGTGTGGCGGAAAAAAGCGTCCAAATGGCGATTCACTGTTTTTTGTCGCTTTTTTTATGATCAAAAAGTCATACACACCCCAGAATGGTATCAATAAAAACTTCAGATCGCCCCGCAAAAAATGAGCCCCCATACAGCTCCATACACATAAATACCAAAAAGTTATAGGGGTCAAGATATGACAAAAAAAAAGGCCAACTTTATAATTATTTTATCACTATCAAAACGCAGGAAAAACTATACATATTAGGTATCGCCGGATTCGTACTGACCAGTAGAATGAAAGTAACTGGTCAGTTTTAATGAACATCGAAGGTTGTAAATAAGAAACCTGTAGAACTGTAGCGGAATAGCGTTTTATTTTCAATTTTACCCGATTTGGAATTTTTTTTTCCCGCTTCCCACTACACCACATGCAATATTAAATGGTGGCGTTGGAAAGTACAACTTGTCCCACAAAAAACAAGCCCTCATACAGCTATGTGAACAGAAAAATAAAACAGTTATGGCTGTTTGAAAGCAGGGAGCGCAAAACGAAAACGCATAACCGAAAAAACCTCCGGTACTGAAAGGGTTAAATAAGCCTTGAGACATGACTTGGATATTAAATAAACCAGCACCTCATCTGCAGACAGCTTACAGAATAGCTGCCTCACATCTGGTAGAATTAGAGGCAGAAGCGCTTGTTTGCATCCCTTTCTTCACAACATTTTGTCATGTGGACATTTTTTTTTTACCGAGTACTGCAAATGGGCAGGATGGGGGCAGAGTGGGGGCATGTCAAGGGCCAGAACTCCATCCTAGGCAGTTTACTACTTTTACACCTGGAGACGGGCACACAGACTGCCATATATGCACCTAATTTATGACAATACGCATGTCGTATCGTAAATTAGCCATATACTACAGCAGGGGGGGGGGGAGAATTGAGACCAGTAGGCTTGAGTGAATAAAGCTTTGGATCATAAATCCAAAGTCAACGCATTCAAACCCTTCTTTATAATGCAGTACGGTGACTTGTCTCCATACAGCATTAAAATTTATTGCCTCCATGGAGCCAAAATTCATTCCACCTGAAATCACACAAAATGTCGGCGAATGAATTTGGTATTCATTTGTGCATCTTTAAAAACATTTAAACTTTGGAATCCAAAGTCGGGTTTGGTACCTCAGTGCTAAACCCGACTTCAGATTGCTAATTTAAAAAGTGTTTTTAAAGATGCAGAAATGAATACCAAATTAATCCACCGAAGTCTCACGTGAAACGAATTTTGCCATTTTCAGTTGATCAGCGACCATGGATTAAGGATGATACACAGAGGGTAAAAAACGTCGTTTGTTAGATCCGTCACAGGCTCTCATAAACGGTCCAAAACTGATCAGTTTTGTCCTAATACATTCTGAATGGAAAAGGATCCATTCAGAATGCATCAGTTTTGCTTCAGTTCAGTCAGCATTCCGTTTTTGGAGGCGGACACTAAAATGCTGCTTGCTGCGTTTTGGTGTCCGCATGAAGAAACTGATCCGTCATGAATCACAATGTAAGTCAATGGGGATGGATCCGTTTTCTCAGACACAATGGAAAACGGATCCGTCCCCCATTGACTTTCAATGGAGTTCATGACGGATCAGATTGGATCAGTTTGGCTATTTAAAAGATAATTAGAGATGAGCGAACGTGCTGGCAACGAGCACTGTACCGCTTGGCTCCCCTGCGCCCATGCGAGCGCAGGGGAGCCGAGCGGTACAGTGCTCGTTACGAGCACGTTCGCTCATCTCTAAAAATAATACAACCGGATCCATTCAGAATGGATGCAGATGGTTGTATTATCATGACGGAAGCGTTTTTGCTGATCCAAGACAGATCCAGCAAAAACGCTGGTGCGAAAGTAGCCTAAGCCTAATCAGCATTTTTTTAACTAAGGCTACTTTCACACTAGCGTTTTAAAATTCCGGTATTGAGTTCCGTCATAGGGGCTCAATACCGGAATAAAACGCTTCAGTTTTGTCCCCATTCATTGTCAATGGGGACTAAACTGAACTGAAGACAACGGAATGCTTCTGAAAGCATTCCGTTCCGTCTTCAGACCGGAGAACAAACCGCAGCATGCTGCGGTTTTCTCTCCGGTCCAGGCACCCGCACCAAGACGGATCCAGAATGACCCCCAATGCAAAGTCAATGGGGGCGGATCCGTCTGGTGTGACCACAATGGTAACCGGATCCGCCCTCCATTGACTTTCAATGGAGTTCATGACGGATCCGGCTACACATACACACAATACACACATACATACATACACATAAACATAAACATACACACACATATAGACATACAAAAACACATACATACTTACATGCTCCCCAGCAAGTCTTCAGAGCGGCGTAGGGCCAGGTCGGCGCGCACAGATGACGATTCCACCAGGCGCCCAGCAGAGGGCGCTGTGGGGAATCGTCACCTGTGCGAGCTGTCCTGCTCCTCCGGCGCTCCGAAGACCTGCCGGGAGCATGTAAGTATGTATGTGTGTTTGTTTGTCTATATGTGTGTGTGTGTGTATGTATGTACTGTGTGACATGTGTGGGGCCGGAGCACGGTTCCGGCTCCACACATGTCGCTGCGGCAGTCCTGATCCGGCAGCACCCTTCACCTGCCGGATCAGGCCTGCCGCTAATGTGAAAGTAGCCTAAAAGAGTCACAAACACTAAAGCAAATGTACTCCATAGACTAGGATAGCACAGCAGAAGTGTTGAGCAAACTTCGGTTTTCAAGTTCGCCGTACAAGGTTCGGGTTATTTAAGAATTCCGTTATGGATTCCGCTACCACGGACCATAACTCATTCGCTCATCCCTACACAGTGGCAAAGGATTTTTAAGCAATTGATAGAAGAGAATTGGTTGTTTTATAACATTAAGAGCTCATGCACACAAACTTATTTTATTTCCGTGTCCGTTTTTTTTTTTGGCTGAACAATTCATTTCAATGTGTACACACACAAAAAAAAAAAACACAGAAGTTACTCCACGTGCATTCCGTATTTCCATTCCACATTACGGACAAGGATAGGACTGTCCTATTAGGGGCAGACAGCAAAATACATACAGTCATGTGCATAAGCCCTAAGCACAAGTAAATTCACAACTATAAGTCATTACACCTGATGGCTACAGTACTGAACAAAGAGTAAATCATGAAATCTGCCCCACTACACCCACAGCCCCTTCCCCATACTTACATCATATTGTTTTACCAACTGGTACTTTGGACAATCATAACTGCGACAGAATGAAGGCACCTTGTTCTGACTGGAGACATCAGAAGCTTGCACTACAATCCCCAGTACAGAGAGCAGCCCCAGCAGAAGTCTTCTCCTCATCTCCATGTCTGGATGTGTCTGTGGAGCAGCAGTTCAGCTGCTGAAATAGGAGCTGGATATGGGTGGAGCAGAGTTGTGTAACTTTCCCAATCAGCAAGTTAAAAGTAAGGCCTGGAGTCATCTCCCACCGCCCTCACGTGGAGACAACACTGAGGATGTGTGCAGGGTTTTATAACTCACTGCTTGTATTGTCAAGGGCTGTTTCCCCCATCACGCGATGTTTTCCTATGTTACCTAACTGCAATGTTCTGCAGACAACACCGAATAACATAGGGAGATAATGAAAAATTGGGTAAAATGAATAGCGTTAAGCAAATAATCTATCCGATTATCTATTTAGCTTTATTTAGGATTATTTATTTAGTACTAACATATTTGGCAGTGCTGTACAGATAATACGCAGGCAGAACATTTAACAAGGCATTTATTTTATTTTAAAAGCTCACATTAACCCCTGGTTCTCTGTGTACACTCAGCATTTGCACCAAGAAGTGAACTTTATCAAAACTGCTGTAAAGGAAAACTGGCTAAGGCTACTTTCAAACTAGTGTTTCTCTTTTCCGGTATTGAGATGCGTCATAGGATCTTAATACCAGAAAAAAACACTTCCGTTTTGTCTCCATTCATTGTCAATGGGGACCAGGGGTGCACTACCAATGAGGCTAGGTGAGGCGATTGCCTCAGACAACACCAGGTAGGGGCAAGAGAGGGACAGCAGAAGGGGGATTATCTGTTTCTGCAGTATAGTATTGGGAAGCACAATGGGCACAGTATGTGGTGCTATATTACCCTGTATGTTTTGTAGCTCTGTATGTAATGTTTTCCAAGTATGTCTTCAACATTAGGGCCGGAAGGAAGGGGTTATGTTAAGAAATTGGCACTGATGGGTTGGAGGTACCGGTACCGTGCACCTCTGATGGGGACAAAATGTAACTGAACAGAACGGAATGCTCCAAAATGCATTCAGTTCCGTTGGGTTGCGTTCCCTTTAAACCAGTTTGAATAAATCTTCCCCCCCATGTGCCCAACAGATGCCAAAAGACTTGTCTTTTTAATATCAACCCGGCAGGTAAATGTAAGTTATTTATGCATTTATTTGTAGCCTGCCCTTTTCTATGTAGCTGACCACCTCAAAAAGTGTGCTTATATACTTCTTTATTTATTTTTACTATGGCGCTCTATAGGTGTCATATGTAAGTATATGGTTTTGCCTGTACTGCAGACTGATACACTGTAGCAAACTGTCAGCACCATTGCTGTACATTTAGCTTGCCTAGACTGGATATACTTATATCCGCTTCAGCTGAAAGCAGGACTAGCTATGTGCAGGTTTACACAGGAGTGCACCTAGCCTTTCTGCTGCCTGAGACGAAAACTGAAACAGCACCCCCTCCCCCCCTCAAATGCCAATTTCTTAACCTAATCACTTCTCTCCAGCTCTACTGTTAAAGACATACTTGGAAAAAAATCCATACAGAGCTACAAAACATACAGGGTAATACAGCACCACATACCTCTTACATCCAGTGACGTGTCCTCTGATGTAGACATTCTCTTTTTTTTCCAACTTAAAGTTTACTAAGTTTTATGTTTTTTTCTTTCTCAAACAAAGTACACCAAAATAGACAATCCAGGTCGGGTAGACCAATAAAGACATCAATTAGCAGTAGTCTGCTCTTAGTATAGAGGTATAGAGTGGGCTCGGCATGCATGTTGGTACTTTCATCCCTGGATTTAGTGGAGGCCTTTGAAGCACCAGAAATGGCAAAAGGCAGAAGAATGGACCCAGCATACATGAATTATACGGAGGCCATTATGGCACATAACAGGTAGGAAATAGCGTTAGGTTCCCGTCTTACAGAGATCGCCTTGACGTGTGGCAGACGGGCCCAAATAACTTTGTACAAAATATATTTGCCAAGAATCTCAAATTTACTAAATGAGTGTAGCATTAGCATCAAAATATTTTATATTACTATAGCATTTTTGTACTTTATTTGGTTTGCAGAGTGCTGTTGCATTGTATTTATTTTCTTTTCTATGATTATTTTTTTTTTACTATTGTTTAAAATTTTGTAGGTACATTAATGCCAATTAAGGTTCAATGTGGTATACGCAAGGTTTTAAGGCAGAAACAAGTATACAGTATACAGCGGCGTAGCAATAGGGGAAGCAGGGGAAGCAGCTGCTTTGGGGCCCAGACCCACAAGGGGCCCCCTCAGGAGGGAGACTAATTGATTTTTTTGTCAGGGCCCCCTCAACAGTATTATACAATGACATTATATACAGTGACACTATAGGAAACGGATGGAGCAGCTGTCAGGCCTTGTCTGGGAGAGCTCAATCTTGACTAGTCACAAGAGTGACGGTTGCATGTGAGTTGTGGGTTGCGAAGAAGTTTCTGGGGGCGGCCCCATTCAAAAATTTGCTGTGGGGCCCAGTTAGTTGTAGTTACACCACTGACAGTATATGATTTTCTTATGTGTATGTTTACCATGTAAGCACAATATCATGTGTGGTTTGCTGTGCGTCAAGATTACGTATTAAAGGCTGTTCTTGTTACATCTTTAATATGCTATGATTAAAGGGGTTGTCTCACGTCAGCAAATGACATGTATCAACGTAGAGAAAGTTAATACACGGCACTTACGAATGTATTGTGATTGTCCATATTGCCTCCTTTACTGGTTGATTCATTTTCCGATCTCATTATATACTGCTCATTTCCAGGGGTTATAACCACAGCTGCAATGTATATACGAGGTGACTGGGATGGGAGCTGCTGCGCATGAGTGCCTGTGCACACTCCCATAGTACTGGCCACCAGAGAGACCTGTGCCTTTTACTATAGTGTGCAAGCACAACCGCCACTGATGGATTGCAGGGTGGTCATAACCCCTGGATACAAGCAGTGTATAATGTGATGGAAAAATGAATCAAGCCAGCAAAGGAGTCAATATGCACAATCACAATACAATAGTAAGTGCCTTGTATTAACTTTGTCTACATGATAAATGCTGTTTGCTGAAGTGAGACAACTCCTTTTTTAGGTCCGGTGTGATCAAAACATGTAAGCTTTCTCATTAACCCCTTCACGCCCAGTGCAATAATAATACGGTGCTGTGTGAAGGGGCTTGATGCCCAGCGCCATAGAACTACGGCGCACTGATTGGGCGGGTGCAGCGCATTAACACTTCATGTGCCGCAGTCAGCGCTGACCGCGGCACATGAGGTGTGCGGCATGTGCATGGATGCCAGGGATGCCAGGGGGCTGGATCTCACAGGCTTCCGTAGATGGCAGCCGGATGCCTAAGGAAGGCATCCGGCTGCCATCCAAGCCATCGGGTACCCATCACAGCAGTGCGAGGACCCGATGGCTTGGATGGCAAATCAACATTTTATTGGAAGAAATTAAACTTTTCATTTTCACAGCCAAGTGTTTCCAAATTCCGTAAAACGCTTAGGGGGTCAAAGTGGTCAGTACCCCCCTTAATATATTCTTTGAAGGGTGTAGTTTCCAAAATGGGGTCACTTTTTGAGGGTTTCCACTCTAGGGGTACGTCACGGACTCTCAATTACAAAATGATGCCTAAAAACCATTCTAGCAAAATCTGCCTCCAAAATCCGTATGGCGCTCCTTTCCTTCTGACCACTGTCACAAACCCATAGAGATGTTTACCACCACATATGGGGTATTTCTGTAAACTGCAGGATCAGAGCAATGTATATTGAGCAATTAAACAGCCCACGGGAAATGGGAGAGTGTAAGCTATACATAAAACTTAACATTTAATGTGAATCATAATAAAAGTGATCTATTAGAGACCATCAATAAAAATGCCAAGGGCATCAAAATAGTTCATCAGTTGACACCGTTGCTGCTTGGTAGATCTTGATAGAAACTACAAGGTCAGAAGAGGATAACAACATACGCGGCCACCTCTCTCGGGCTTGAAGGTATCCAGATTGCAGGGGTATAGCTGAGTGGACTGTATTGATTAACGATGTGGGGGGCACGAGTCCCTAAAAAAATCCCTGAAATCTTGCCAGGGAGGGATCTATAGTGCCCCTACCTACCTATACAGAGCACTTGCCCCGCAAGGAGCGACCCCGTCCGGATACCTGACCCTATTATGGGCCCTAGCCCTAGGATATAAATATATACTCGTGCCCACCCCCGACGTGGCACGTTTCTGTCCAATCAAGACTTCCTCAGGGGAGTGAAATAGAAAGGCTTAAATACAAAGGAATAACTGCGCGATTCCCTGTCCTCCTGGTCAGTAAGGAGCGGAGCAGCAAAGCAGAGTGTACTCCGGTCAGGAGACACTCATCCAAAAGCCAACAGGAGCACGTTGGTCAGCCTCCACCTGATAAGAAGCTGACCAGGGGTCGCTCCTTGCGGGGCAAGTGCTCTGTATAGGTAGGTAGGGGCACTATAGATCCCTCCCTGGCAAGATTTCAGGGATTTTTTTAGGGACTCGTGCCCCCCACATCGTTAATCAATACAGTCCACTCAGCTATACCCCTGCAATCTGGATACCTTCAAGCCCGAGAGAGGTGGCCGCGTATGTTGTTATCCTCTTCTGACCTTGTAGTTTCTATCAAGATCTACCAAGCAGCAACGGTGTCAACTGATGAACTATTTTGATGCCCTTGGCATTTTTATTGATGGTCTCTAATAGATCACTTTTATTATGATTCACATTAAATGTTAAGTTTTATGTATAGCTTACACTCTCCCATTTCCCGTGGGCTGTTTAATTGCTTGATTTAGTAGAGTGTCATATATAGGTGGCTGCCACTTGGTTTACCTATCAACACATGTACAATGTATATTGAGGTTTAGTTTGCCGTTAACCCTTGCTGTGTTGCAAGAAAAAATTGATTAACATGAAAAATCTGCATAAAAATGAAATTCTGAAATTTCGCCTCCATTTTTCTTTAATTCTTGTAGAACACCTAAAGGGTTAACAAAGTTTGTAACATCAGTTTTAAATAATTTGAGGGGTGTAGTTTCTAAAATGGGGTCATTTGTGGGTGGGTTCCATTACATAAGCCCCTCAAAATCACTTTATATCTGAATTGGTGCTTAAAAAAATGGTTTTGTAAATTTTGTTGAAAATTTGAAAAATGGCTTCTAAACTTCTACGCTTTCTCACATCCTAAAAAAGTAAAATCACATTTATAAAATGATGCCAACATAAAGTAGACATATGGGGAATGTAAAATAATAACTATTTTTGGAGGTATTACTATGTATTTTGAAAGTAGAGAAATTGAAATTTGGAAATTTGCAAATTTTTCCAAACTTTTGCTAAATTTGGTATTTTTTTATAAATAAAAATGAAATATTTTGCCACAAATCTACTACTGTTGTGAAGCAGAATATGTGAAAAGAAAGCAATCTCAGAATGGCCTGGATAAGTAAAAGCGTTCCAAAGTTATTACCACATAAAGTGACACATGTCAGATTAGCAAAAAATGGCCTGGGCAGGAAGGTAAAAACAGGCCCGGGGTTGAAGGGGTTAAGATGGATTCCGTGTTCGCTATTGACATATTAAAGCATTGAAGATTATATGTATATGGAATGCCGGATCTGTTACAAGTTTTGCGTTCAGATACTGATCACCAATCAGTATAAAAAAAATCTCAGAAAACCCATTTAATTTGCATAACATCTGATTATACTTTCCATATCCTACGATAAATACAAATCCTAATTCCTCAGCCATGCCACATCTATAAACATGATGGAAAATCCTCACCAGTACTTTTGGAGATGATGTGCTCTACAGATTGAGGAGTCATCTATAGTGCTGTCATCTTTTGTCAAGTCTTTAGGACATGTCAGTAGCTAGATTTCCGTGGCAAACTCTTATAAGTGATAACATTATTGCCCCTCCAATCGAAGGCTTCCCCAATGTCTTACTTATCATAGACTATACAGGTTTCAGTAGGTAAAAGTGGCTTTAGACATTAGATAAAGGATGATTGATCTGAATACTTTTTTATTTTAAAAAAAATTTTATTCAACATTTCCACGTACTAATAGTAAAGTAATGACATAAAAACACTCAGTGGTGAACATAATGCCTAAATGATAAGGGATTAATACCAAAATGTCCAACTAAACTTTACCATAGACATGCAGATAATATCTACGGGTATCTATGGGTATCATCCTAAAGTAGGGGAACCTGTATATTCTTGAATCCTGTATTTGAAATAATCAGGAGAAAAATAGAACCAGAGAGAAGAAAAAGAAATCTCTGGCCATTTTTTCTGGACCATCGAATCGTGTCCATACTGTATGGGTGTCTATATAGTTGTTATCACTCTTGGGTATTCTGAATGTGATCTTTTACTGAACAATTTTCATAGTTTTATGTCACACCTTCATTTCTATTGCCAACTCTTGCTTTGCATCAGTATACACCTTTCCCAAAAGAAAAAGGGCAGCAATGTCAGTCAGGTACAAAAAAAAGCACAGAACGTGGTTTCAGGTTATCTCAGAAACATACTCACATAAGTACAAGTGCTGCAACACAAAAATACTATTTCAGCATTTACTGGTTTAGTGACCTGAACCACACTTCATTGTGACGCTTAAAAAATTCAGAGGATCATTATATCCTGCTGCTATTCCAAAATTCACATCATAAGCCAGACCTAGGGATTCAAGCTCTTCTGAGAGAGCCTTTGATTCCTTCTCATAGTCGGCCTTCAGGGCATAGCCACCAAATGACCTGTAAGAGACGAGAGCAGACATCAGTCACACAACACGTTATGTAGTACAAGCTAAAAAGGGCATTCATTGCAAAATTATTAAAGGGACACGTCTATCTAAGAGGGGTATTGTTTTAATGTAGGAATGTTTTTGTGGCATTCTCTGAGCCCACTCATCCATGTGGAAGGCACTCAACTGATTTGGGCATGAATCCATCCTTGCAGATCATGTACACCCATACATGCTGTCTTTCCTGGCATGGATGGGATTGGGATCTTCCAGCAAGACAAAGTGACCTGTCACGTGGCTAGAAACATCCAACATTGATTAGAAGAGATGGATGAAAAGGGGTCTATGTTATGTTTTGGCACCTCAAGGCCTCTGCTAACCTGAAATTGTGCCGGAAAAACTTCTTAAAAAAAAAAAGATCTCAAAATCCACAAGGTGCTCCTCCAATTCTATTTGAGTCAAGTAGAACTCTAGGGCCACTTAGAATGGATTACAATTGAAAATCTGCTAAGAATGAATTCCTGTGAAACAGATGAAGATTAAACAAAGTCCCTAAATGGCATTTTGAATACTTTGAGGAGTGATACTTTATTGGTGGGGTTCTAATATAGACCTCTCAAAGCCACTTCAGAACTAAAAAATAGAATTTGGACATTTTCTTGAAAATTGCTGCTAAACTTATAAGCCTTTTAACCTCTCCAAAAATAAAAGTATGGTTAAACAATGATTCAACATAAAGTGGGCATATGGTAAATAGTAATTATTAAGTATTTGTGAGGTATGACTATCTGTGGAGACATTCAAATTGGGATTTTGAAAATCTTGTTTAATATCACAATAACTTTGGATTATTTTTATAAATGCAAATTATATCTAACAAAATTTACCACTAACATAAAGTACAATGTGTCACAAAAAACAATCTCAGTTTGAATAAGTAAAAGCGTTCCAATGTTATTACCACATAAAGTGACACGTCACATTTGAAAAATGGGGTAGCGTCCTGAAGGCCAAAATAGGCTTTGTCCTTAAGGGGTTAAATACAAAATATTGTCCTTATGTACCAGTCAGCACAAGTGATAAAACATCTAGATAGACAATCCATTGTCAGATTACTGCTGCGTTGAGGGAATTGCATTATTTTAAGGGTAATCCTCAGGTGTGGAATTGGGATAACTGTAAGATAGCCGCTGAAGCTAGTACTGGGCTGCAGTGGTCCCAAAGAAAACCCATAGTGGAAGTAGTGGGGGATGAAAAAGATGAGTATCTGTTATTTTATTATTTTAGGAGAATTCCTTCTGGGGGCATTTTTTTTATATACGGTAACTCAATTAATTAACCTGAAGTGTACAAATAATAGTTAGTAAAAGAAATGTAAAGAGTTTTTAACAGTGATGGCAGTGCTGGAGTCACTTTGAGGACTTACCAGAGACAGCACCTCTCTCATCCACGAGCCATACCTGGTAATGACGCTCAGTTTAAAGAGAAAATTCACCCAGAGGTGGTCTTCTGCTATTTCAGTGTGATATTTTAGGAGATTACAATGGTGTAGCCCATGAATTCAGACCTCAACTGATTTTCTAAATTATGAAGCATCAACAACCATTCATGTGCACATTTTGGCTGGACCACCTCTTTAAAGGGGTTCTCCACTCTTTAATATTGATAGCCTATCCTCAACAGCTGATCAGCAGGGTCCGAGACCCGACACCCTCACTGATCATTGTGTATTGGACTTAGCTGACTACTGTATGGCTGCTTTCATTTCTTCTCTAACAGTAAGATTATATAAATTAAACATGCTTGGTTATCTCTAGAAAAATGGTTTCATGGTCAGCTATCTAGAAGTCTCCATACCATGGAGTACTTCTAGTAAGTCTCCATACAGGACTGTTCTCTTTAAGAAGATTCAGCACCCTTCCTAAGCCACTTCCAAGGTATCGCACTGAACGAGCCAGAATCCTACTCCGTACTGATGAGGGGCAAGCATTCTGAAACAGCTGTGTATGGATGGATATCTGGCATGGCTATACTCCCTTGTCAAATCCCAAGGCTTGTTAGAAAGTCGCATCTTCACTCATAGGGAGTGTCTTCCAATATGTAGTGCTGGAGAGATGGTTATCTTTCTTGGGAGATACCTGTTTGCATGGTCCGCCATCAAAAATTCTGAATTTGTATGCACATAGCCACATTCATTATTTTACTAAGTTGTCCCAGAAACCAACCAATTTTTTCATTGCCATTACCTGACATAGAAAGATGTTGGAGGCTGGCTGTCCAGGTATAAAGAAGAGTCCGTGGGTGAAGGGGGATTTGCAATTGTTGTTGGCACAAAGAAACACATTGTGGCATTAATGGATTGGTCAAGCAATGGCACAATAGCACGAACAGGGACAGTCATTTTAATAGATACACCTAAAAGAAATTAGAGGGAAAAACCATTAGGTCTTCAAACAGTGAAATAATGTAAGCTGCCACCGTGCTGTATACCTGGATATGATTCCTTTGTGGTTCCCTTTTAATAGTATGCGCTAATCACTGAAAATAGACTTGTAATGAGATCTTTCTGATTTTAAAAGTTTTTTCCATGCATAAAAAAATATATATATTCATCTTTAGAGCTCCACACCGTTTCAGCACTGCTGACTGTCACATGAGCAGGCTGGCCAATCACAGGCCACTGCAGTGATGTGTCAACAACAGTGACTTCATGACAGCAGGCTGTGACTGGCCACCATGTTCACATGATGCATCATCCTTGTGGACAACACATTTTAGCAAAGCTGGTGTAAAGAAAAACTGGCTTATTTACCATAGCAACCCATTAGATTCCACCTTTCACTGTTCGGATTTCCTTTGGTAAATGAAAGGTGGAATCTGATTGTTTGATATGAGTAACTAAGCCAGTTTTTCTTTTTAGACCATTTTTGAAAAATCTCCCTCATATTCTTGTAAAACACAAGACAAAGCCAATTGCAAAACACGTTGGCAGTGTGGGGCATCTCTGGTGGCTGGCCTTTAGGATAAAGCTGGCCGTGCTTATTTTCTAAAAAATTTTTGGCTTCTTGTATTGTATTGTTGAAGCACCATGGTCATTTAGTGAACCTTGAGCAGTGAGGGCTTTATGTGAATGTTGGGTATATAACTTGAAATGGGTCTGAATGCCATTTCAAGTTTTGACCACCAGATGTCCCCCTAGTTCCTTGTATTGTTTATTATTAGTGATGATCGAGCACCTCTGTGCTCGTATGCTCTGGCCGAGCACTCGGGGCTGCACCCAAGCATAATAAAAGTCAATGGGAGAAGACCAGGCACCCCCTGCTCGGATGAGGGGAGGGTGTCTGGTCCATATGAAAACGTGAAAAAATGGTGGAAACACCACAGAAGTGTTTCGGGAAAAGCATCGGGAGGGTGAATTCATACGCATTAGCGCACAATGCGTCGCATTAGCATACTAATTCGTACGCATTAGCGTACAATTAGAGATGAGTGAAGTTGCGTTAAAAAATATTCGTTATTCTGGTCGTGTTCGGCGAACATTCCCTCACAAATAACGAACATATTGTGAATCAGTGTAATGCCAGTAGCTAAGATCCCTCCCCGCATCTTAGCGTACAAATTATAAGATGCGTACGCTAATGCGTAGCAGCGAACAAACGTACGGGGAGACTCAAGCATTGTGCTCGAGTACACTCGGTGTTCGGCCAAACACCGAGCGGACCCGAGCATACGCATGCTCGGCCGAACAGCGAGTTCAGCCGAGCATACTCGCTCAACACTATTTATTATGAGAGTCTTAATTGATGTGTGATACAGTCCCTTGCGAAAGTATTTGGCTACCTGGAACTTTTCAATCTTTTGCCACATTTCAGGCTTCAAACAAAAAGATATAACATTTAAAATTTTTGGTGAAGAATCAACAACAAGTGGGTCACAATTGTGAAGTGGAACGAAATTTATTGGATCATTTGAAGGTTGAAAAGTTCCAGGGGGCCGAATACTTTCACAAGGCACTGTATATGTGTGTATATACAGTATATATATATATTTCTATTTTGTCCTGAGGGCACAGTTCTCTTTTAGTGACCTATAGGTACTGGACATTTAGTTTGGGTCTGATGGGAAATAACCTGTAAAACATAGAGGCAGCAGGGGAGAGTGGTGAGGAATCCCACAAGCAAGTATATTGAAAAGCTTATTATTTGGGGATTTATAGTCAGAATTCTTTTTTCCCCACAGAATGCATTACAGTTTATTTAAAAAAATGTATTTAAAAAAAAATAGCATTTACAGCATATAAACAATATTATTATTTTTAAGATATTTCTTCTATGTTAAAAGGGGCTATGAAAGACGCTTTCTTATTTCTTAAATGCTTCAGGTAGTTACCGTATATCCAATTACTCACAGTCACAGTGAGGCACATAGCAGCATTAATGTGGTTTTTAAGCCGCATTAGAGGAGATTTGAAAGGCTTATGTTAACTGGGGTTATTAAGTCAGCGTCTGTCTGGGCTAAATTCACATTTACTTACATGGAAGGTTTTCTTATTTTCTGTTGTCAACATTTTTTTTCTAAGGCAAAGTGTACATGCTGACAGTGGTGCAGGCACGTGGCACAAAGCTGCACTACTAGCCCTGGCACATGTGAACCTGACCTACAGCAACAGCTCTGTGTTGGACCAGGGTGCCTAGGGCCCTCTAGTAAAATTTGGAGGGCCCACTGTGCAGCTAAATGCACATTAACTGACCCCCATTTGTAAATTCCTAAAACTAAACCAAAACACATTTTTTTCAGTAATAGTCTGTACCTCCTACATTGTTCTATCCTGGGAAATTGGCTGTGTGCCTAGAAGTTATCTCGTCCACGCAATGCATCTATAAAAATAAACTGAGTTGTTTCTTAAAGAGTAACTAAACTTTTATTCAACTTTTTTTTTTTTAAATGTCCCAGATGCCCGAAAAATACATTTTCTATTATACTTTATTGATTTTGCCTTTTTACTAAAGAAATTTCCACTTAAAGCCCTGATTTCAACCACACTTTAAATCCAGACAGTGACCAGTTATACAGACAGTGACCAAAAGGCCTTCTGTAATCAAATTTAGGGTGCATTCACACGAACGTATTTTTCATCCGCGTCCGATCCGCAACTTTTGCGGACCGGGTGCGGATCCATTCATTTCAATGGGGCCGCAAAAGATGCGGACAACACACCATGTGCTGTCCGCATCCGTTGTTCCGTTCCGCGGCGCAGCAAAAAATATAGAGCATGTCCTATTCTTGTCCGCAAGCACGGACAATAATAGGCTTTCTCTATATAGCGCTAGCCATGTGCGGTCCACAAATTGCGGAAAGCACACGGCCGGTATCCGTGTTTTGCGGATCCGCAATTTGCGGACCGCAAAACACTTACGGTCGTGTGAATGCACCCTAATATGGACATTTATTTGGCTTTATTTAAAGGGAACCTGTCGCTAAGTTCTTGCTGCTTGATTTAAAAAAATAAAAAAACAATGCCGTGATGTTTGTGATATCATACCTTACTACTCACTACTACTTACTACTACTAAATTTGGAAGAAATGTTTTTTAAGAAATCCTTAGTCTATGTGGCACTGCGCTGTCACTAACTCATGCTGGCCTGCATAGGATTGAGTTTAGAGGGGTCGTTTAATTTAAAGGGAATCTGTCACCTGACCTTCCTATCCAACTGTAGACACATAGTTGTTCTTCCCCTGATTAAAACACTGTTTTTCTTTTGGTCTGAGCCCTTGTCCCCAAGTTCTGATACTTTTTCTTAATATGCAGATGATGCCTTTGGTGCAATTAAGCCATCACTGCCCTTGTTGCACCCAAGCTCCGATCCTTCCTGTGGCCAACCCTCCCTGGCTGCTTTGCCTCTGCCTGGCCCTTTTTCTCTGTTTCCAGGAAGAGCTATAGTTGTGTTTTGGGCAGCACAGAATAAAACAATACACTGCATATACTCTACCTTCTGTGTTCTGGCCGTTAATATAATTATACAGACGTTTGAAGCTTTTCATTATTCCCAGACCAAACATGTCTGTGTCTAATTGTGTCGTCACCCAGCGAGTGGCTTCATATCTTCTGAGTTCAAAAGTCTGAAAAAAATATATGTGTACATCCGAGATGAATATAAGGATAATTTTTCTCCCATTTTGCTTCAAATTTAAAGTAACAGTAAATTTGATGCAACATTTAAAGGGAATCTGTTACCAGCGACCTCCCTATCAAACTGCATAGGCTGCATAGACACATAGCTGAGGCTCTGTTACCAATGCATGATACTTTTTCTTAATATGCAAATTAGGTTTTTGGTGCAATGAAGGCATCACCGTTGCTCTTGTTGTACCCAAGCTCCACTCCTTTCTGTCACCAGCCCCTTCCTCACTGCTTTGATTGATAGGGCCAGGCAGTGGTAAAGCTGTCAGGGAGTGGCTGACCACAGAAATGAGTGGCAATGGTGCACCAAAGGACTAATTTGCATATTAAGAAAAAGTATCACACATTGGGAACAGAGCCTCAGATGAACAGAAGAAAGACAGCATTTTAATCAGGCGAACCACAGCTAGGTGTCTATGCAAACAGTGAGACAGGGAGCTCACTGGTGACAGGTTCCCTTTAATAAATATCCAAAATCAAAAAGCCTGATGGGACTGTTTAATGGGGTTCTTTGGTTAATTAATCTCATGATCAGTGGGGGTGCCATCGATCTAATAGTTCATGCCTATCCTGTGGATGAGGGATAACTTAACATAACCAGAATACCCCTTTAAAGTGTAACTGTCATTCTTTTTTTATTTGTGTAATGTATAGGGGCAGTGATACTGGCCATTTTTGTAATATACTTTAATTACTGAAATTGTATATTTCTATTAGAAAAATAGCTCTAAAGTGGCCCATTTTGAGCCTTAGCAACGCTCCTCTGTCTTCTGTTTACATAACATAGTGTTATGTAAACAGAGTGTCAGCAGGTCTCCACTGTTATGTAAACAGAAGACAGAGAAGCGTTGCTAAGGCTCAAAATGGGCCACTTTAGAGCTATTTTTCTAATAGAAATGTACTATTTCAGTAATTAAAGTATATTACAAAAATGGTCAGTATCAGTGCCCTTATACATTTACAAAAAAAATGAGATTTACACTTTAACTTATTATAGGTGACCTGTTGGTTTCAAGTGAGGAAAAACACTGTATATGTGTCCATTTTATATGTCTTGTATTCTGCATTTATCATGTTTCCCCCGTGTAGACTCTAATTGTCAGTTTTCTGTGAGCTAGTGAATAGAGACTAGCTGCTATGATGTCTCCAATACACTGCACACACAAAGAAAAGGAGATCCTGCTGCCCTGTATTTCTCCGTACCACACCTTCAGAAGCAGCATCTGAGTGGGGGACATTATAAAGCTATACAGCAGCATTGTGCTTACATTGCTTTAGGAGGTTTAGCCTCCGGCATGGCCTAATAGGTACATACAAAGGGCAGACCTGGGCCCCCCAGCTGCCATGGTAATCCATCAATGCTCTGAGATAATAAATGCCATTATGGATCTGGGCATAATAATGAGTGGCCAGTACCAGACGTTTCTTTAATCCCGGGCATAATGGTATCGGAAAACAACTTAATAAATCCTCCTGTAAAAAAATTCCTAAAAATTAAAATTTTGTTTATGACACAGAATGTGCCGGTCACAGAGGGATTAAGCAATGAGACACCTTCTTTAATTCTGCTATTTTAATTGTGGTCTAAAAAAATAAAATTCTTACCAGGATAAATGTACTAATCCAGACATACAAGCTAAAAATCTCAGTGAACAGGATTAAAATTCCACAGTCATTTAATTAAAGGGGTTGTCCAGGCTACAGATGTTGATGACCTATCCTCAGGAGGAGGTCATGGTTATCAACGTCCAGAAATTCCTGGACAGTCCATAAAAATAGGGGACTTTTTTCCAGTGTCCATGAAAAAAAATTACATGTCCGTGATTTTTTTTTTTAGGTTGGAGGTACTTGAGCAGGTCAGGTTGATTGTAATTCTCAATATTTTAGAGTGCACAGTAAATGCTTGTAATGTGTTCATTATTAGTATCTGACCTATAGACATGTATTTACTTACCGTATTTTTCACTTTATAAGACGCACCTGATGATAAGACACACCCCAGATTTTAGAGTAGGAAAATAAGAAAAAATATTTTTCATCAGACCTCGTATCAGACCCCCCCATAAATTTCAGGATATCACATCAGACCTCAGATCAGCCCTTTCAGACCCCCTTCAGACCTCAGATCAGCCCACTGTGCCCCTATCAGACCTCAGATCAGCCCACTGTGCCCCTATCAGACCTCAGATCAGCCTACTGTGCCACCATATCAGCCCTCTGTGCCCCATCAGACCTCAGTTCAGCCCATTGTGCCCCCATCAGACCTCAGATCAACCCACTGTGCCCCCATCTTACCTCAGATCAGCCCACTGTGCCCCTATCAGACCTCGGATCAGCCCACTGTGCCCCCATCTTACCTCAGATCAGCCCACTGTGCTACCCTTCAGACCTCAGATCAGCCCATTGTGCCCCCATCAGACCTCAGATCAGCCCACTGTGCCCCCATATCAGCCCACTGTGCCCCTATCAGACCTCAGATCAGCCCACTGTGCCCCCATCAGACCTCAGATCAGCCCACTGTGACCCCATCAGACCTCAGATCAGCCCACTGTGCCCCCATCAGACCTCAGATCAGCCCACTGTGCCCCCATCAGAATAAAATAAAAAACTCTCTTACCTCTCCTGCGCCACGGCTCCGCTCCAGGTCCGGCACTCCTCTGTCTTCTCTGCCCATGCTGCACTGTCACCTGATTGCGTGCAGCGTCAGGTCAAAGTGCACGCACTACGTCCTAATGCTGTACGCGGTCAGGACAGTGCAGCGCCGTCAGGAAAAGACAGAGGAGCGCCGGACCCGGAGCAGAGCTGCAGCGCAGGAGGGTAAGTATGTTTCCCCGCTCCTGGCACCTATTACATACTAGTGAGCGCTTCCATAATGGAAGCGTTCACTAGTATTCGCTTTATAAGACGCACAGCAATTTTCCCCCTACTTTCGGGTGGGGGAAAAAGTGCGTCTTATAAAGCGAAAAATACGGTATAATCTTTATAGTTTTCCAATTTGTCCATAAAAAATGTTGGCTGTCCGTGGTTTTTGGATAAATTGTTCAGAAAAAATAAAAATTTAGGTTGGCAATCCTGGTGGGGGTCCAACACCCTATTCCCACAGTATCAGTTGCCAGTGGCATAAATGAAACAGTGGACCAAGCTAGGAGCAGAAAGCAGCAGACAGCTGTGGCCCCTGAAACTATACAGTGTACAGAGCGGCACTGGCATACAGCAGCTTAGCTGCCATCGACTTCAGAGCTTAACTGCAGTACCCCAACACGGCCACTACATAGTGTATAAAGCCAACTGCTTCCAGGTCCATTTACTGTATAGTTTCTGGTACCGGCAGCTACCCAAACCAGCTTACGGCCCATTGATCTGATGTGGAGGAGCTATCCTGCACAATGCACAACATAGGGGCTACCTCATAAAAAGCATAAATGTGATCACCTTCTGGGCTTGTGCTAGGTGAACAACGTCCCTGAATGCATATAAAATGCTGAGGCTGAAGTCCGGAAGTGAAGCCTGATGATTCCAGTGGGGAAGACTTGACAAGAAGAAGAAGACCAAGCTGGATGCTGCTGGAGCGAGAAGTTCTAGAGGCATTCTTCTCTTTACTTTTATTGTAACCTGTGAAACGCAACGTGATTCGGAACTGGACAAGTTCCTTCATCAGGCAATTAGACAATCCAAAAATGCATTGGTTTTTATATATTACAATAAAACGTAAAGAGGACTACGCCTCCAGATCTGGTCCTTCTCTCTTCTTCTTGTCAGTAGCCTGAGGACAGTTCAATATCTGTATCCAGGACAACCCCTTTAAGCAAATTAATATTTAGTCTCAATCTAAAGGGAACCTATCACCAGGAAAATGTAATGCAATCTGCAGTCAGCATGTTATAAAGCAGGAGAAGCTGAGCAGATTGATATATAGTTTTATGGGAAAAGATTCAGTATAACTTGTATTTTATTCATTTAAATTCCTGCTCATTCTGGACTTTGAAGTCCAGGAGGTGAACCTATCAGTGATTGACAGCCTTCCCTCTATGACTGTGTATACACAGATAGCTGTCAGTCACTGATAGGACCGCCTCCTGGACTTCAAAGCCTTGTGCAAGCACAGATATAAATGAATAAAATACAAGTTTTAATGAATCTTTTCATATCAATCTGCTCAGCTCCTCCTGCTCTATAACATGCTGCCTGCAGCTCAGACACCATGTTTAACGTGGCAGGTTAAAAACATCATTTAGTTGCACAATATTTCTTGCTAAATAAATGTAAGATAAACTTTGTTCTAAAGTTATTGACTGATAACATGAAGAGGATATTAAGTTTATCTGTTCACAACCCAGTATCAGTTCATATAGCAGATATCATACAATCTTTACTGTTCTGGAACTTCCAGTGCTATCTCCTTATTATATTATCCAGGTCAGCCTATCATAATATTGCAGTCTTGCTACAGCAGATAGAACTTCATGTGACCCCTTGTACATAGAGTAAGGCTACTTTCACACTAGCGTTTAAGTTTTCCGATATTGAGTTCCGTCATAGGGGCTCAATACCGGAAAAAAACGCTTCAGTTTTGTCCTCATTCATTGTCAATGGGGACAAAACTGAACTGAACAGAACGGAGTTCTCCAAAATGCATTCCGTTCCGTTTAGTTGCGTTCCCAGACTGGAGAGCAAACCGCAACATGTTGTAGTTTGCTTTCCATCCTGGGGATGCAAGTCAATGGGGTGCAAGTCAATGGGGTCGGATCCATTTTCTCTGGCACGATAAAACGGATCTGTCCTCCATTGACTTTCAATGGAGTTAATGACGGATCCGTCCTGGCAATATTAAAGATAATACAACCGGATCCGTTCATACCGGATGCAGATGTTTGTATTATCAGTAACGGAAGCATTTTTGCTGAACCCTGCCAGATCCAGCAAAAACGCTAGTGTGAAAGTAGCCTAAAATAGTGGTCACTCAGAGAGGAAGTCAGTTGGCTGCTAGGCTCCTTGAATCACCACAGCCTGCAGAAGACATTAACAAGAAGTGTTAAAAGGCACCCATCAGCAGTTTTGTACCTATGAAACTGGCTGACCTGTTACATGTGCGCTTGGCAGCTGAAGGCATCTGTGTGGGTCCCATGTTCATATGTGCCTGCATTGCTGAGAAAAATTCTGTTTAAATATATGCAAATGAGCTTCTAGGAGCAACGGGGGCGTTGCCTTTACAATTAGAGGCTCTGCTCACTCTGCAACTGCACTTTAACTGACAGGGCCAGGCAGTGAAAACATCATCAGGTTTGGCCCTGTCAATCAAAGTGCAGACAGCACCGCAGTTGCAAACAGAGCCGAGCCTCTAGGTGTAAAGGCAAAGCCCATTGCTCCTAGAGGCTCATTTGCATATATTAAAACAACATCAGCCGCCCACCAGCCATTTAGATGTAAGGGCAAAAGGAGTAAGAAAAATATGGGGAATTCAAAGTATATATCATTAAACTTTACATAAGCCATACATACTCAACTTTATATAATGGGAAATATAAGGACTACCCATTACTGAAGCTACAAGAGAAATATACACAGAGATTACTGAAGTTTATGTGCTTGTTAGGTGAAACACATAAAGTGGCTTTCTAGCCTGTAGATATTAATGACCTATCCTCAGGATAAGTAATCAATATCTAATTGAGGTGTCTAACACCAGGAACCCCCACTAATCAGCTGTTTTCACCACTTGAATGTAAGCTTATACAGTAGACAGAACCTTCTCCTTCTCACTGGGTCTACTGTTTTGTTTCTAGTATCGGCAGTAGATTGGTGAGGGTACAGGTTCTCAGACTTCACCACTGTGATATTGATGACCTAACTTGAGGATAGGTCATCAAGATCTACAGACATGAAACGCCTTTTAAAGTGAGCCTGTCACCATTTTCATGGTAACAAATATCCTTTAAGGAATCTATCAATATCAGTTGGCCATTAGCAATCTCTCCTGATTCGCCCATAAGGGGGTTGGTCATCACAGACCCTGGAAGCTAATAATGCACACTCATAGTCTTGGTTGCCAATATAGTTTGAATAAAAAGTACAGATATCAGTAAACCACTGTTAAACATTCTTATTAGAGATGAGCGAATCTATTCGCCGCTTCGTAGATTCGTATCGAATTTTGGGATTTTTCAGCTGCAAAGCGAATCCGAATATTAGGTGATTCGCTTCGCTTTTGTACGCATTCGCTACGTAGTGTGTCCTATAAATTATACGCTATTCTACGTATAATTTAGTTACTCTATACGCTGTCGCGTACGAATTCAATTCAGCGATGCAGACTTTTCCCTGGTAGTTACTCTATACGCTGATGCGTACTAATTCAATTCAGCGATGCAGACTCCTCCTGGTAGTTCCGCCCCTTTCGGGAGGATGACGAGGCAACTCAGGAAATTAAGTTGCGCATTCGTGCGCCTCATCCCTTTTTCCCCCTTTTCAGGTTATTTGGGGAGCCCCTTGAAAGAGAGTTTTTTAAGGAACCTTTGCTGCTTTTTACCCATTTGGATTACAATTTTGCCTATGTGGATTACAAATTGCGACTGCGTTTGGGACTCTGCTCCAGTTCTATGACAAGCGTCAGAAGAAAAGAGACTTAAACATGTCCGTGAGCATACTAGGTAGGTGATATTTAAAATTTTTATACTATACCTATAATAATGTATTTGCACTATTTACCATATATATGTCTCGAATATTCGCTCTGCCTCTGAGGAGTGCACGCCGCGGCCTCTCCTCGTACGTGCCTGCGTATTACGTAATCGCTTAGACAATAGTACGCTGAGATTCGTAAGCTATTTGTACGCTAATGCGTACGTCTTCTAAGAAGTTGCGTACATTTCTTAAATGAACGTTCATTATTAGTGAGCGAATGTTCGCTAATAGCACATAATAATGTATATTTTGTACGCAAATACAACAAATCTATTCGTCGAATATACGAATTTTAGGAAAAGTTCGGCGAATAATTTTTTGAATGATTCGCTCATCTCTAATTCTTACACAAAAACATAAGTTACAAATAGATCATCAATAAATCAGTACAAGAAACCATAAATGATGGTGGCAGAAGACAGGACGTTGAGATCTCATACATCTCGCAAGTTGTGCAGGAGTAATGAGCCTTCTTCATCTAACCACAGTATTTTTAAGCGATTTGGAAAACTATCTGAGTGCCCCCTATTAGCAAAATGCTCAGTACTTTGTATAATCTGATTCTTGATGGATTGACCCACTGTGGTGTGCTGTATGGGTAGTGGTGGCAAAGGGCCCTTTGATGCATAAGACACTGGTGATGAAGCAATATATCATTATATATAACTTACGTTGTATCTTTTCAACACCTGATATTTAGGACACTCATATTCGCCACAAAAAGGAGGGAACCCATCGACACTGTTTTCTTCAGCTAGCACTGCAGTCCCAAAAAGAGGAAGCAAGCTCAGGAGTATGAAAGACACAGAAGCCATAGCCATTCAGTATGTGAAGAGATTACTGGGAAAGAAGGTTGCTGGGCTCACATTTATACACTACAGCATGGGGAGGGGCGAAGGTTAACCACTTCACTACTTCCTACAGCAGAGGAAGAGAAAATCAGTGTAAATTGATCTTCATCAGTTTTGCTGACTTGAGTGAAATAAAACGTTGAGCCACTCTCACATACTCTGACTACAGTATGTAAGATATCTGTGTATCACATGGTTATGTAGTAAAGATCACAAATTCAATTTAGAGAGAAATATAGGAACAATAATCAAATCCCCCCGAAGTAGTGGGTTTGAAAGTGTTTTTTTTGGAGGGTAAAGTAGAAAGGGGCGGGAACAGTAATGGCTGCAGATCCAGAAGTTCCACAAAAGCTTCATGGTCTCCAATGTGAGGGTCATAAGGGTACATGCACATGGCAGTATAGCTTATGTGGATTTTCCACACAGATTTTTATGCTGATTTTGCTGGTTCTGCATCAAATCTTCACCGAAGTGTACATGTATTACAACCTTGAGCACTTCATTAAACTCCTGAAATGTGATATCAAATTGGGTGCTTGCGCTTATACCATAGACCAATAGAGAAGTGTGCCAAACAATACGCTGGGTTAAAAGAGAATAGTTATCTGGAGACTAGCACTAGTTGAGGTCCCAAATATATCTGGGTAGATATGGATAGCTCTAAGCATTCGATATCTCACTCTTGGCTCGTCCTTGCTCAAAATCTGTTTTTTTCAGTACCAGGTGGAGCAGAGGAACCCTGGTCGGTGGCTTAACTCTCACAAGCTAAAAGTTCTACACACCAGTCTGCTAGGTCACTGAAGGTGCACTGATTATCCAACACATATTGATGGAAATATGAAGCTCTGATAAGCCCACTTAAACTGAAGGGGAAACCATCATAAAACCAATCTTAAAATCCTACATTTAAAGGATCTGTGAGCTAGAAGAGTGCAAATTGTTTGTAGGCCATCAAAGCTTCTCAATTCCCCTCATCGCTATTTGGATGATGACAAAAAAACTAAAATGAACCTCCTAGAGCTACTTGGGCTACTTCTATGATATCCCCTTGTCTACGCATAATTAGGTTCAGCAAACAGCTGATGTCCAAGCTGAAGAGTGTGAAAATGGTCATCAGTCATTTCATGGACCCTGCTGATCTCTCGATTTTCTGACATGTCACCAATTTCAGCTGAAAGTCTCTGGGTGCAGGTCAGTTCATGGAATTATAAGATATTGACATGGCAGATCCTGTATATATCTCGTTGCTAAATCTTTTCGCCTTTCATTTTCTTGCTTTGACCATTTGAGAAAATAATGCCCTCAACCAAAACTCCTGAAATCATTGTTAAAGGGGTATTCCCATGTCAGAAATTGATGGCATATTGCTAAGATATGCGATTAGTGTTTGAGATGGGAATACCCTTTTAAAGAGAGCTGAACCTCTAGGTGTAACGGCAACGCCCCCATTGCTCCTAGAGGTTCATTTACATATATTAAAATTTCATTTTTCTCAGTAATGCCGGAACGTATGAACATGGGACACACAGATGACTTCAGCTGCCAAGTGCACATGTAACAGGTCAGCCAGTGTCATAGGTATAAATCTGCTGACAGATGGACTTTAATATAAGAAGTTATGACTCACAATGGTCTGATACTGATAACGAGTCAACACATAATTCTGCAAGTCAGGATATAACACTGCATGGAAAGTGAATGTATCATACTTGATGTTATAGCTATGACACGTGTTTGCCGCTATACTGATTTTATGTTTGGTGTACTTTGACTTTGTTTAGCTAATGTTGGAAGTTGCACTTTGCTGAGAAAGAAAACCAAACATTATAAATGAGAGCAAATAGTTGAAGAGCCGTTCGAATCTAACTTTCCAAGCTTAAAGAGGACCTTTCACCACTCCTGACATGCCTGTTTTAATAGCTCCATGCATTCCCCATGTAATAACAATTCTGGAGCATCTATTCTTATGGCTCTATGTTGCGCCATTCCTTTATTATTTCTACTAGAAGTTATGACTGAATTGCTATTAGCCTTCAGTAAGGGAACAGAGGGGAGGTAACCAGTTGGGGGTGTGTACCTGCACAGTCTGACTCTATCCAATCAGTGCTGCCATTCTCAGTCTGTGCAGGTACACACCCCAAACTTGTTACTTCCCCTCTGTTCCCTTACTGAAGGCTAAAAGCAATTCAATTATAACATCTGGTAGAAATAATAAAGGGATGACACAACATAGAGCCATAAGAATAGATGTTCTAGAATTGTTATTATATGGGGAATGTATGAAACTATTAAAACAGACATGTCAGGAGAGGTGAAAGGTCCTCTTTAAGGTCCTTTTACACAGATGTCTTGAGTAATTATCAGGAATGACCCAGATGCTCCCGATAGTTGCCTGGTCAGTGTAGATGACATTGCATTTACATGCAGCAGTCACCTCTGCTGTATGAGGACAAGCAATTGAGACACCAATCACTTGTCCCCATAGAAAAGCATTGTTCCTGGGCAACAGTTTCCCATTTATACAGCACAATCTGCTACGCAGAAACAAAGATTTTTGGTGCCGGCTGGAAGACCCGATCATCCAGAGTCACGTTCAGTCGGAATGTGTTCTGCAGATCGAGTCCACCGAGTCACTAAGCCTTAACTAGATAAAATATATAGCCTTGTCAATCAAAGTGGAGGGGGGAGTGTCCAAAGGAGATGAGGGTTATAATAGCAGTGCACAGCGGATGCTCCAAGCATTCTGGCCAGCCTCTCGGTGCTCAAAACAGTGTTTGCATAATAAAAGATGATGATATCTTGGAAATGCTGCTACATAGAAACATAACTAAGGTATTGTTTTAATCAGAATGATCAACCCTACCAGGCAATATATCTGGTTTAATAGGGCTGATCATGCTGACAGATGCTCTTTAATGCCCATTGATTTGCCAGATATTTATGAATATCACCCTCTGGTCACAAATTGAATGTGATGAAAGAATAGGTCATCCTAACAGAGACCTTCCAGTACACGTGTATGTGATAAGCGTGAAAGCAGACTAAACCTGGTCCAATACAATACTCAAACACACTGCCAACCTAGTTCATGGAAGTCAGATGTTCCCTGGACTAGGGCTCAATCACTTCATGAGAATGGAGGACATGATAACTGCTGAAACAACCTCATTCTAGATTAAGTGGTTCCTCTAGTCCTGCTTTATGAGTCTCATTAACTCCAAAGTTCGGTTGGTCTCTGGCAGTTCTTCATGATCTTCTCCCACATATCTCGTCTCTATCAGTTCTTCCATGGGAATTATACTCATCGTGGAGCGACCTTTGTCCCTTTCCTTAAATCCTTGTGTTTTCTTGTCTATTGCCTTGTGATGTCTGATCAGGGTCGGATAGTTGTCACTGATATGCTTCTAATCCTGGCTGTACTTTTTGAAACAATTTTATGCTACAATTCTTCAATATGATATAATTTCCTCAAAGTATCTGTTCTGTTACTTTCGAGAGAGTTCAGGTTTCAGCATAAGGCTAATTCCACACTAGTGTATGTGAAATGTTTCCCAGACCAAACACTGTTCCTCTGACCCAAACTCACAGCATCATGATTGATGATGCTGTGAGCTCCTGCCTGACTGCTGGTCTACTGTACTGTACTGATTGCTTTACGTGAGTACAGTGCAGTAGACCTGCATTCGGGTGGGAACTCACAGCAACATGAGTCAATATAATGGTGTGTTTCAGTCAGAGGTGCAGTGTTTGGTCCTGGAAATGCAGTCATCACAGAGAGCTTATTATATTTCCCAGAACGAACACACTTGTGCTCATTACAGACAAAAATGTAGATCTGCAAACAGGAGCAAAACAGAGTCAATCAGGAAATCCAGGGCCAGCAGAACTGATTTTGGTGAAGCAGCAAAGCTCAATTTGTAAAGCAGTCCTGAATTGATCAAAGTATTCTGCCAGAGGATAGGTCATCAGTATTTAAGTCTCGGAAAACCCTTTTAAGGGTATGTTCTCACACAGCCTAAACGTTGCAGATTTGCACGCAGCAAACCTTCAGAGTTGTACAGTAGCAGCTAAGTGTATGAGATTTTTAAACATTACTTATCAAGAACGGTGTTTTAAGCGCCGATCTTGATTCCCTGTATGCTGCTGGAGGATGCGACAAATTGATGTTGAGGCACAGGCTTCTCATGCATTTGTCGCATTCTCCAGCAGGCTGTGCGACACGAATCTACGAAGCCTCCTAGCTGCCGCAGGTCTCTATCTTTATTTCCGCCAGATGTGGCGTAAATATGTGTATGTCCTTCTGGCCCGCTCCCTCCCAATTCACCCTTTTCACACCACTTCTGAAAAGTGGCACGAGGTCCAAAAAGTCACAAATTTCGCTGCAACTACAGTGCGGCTTTTCCACATCAGAATTCTGGCGTAAAAGCTGTAATAAATTCCCCCCTTCATTCTGCACCATGTCTACTTATGCTGCGGGTATTACCTGAGGCTTTCAACCTTTGCAATTCAAAGGGTTAAAGCAGCAAAAGACCTGCTGCGATCCCAGTAGTGATGCTTCTGGAAAAACCTGCCCATTTTGGCTTTTTTTAGGGCACTGGATTTCAGACAAACCTTGATACATGCAAACATACGATTAGATATGTAATTTAAACATGTCCAAAAAGTCTGATGTGCATTTACTGTGGAATTCAAGGCAAACCCTTGGGCTTTCTAGATATTTAGTTTGAACGCCACAGATCTGACTTATAAATGGCAACATGGATGTCCGCTGCCAACAATGAGACGTGAATTGCCTATGGTTTTCACAAGGATTTTGTTGTGGATTCAGGGCCATAATCCAAGTGGAATTTAAAGCACATGCACATACTTGAAAAAAGCCATTGGCACTTATGTATACACAGGTCCCTGTGATCAAACGTTTCTGGGATTTATTCTTTGTGCTTTTTTTTTTTTTTTTTTTTGGAAAAAGTCAATCCACCAAAATCTGAAGTGGAGGCCACACAGAAATAAGGTATAATAGAAAGATTTGTGCTTTTTGGCCTCTTTCACATGGTCAGCAGTGTTTTGCATCAGTATATGTAAGGCAAAAGAAGGAGTGGGTCCAAAACACAGAAGAGAATATTTCCATATTTTATCTCGTTAGGTTCCACTCCTGGTTTTGGCTTATAAATACTGATTAAAATACTCTTAAAATACTGACTGTGTGATAGAGGCCATTCTGTGTTTTTGACCCATACCTAGTTTTAGCTTAAAGGGTTTCTGTCACCAGTTTTTTCGGTATTAATCAGGCTGACATTAGAGATGTGCTAATGTCACCTGATTCCAAATATATATCTGTTTTATTTACTGGTGCCCCCATTTTTATATAAAATGAACTTTTATTTTATGCTAATAAGGCTCCTAGGTGCAAGGGGCGTTACCTCTGCTCCTAGAGGCTCTGTTGATTGACAGGACCAGGCAGAGAAGAAACACTCCATTCACCATAGCTTTTAAGGACCTTCAATGATGTCATGACCATGTGATCAGTCACATGGTTTAGGAGGAGACAGGCTGTTTGTGTGATCCTAACCATGTGACTGATCATCTGGTCATGACATCATTGAATGTCCTTAAAAGCTATGGTGAATGGAGTTTCTTCTCTGCCTGGTCCTGTCAATCAACAGAGCCTCTAGGAGCAGAGGTAACGCCCCTTGCACCTAGGAGCCTTATTAGCATAAAATAAAAGTTCATTTTATATAAAAATGGGGGCACCAGTAAATAAAACAGATATATATTTGGAATCAGGTGACATTAGCACATCTCTAATGTCAGCCTGATTCATACCGAAAAAACTGGTGACAGAAACCCTTTAAAATTACTGCTGAAAATTACTGATCAAACACTGACTGTGTGAAAGCGACCATGATGTTTTTCTGCATCCATTCTGCTTTTTTGGCGGATCTGATGCGAACCCATTTACTTCAATGGCCACAAAAGATGCAGACAGCACACCGTATGTTGTCCATATCCATATCTTCAAAAAAATAGAACGTCTTATTCTTTCTATTTTGCGGACAAGAATAGGACAGTTTTACAGAGGGCCGGATATTTCGCGGATCTGCAATTTGCGAGCCGCAAAAAAAAGCAATAGCCATGTGCATGAGCCCTTAGGCTGAGGCTACATCTAGACTTTTTTTTATCCCAAAGTCTAGGTGAAATGTGAAACCACTGTCCACAATGAATGCACTGAGTAGCCTGAAAATTATTTCAAAATCACTGCATCCAAGTATGTATTCTGGACTGATTTAACCCCTTAGTGACCACCAATACTGCATTTTACAGCAGTCACAGCCTTAGAGTGGGCTGCCAATCGGGCCATTTAACCCCTTAGATGCCGCAGTCAATAGTGTTTGCAGCACATAAGTGGTTTAGAGGGTGGCAGCTCCTGCTGCCTCAAACAGGGACCCTGCAAATGAGACTGCGGGATTCCGATGTCTGCGAACGCAAGCTGTGGCCTAATGAAGGTCCCAACCCTGCTGGCAGTGTGTCTCAGCAGTCCATGCCTCTCTAGTGGATGTCAGTAAAGCACTGACAGTAAAATATATTGCACTGCATGAACAGTGTAAGGTATTTTAGAAGCGATCAAAAGATTGCCGATTATAATCTCCTTGTCCTTGTTAAAAAAAAATGTAAATAAATAAAAAGCACCAGAATTACAGCTTATTCGCCACAAGCAAAAAAACTGAATAAAAAGATTGAAAGATCTGACGTACCCCAAAATGATACCAAGGAAAACTACAAGTCCTCCCACAAAAATAAAGCCCTCACACAGCTCCGCAGAAAGAAAAATAAAAAAAAGTTATAGGTCATAAAATATTAATGAGACAACAATATTAAAGTCATGTGTGTAAGGACCCTGACCTGAAAATCCCTTGCCAATAAAACTGCTTAATCTCCAGTAATTAAATCACTCCAGCAGAGTCTAAGCTACAGTGATCTAGAAGAGATTTTCAGGCTACTCAATGCATTCCCTATGGACTGCGAGTCCACGGCCATCATTTTTTGTAATGTGAAAAAGTTACAGTGCAGAATAAGACATGTTCTATCTTTTTTGTGGGGCCGCGGAACAGACATGCGGATGAAATGAATGTGTGTGCATGAACCCTTATAATGCCCTGTGTCTCTGCCTAACCGCTACTGTAATGATCTGTACTCACATAAAGCCGCCAGTACAAATCATTACATCGGCGGTCCAGCAGAGATACACAGCATTATAAATCATAATACCGTGGGGTCCTGTCATAAGAACAGAGTTCACTACTGGAAATTACGCTCTCACACACAGCGTGTTTTAGGCTACTTTCACACTAGCATTTTTGTTGGATCCGGCAGGGTTCAGCAAAAACGCTTCCGTTACTGATAATACAACCATCTGCATCCGTTATGAACGGATCCGGTTGTATTATCTTTAACATAGCCAAGACAGATCTGTCATTAACTCCACTAAAAGTCAATGGAGGACGGATCCGTTTTCTATTGTGCCAGAGAAAACAGATCCGTCCCCATTGACTTGCATTAGGGGTCCCAGGACGGAAAGCAAATTACAACATGTTGCGGTTTGCTCTCCGGTATGAGAACGGAATGCATTTTAGAGCACTCTTTTCTGTTCTGTTCAGTTTTGTCCCCATTGACAATGAATGAGGACAAAACTGAAGCTTTTTTTTCCGGTATTGAGCCCCTATGACGGATCTCAATACCAGAAAACAAACACTAGTGTGAAAGTAGTCTCACTCAGTGAACACGCTCATCTGAAATTAGCCTTAGGCTACCTGCACAAGCTGCAGATTACATGTAGATTTTTGTGCGGAAACACCGCAGCGTAATAAAGTATTAACCAAATGAAGTAGAGTTGGACAAATTCCATGTACATCTGTGCTGAAACTGACCTGCCATGTGGATTGTGAAATCTGCAGCATGGCAATATTTTGTGCAGATTTCACCATTTGTAATGCAAAGGGTGAAATCGGGGAAAAGCCAATTCAAAATCCACGACAAAAATCTGCAAGTTAGGCCCCTTTCACACGAGCGATCCGGACTCAGTCCGGATGCGCTCAGGGTGCTTTGCTGAAAACTCGCACCAAACCGCATGCAGTCGCAGTCAGCTTTACTGCGATTGCATACGTTCGTTCAGATTTTTCCCTCACAGGTGCGATGCGTATGGATGCATTTTGCACACGCGTGATAAACTGAATTTTACAAACAACATCTCTAAGCAACCATGCGTTAAAAATGCATTGCACCCGCACTCGCAGACCCATTCACTTCAATGGGGCCAGGGCTGAGTGCAAAACGCAGAATATAGAACATGCTGCGATTTGCACGCAACGACAAACTCAGGCGTGAAAAAATTTGCTCATGTGAAAAGCCCCATTGAAATGAATGGGTCAGGATTCAGTGCGGGTGCCATGCGTTCGCATCACGCATTGCACCCACGTGGAAAACTCGCCCGTGTGAAAGGGGCCTTAGGCTACTTTCACACCTGCGCTTTCCTTTTCCCCCATTGAGATCTGTCATAGGACCTCAATAGCGGGAGAAACCGCTTCAGTTTTGTCCCCATTCATTATCAATAGGGGCAAAACTGAACGAAACAGAATGCACCACAATGCATTCCGTTCCGTTTGATAGCGTCTCCAAGCAGCGTTTTTCTGTCTGCGATGTGGTGCGGAGCAAGACGGATCCGTCATGACTCACAATGTAAGTCAATGGTGGCTAATCCATTTTCTCAGACACAAAAGAAAACAGATCCGTCCCCCATTGACTTACAATGGGTTTAGAGACGGATCCGTCATGGCTATTTTAGAGATAATACAACTGGATCCATTCATAACGGATGCAGACGGTTGTATCATCATGACGGAAGCGTTTTTGCTGATCCCTGATGGATCCAGCAAAAACGCTGGTGAAAGTAGCCTAATATATGTGGCGTTTGGTGTGGAAATGAAACGCACGTGAAAAATCTGTGCGGATATTGTTTGACAACCTGCACACGTGCAGGTTAAGATACGTGTACACGCAGCGAGTTTGCTGTGGAAAAATCCAAACTGGATCACCTGCACTGCAAGTAAGTGTACACCTGGGATTTTCTCCGTGTGGCTAAGGCTACTTTCACACTAGCGTTTTATAATTCCGGTATTGAGTTCCATCATAGGGGCTCAATACCGGAATAAAACGCTTCAGTTTTGTCCCCATTCATTGTCAATGGGGACAAAACTGAACTGAAGACAACGGAATGCTCCTGAAAGCATTCCGTTCCGTCTTCAGACAGGAGAGCAAACCGCAACATGCTGCGGTTTGCTCTCCGCACTGTTTATCCGCACCAAGACGGAAGAATGACCCCCAATGGGGACGGATCCGTAGGTGTGACACACCAGTAAATGGATCCGTCCTCCATTGACTTTCAATGGAGTTCACGACGGATCCGTCACCTGCACACATACATACAGACACACACAGACATACACACATACAAATACACATACATACTTACATGCTCCCGGCAGGTCTCCACAGCGCAGGAGGAGCAGGACGGCCCGCACATAGGACGATTCCACCCGGCTCCCAGCAGAGGGCGCTGTGGGGAGTCGTCCTATGTGCGCGCCGTCCTGCTCCTGTACTGTGCTGTGGAGACCTGCCGGGAACATGTAAGTATGTATGTGTATTTGTATGTGTCTGTGTGTATGTACTCTGTGACATGTGTGGGGCCAGAGCGCAGTTCCGGCACCACACATGTCCCTGCGGCAGCACGGATCCGGCTGCACCCTTCACCTGCCGGATCCGTGCTGCCGCTAATGTGAAAGAGGCCTAAGATTTCCAAAATTTCAGCCACTGAACCTGCAGCATTTACACCACATTATTGGTAACAACACACATGTGAATCCACCCTAACAACACACATGTGAACCCATTCACACATCCTGATTTTTGCTCTGCATCCTATCCGCAATAACGGCCTAAAATGCGGATAGTATGCGGATCCATTCATTTCAATGGTTCCGTTCCGATTGTCCGCAATAAAAAAACAGCATGTCCTACGTTCATCCCGAAACTGAGGTCCGTAGCCCAATACAAGTCTATGGGACATCCGTAAATGCGGAAGACATGCGGAAAGGCATCCGCATTTGCGGATTCCGTTCCAGGAGGGTAGAAAAAAAAAAAAAGGTACAGATGTTATTTAGCCTTCCGTTTTTTGCGGATCCGCAAAAAACGGATGACATATGGATACATCCTTTCCGTTTTTTACAAATGTGCTGGAAAAACTGAGTTTTTTGCGGAACAATGGATCCGCAAAAAAAAAAAATGACCGTTTTCCAGGATGTGCACAAATACGGACGTGTGAATGGAGCCTTACAGTGTACAGAAGCATGTTCGGACATAAATGCTGGCTGTCAAAATCACTGAGTGCAGAGGTATTTTCCAGTGGAAACCCAGGACTTATGTCGGAAAGTGGCTGGGTCACTGCCAGATCCCTTTATAGTCAATGGGGATCTGGTGGTTCTCGGCCTCATCCAGCCACGGCGCATACTGTGAAATCCGGCAGGCTGTTTCTCTGCCGGAAATTCTAGTTTGAACATACCCTTAGATGAGCTCAAATAATGCAGTGGGCCAGACTTTCTACATCAGATGACTGCACAGAGCATGGTGTAAATCACAGAACAGCAACCTCCGGCACTCCAGATGTTCTAAAACTACAACTCCCAGAGTGCTCCATTCACTTCTATGGGAGTTGTGAGTACAGCCGAGCTGGTTTGCATGCTGGGAGTTGTAGTTTCACAGCAGCTGGAGTGCTGATGGTTGCTGATCCCTGGTGTAAAGAGTAGACTTCACAGAAACCAAATGACCAGAGCACCTTCTGTACAAATAGTGGGCTAGCAAGGGTGGCTGGGAGATTTCAGCTCTGAAGACTGCTAGATTGTGAATGCAGTTCTGGACTAACATACTGTACAGGCTGTAACTCAGTACAACATAAATAAGGCAACACATCTACAAAATGATCCTTATTCTACTATAGACCATAAACTGATGTTCACAAGTGAGAAAGAAAACCACAAAAATCCATCAGAAGCCGTGAAAACTGGATTAAATAACTGTATTTCACACATGAAGGTCGAGTCCATTATTTTCCGGTAGAACCGCTGTCTGATGCTTTGGTAAGTGACGTCAAATACTGATATATTCTTGTGGTATACGGTACATGGCCTTCCTTATACTCAATTATGGCTGAAAATTCGATTTTCTGCTTTCTTCCTTCAGATGACTCTTCCTCAGGATCATTTACAATTTCTTCTGTAAAAGAAAAAATATGAGACAGAACTTGTTAAACAAAGGCTAAAACTGATGTACATTCATTTATTGGGGCAGAAAAAAACAAGGACTGATCACATAATATGTCCCATGAATAACATAGGACAGGTGATAAATGTATGATGGCTGGGCCCCCACTACACGGTGTGAATGCAGCACATGCATGACCATCGCTCCATTCTCTGACTGTGGGACTGGAGAGTTCAGCAGTGAATGGAGCAGCGGTCACCCATGCGCACTACCGATCCATTCACAAGGGGGCTCGGGGAGTCTTTTTCTTATGTTATATCCATATCAGTGAGGGTCCCAGCGCTCATATATTTATCACTTATGACCTTAAAAGTTATTCCGGTTTCAGCAAATACGCTTCCTAACATGAAAAGTTCTACAAATCACCAATATATTTTCTATAGTAATGTCTCATTGTTTTCAAGATCTCTGCTTGTTGTCATTTACAGATTTTTAGCTAATGGATGTAAACTGACGTATTCAGCAGAGATCTTGAAAACCATGAGGTACTGATAGAGAAAGTGTGCTGGAAAAATTGTAGATCTTTTCATTACACAATGAATAAACTCTGGTTGCTGAAAAAAACAATACATAAAATGTCCTCTTAATAAGAATTAGGGCCCATTCACATGACCATAGTATTGCGGGTCCGCAAAAAAAACATAACTATAGACTATGATTAGATATAAGCCACTTTCTGGCGTATATCTGTCAGAGATTCTGTCGTAAAGAAGATTTGCGGCTGAATCTGCGACATCGTCCCCTTCCACGCTACATACGCCAGTTCTAAAAAAAATAATTTGGCGTGGGCAGGGAAAAGGGCGGCAAGTATATGCCAGTATATTTATCATTTTCTATGCCAGTTTTTGTCGTAGAAAATAATCTAAATCTAGGCCAGCAAGAGAGCTGAAATGTGAAGTGAACAGTGAAGGAGCTTAGCCCCGCCCAGTGATACAAGTCGTGATGTCACTGGGTCTGAGGGAAACAGAGAGAGGGCCGAGGTGCTCCTGGAGCGCTGCTGCCTTCTCAAACAGCTGATCAGTGGGGATCCCGGGTGTCAATCAGATGCTGATGATCTATCCACAGGATACATCATCAGCTAAAAAGAACTGCAGAACCTGTTAGGCACCAGCAGTGGATGCGCCTAAGTTATGTAGCAGCTGGCGCCTCTACATAACTTAGGCGCATCAAGCACCAGCGCAGGGTTATTAAATGACCCCACAAATGTCTATGGGGAATGGAAGGGGTTTCTGGTTTTATGTGAGTGACACCTATTAATTACATAATGAAAAATAATAAAACTCTCTAATACATGCATTTCAATTTTGCACTATTTTCAAGATCTCTGCTTCCTGTCAGTGGATAGCTACCTTGGTTTTCTGAGATTTTTTAACTGATTGTTGGGGGTCTGACACTCAGGATCCCAGCTAATCAGCTATCTAAGAAGGCACCGATGCTTGCAGTATAGTGGGGCTTTCTTCCTGCTCACAGAGCACAGCGCTGTACATAGGATAGTGGCTGTGCTTGGTACTGCAGCCCAGGTCCATTGACTTGACTGGGGCTGAGCTGCGCCTAGGCCACGAGACCAATGAACGTGACTTCACATGGTGTCCGGAAAATCTGTGAGAAGGCTTTGGTGATGCTGCAAGCGCTGGTGCCTCCACAAAGAGCTGATTGGCGGGAGCCCAGGGTTAAGGACCTCCACCTCTCAGATAATGATGACTTATCCTGAGGATGGGTCATCAATTAAAAAATATTGGAAAACCCTTTTAAGATGCAGAGCCTGAAAACATGCTCTGACTAGATCTCACTAACATGGGTAGATAGGAAGCCATTTATTAAGACCAGCACCTGGTGTCAGATGTGGCACAAATAATAAGTGCACCAGTACTGAAATCTAGCTTATCGTTTAGGCCAGTTTTGAGGTGTAAATTATAATAAATGTGCCAGGCCAGCTATGTGACAAGCAAGGTACAAACCCTCCAAATAAAATCTGAGGGAATAATGAATGTGGGCCAAAACCGTGCTCCGATTATCTCAGGCTTCTTTCTCACACACAGTTTTGTAATTTTTTTTTTTTTAGAGGGATCGGCTTTTAAAAATACTAAATGATTTTGATAAGTTCACCCACTCAGTAATCTTGAAAATGGTGGTAAACTTAAAGGGGTATTCCGGTTGTTACAAGTGATCACAAGAATGGGGACCCCATACCTCCTGCAACGAACGAAGCGGCCGGTCACACGTGAGCTGCTCTATTCATTTCTATGGGAATTCCGGAGATAGTGGAACACTGTACTCGGCAATCTCTGGAATTCCCAGAAAACTGAATGGCGCAGCCGCGCACATGTGCAACCAGCTGCTCTGTCCATTTCAGAGGGGGAGGGGAAGGCTGCAGTGGGGATGGAGCCCCTGTTCTTGTGATCGGTGGCGCCCCCCACAGATCTGTTATCCCTAGAGATGAGCGAACGTGCTCGTAATGAACACTGTACCGCTCGGCTGCCCTGCGCTCGCATGGGCACAGGCAGCCGCTTCCGTCCTCCTCACCCGACTGAAGCGGCTGCCTGCACCCATGCGAGTGCAGGGGAGCCGAGCGGTACAGTGCTCGTTACAAGCACGTTCGCTCATCTCTAGTTATCCCCTATCCTGTGTTAACAGAAATACCCCTTTAAGTGTCCGATCTGTTTTTTTTTTAGGACCGTATACGGAACCATTCACGCAAAAAAAAAAAAAACGGAAGTTATTCTGTGTGCATTCCGTTTCCGTATGTCCGTTCCGCAAAAAGAATAGAAATGTCCTATTATTGTCTGCATTACGGACAAGGATAGTATTGTTCTATTAGGGCCCAGCTGTTCCATTCTGCAAAATACAGAATGCACACAGACATCCGTATTTTTTGCGGACTGCAAAATACATAAGGTTGTGTGCATGAGCCCTAAAGGGGTTGTCTGGGTGTTTAACACTGAAGACCTATCTTGCCAGGTCCTCTTATACCACAATTCTCTAATAAACCTCCATTAGGCTGCATTCACACACTGCAGATTTTGTAGCAGTAATTTTCTGCGACTGAAAATCAGTTCAATTCACCTCATTGGGATTTGCAGAAATCCATGTGCTTGTCTCCATTACATCAGGTGAACAGAACCGAGCAACTATCTGCTGCATGTAATGGTTAGGAGTCTATTAGCAGCATACCGGCTGCCATGTACAGCAGTCAGTATTCTGAATATAGATAGGCGCGCACACACAGGCTGACAGGACAGCACAGTATATCTGCTGATTGCTCCTATGGTATCTGCCCTGTTCTTTCCTATTAGGCAAGGACAACCCTGACACTGAACTGAGAAGCTGTGAGACTAGAGAACAAGGTCCTGCACTTCTACAACCAGCAGCGCAATGTATGGGCACTCCTCCCACCGCTAGGGGTCGCTAGCTACTCACAAACACACACCCGGTAAAGGAAATGAACTGGAAAGTCACCTGTCTTGACGCTTTTAAGCGTGTCTTTGGACTGCCACTGCATGTAAGCCACGAAGCCGATCATACCCCACACGCTCACGGCGTACGTTAAGGCGAAACGGCGCCGCCAGTCCTCGCCACCCTTAGGGGTCCAGTATGAGAGGCGTCTGACCTCTGTCCTGCAAAACCCCAGCACATTAGTGAGCCGCACCATTACTACACGGCGCTGAAGAAACGGGACGTTCGGGTCATTGGCGCTGCCGATCGTCCAATGAGACGCGCGCATCTGACCACGTGATACTGACGTCATCTTGCTGAAGCAGTCTCTGCGACTGCCGGTGCGTTTTTAGGGAGGTTGTGAAGACGTGGATTATTTTGCAGGCAGAGAACCGCCAGTACACGGCGAATAATTCTGCCAGCACAGCTTCACTTCACGTAGACATTGTCTGCTGCTACCACAAGGGGGCGCTCTCTGCATATATATATTGATATTGCCTCCATATTTTCAATAGGAGCAATATAAAAAAAATCCATCGTGTCTTGAGAGCTGTGGGTTTTTATTAGGCAGGAATCAGACACGTAGTTTTTCGTCCAGAACTGGATCCAGCAGTTAGTATTGATTCCATTATATTTCTTCTTTTTGCATCCACTCCTAGCTTTGGCTGCAGAGCTGTGTGATTCCAGTCTATGGCTTTCTGCATTACCACAAGGATACGTTCCTGTTCACACAAAATATAGGATTCCTGCACGGAGATACATAAGGCCATGTTCACACTGCAGAGAATGCCTAAAATTTGCTGCAAAATCCCTCCCCCTCCGTGGCAGTCATGTATGTGCTTCAATCAGTTCTCAGGACTATTGGAGATAGCCGAGTACAAGTGCTTGGCTATCTACGGCAGCGCCACAGAAGACACTTTTTTGGGGGGAAGGGAGGGGATTGGGTTCTAGGGTGAACAGTACAGTGCATCCATTCCGAAAATATCCTCCCTAAGTGGCTCTGACATGTTCAGGTGACAAGTCCGTTGTAAGAGTACATTCACACAAGCGTATAAATGGATCCGCATTCGTTCTGCTATTTTGCGGAACAGGTGTGGACCCATTCATTTCAATGGGGCCGCAAAAGATGCAGAGGGCACACCGTGTGCTGTCCGCATCCGTAGTTCCGTTCCACAGTGTTGCAAATAATATAGAGCACGTCCTATTCTAGTCCGCAACTACGGAAAAGAATAGGCATTCTCTATATAGCGCTGGCCAAATTGTGGAACACACATGGCTGGTATCCGTGTTTTGTGCACCGCAAAACAAACACTTCCGGTCATGTGAATGTAGCCTTACATGCAGCAGATCTGTTACAAGAAATTCTGCAACTGAAAATCAGTTCCCTGCATCTGAATGAGGCTGGCTATTTCCATCAGGCCCATAGAAATGAATGGGAGCAGTGGCCAGACATGCACTGTGCGCTCCCATACACCTCTACAGGGAGAGCGCTTGGTGGTGGCCAGACCCAGGGAAACCCAGAGTCCTCCAGCCACCACTTTCGGGGCTCCGTTCTCGATATAGGTGTTATCAGACAACGGGGTCATATCCTAGTGATATGCTCCCATTGTCTCAGATGGGAATACTCCTTTAAGAAGACATGTTAATGAATAAGGCTCATAGCTTTTCATTTTAAAGGGAACCTATCACCATTAAGTACAGTACAAGCTGTACGCAGCATGTTATAGAGCAGGAGGAGCTGAGCAGATTAAAGGTCGTGTAAACGGGTCCGCACCTATTCTGCCGTTCACTTCTATGGCCGGCATCCGATCTTGCCGAGCCGTGGCCCCGCAAGAAATTATAGAACATGTCCTATTCTTGTCCACAAATTGCGGAACACATGCCAGACGGCACCCATAGTATTGCAGACCCGCAATACCACAGCCATGTGAACCGGCCCTAATATATAGTTTTATGGGTAAAGATTGAGTAAAACCTGTCATTTGTACAGTCTCTGCTCCGAGTTCAGTCGTGAATCGGCCATGTTATCAGCAGTTGATAGCATTCCCTGTACACACTTCCACAGAGAATCCCATCAATCACTGAGAAGACAGCCCCTGTGTACAACTGAACTCAGAGCAGAGATAAATGTATAAATTACATGTTTAGCTGGGATCCTCCTGCTCTATAAGGCTACAGCTATATGACGACATGTGTCACGCGACACATTGGGCACAACTACACTGCAACATGTGTCGCACTGCCAAGCGACATAGTACTTCTGCGTCCTGAACGCCACATGACCACGCCGAGTGGTCGTACCCTAACACGCCGCCGACAGATTGCACTGCATTTCATGGCAACTGGTTCTCTTTAAAACATACACCAGAAAGGTTTTAGAAACTGGTCAACCCCTAAACCTAGAAGTAAAAATAAACTTGTCCACTGTGTAGGTCTGTCTGCGAGATTTTCTTCATGTTCCTGTACAAATCTTTCATCTGATCCCTTCCATTTTCAGGTGGCTAAAGTATAGGGCTTTACTAAAGGCGGCCATTTACATTATACAGCTGAATGTTCACCCAACCATTCCTCCCAATCCCCTACACACACGAATGCTTGGCTCTGCCGAGAGTGCATGTGTTCTCAATAGGGAGGAATAAGCGATGCCACCCTTTTGTTAGAATCGGCTGAGGCTACTTTCACACTTGCGTTTGCAGGATCCGTTTGTCAGATCCGCCCAGGCTCTCACAAACGGATCTGTCATAATACAACCGTCTGCATCCGTTGTGAACGGATCCGTTTGTATTATCTTTTACATAGCAAAGACGGATCCGTCTTCAACTCCATTGAAAGTCAATGGAGGACGGATCCGTTTTCGATTGTGTCAAACAAGATCCATCCCCATTGACTTACATTGTGAGTCATGATGGATCCGTTTTCATCAGTTTCTTCATGCGGACACCAAAACGCAGCAACCAGCGTTTTAGTGTCCACCTCCAAAACAGAATGGAGACTGAACTGAAGCAAACTGAAGCATTCTGAACGGATCCAAAACTGATCAGTTCAGGACCGTTTATGAGAGCCTGTGACAGATCTCACAAACGGATCCTGCAAACGCAAGTGTGAAAGTAGCCTAATCTACTGTAAGAACAAAGGATTGGGTATGCTAAAGTCAAATATATCCAATCCTTCTTTCCTCTGACCTCTGCTGGAAGAGCCGCTACACCCCCATAGCCACGGAAATTGATGTGTTTGGCCCCCATTCATCTCATGTGTATGGCTCCTGTGTGGTACTTATCGTCCCTAGCCCCAGTAAGACAAGTGGAGGAGGGATGCTGCAGCCAGCTACCTTACAGTCAGAGACAGGTTCAAGTTGCGCTGACAGGACAGGAGAAAATGGCTGATATCAAGGGATTTTTTGATACATTTCTCTCTGTTTTTATTTGATAATGACATGTATATTGTTAGTAAGATACAAATTTTTCTAATATGGTCATGGCTATCACTGTAAACCCAGAATGAAAACATATCAGAATGGATACACTATAAATATAGAAATCTGCCATATGGTGTTTTGTTTGTTCATTATGCAAAAAAAGGTTCCAAATATTAAGAAGAAACACTCATTTTAGCAGAAAAATTTACTATGGAGTCGCATGTACTAAACAAACAGAAGGCGACGGTGGGGGAGAATTGACAAGGCATCCGGAATATATATACAATCATGTTACATATGGAAGTGTCATTCTACTTGTAAAACAAAAATAAATTAAATCTAAGATAGGACCACATTCAAAAATGTTAAACCACATCGTATTCAGCTTCTGGTAAAACTCTGATTAGCTCCTTTGACTACAGGGGGGAATGTGTTTTCGGCTAAAAATGGCGTCATCATCCACTGCATGTATTTGAAATTTTTCTGTCGACAGTTTTTTTTGCACTATGAGGCGGTAGAAACAGCAAGCTTTTTCAAATGATCCATAAAAACTTGTAGACTGACATCATCTGTCAGAATCGGGGCTCCACCATCCTGTGGGAGGAAATTTTAAAAAAAAAATTACTTTTATGGCACACAGATCAGGTGACATCAGAATATTACATTCACTAAGACTACGCCCACACTGGACAGAAATGCTGCAAATTTGCCATCGTGGATAAGTGCGATACCAGCAAAGTGGACGAGATTTTAAGAAATCATGAAAGACAGATTTGCAACCTAAATTGACGTGCAATGTGGATTTGAATTCAGTAGCATGTCCATTTATGCTGGGGATTTCACACTTTGCAATACACAGGGTCAAATCCACAGAATTTCCACTGCGGAAAATATACCCCAAGTGACCATACCGTTAAAGTGAATGTCCAACAGCAGGCCAGTTTATTGGTTCCACAATAGATTTTTCAAGACAAGCATTGGTAGTCCCCTAGTGTGTGGGGGTCTAAAACTATAATAACGGACCGCCGTGCTCCAGCCCCTTCGTTGTTTACACAGGCACTGTACAGACAATTATATGACTGACCTGGTACTACGGCTAAAACCCCTTTTCCACGGCATTGAACCGGCTCGACTTTAACCTAGGCCAGTGATGGCTAACCTCCAGCACTCCAGCTGTGGCAAAACTACGACTCCCAACATGCTCCATTCATTTCTCTGGAGTTCTGAAAACAGCTAAGCAAGTGTGCATCTTGGGAGTTGTAGTTTTACCACAGCTGGAGTGCCGGAGGTTAGTCATCACAGATCCAGACGGTATTAGCTATCAGGGCTGAGGAAGTTCCAAGTCAGCCAAGCCAGTACCATGAAGGTCACATGACCACACTGCTGACTAGTCATTGGTCCAAGAGAACGGTCATCATACTGCGACCAGCTACATTGAGGAATGGAACTACCTGATACCAGTAGAAGCGATTAGAGACAGCACCATGCAATGGAAAAGTTGCTTAAACAGGTTGTCCAGGATTTTCCTATTGATGGCCTACTTTCAAGTTGGGCCATGAATACCTGAACAATTGGGGTCTGATTGCCATCACCCCCACCTATCGCACCTAATGCAAACTCTTCCTCACCAAGTCCATACAAAATTGTATCACCAGCATCCAAAATCCTTCTTAATTACGCCATAAAAGGTATACAGCTGAGGATAGGCCAGTAACATGCTGAGGATAGGCCATCAACACTAAAATCCAGGACGACCCATTTACGTCTCACTCATGCATATGGACAAGCTGCAGTGCCTTTATTAAAAAATATTAAGGGGCCAGAGCACTGCAACTCCTTCATTATGACGACCAACAGGTGTCCTGGGGGTCAAACCACCACAAATTAAACCATTCTAAGGAACGGGGCTAAAGCGTTCACTGCATACAACTTGTGCAATGCATTGTACTCAATAATAATATAAAGTGCAATAAGCTCCCCCTAGTGGTGGCTGTAGGCAACTGGAATTGTGAAATGTAACTATAAGGCTAAGCAGAGGATTCGGAGCTCTGTATCAGTAAAAATAGAGCCGTTATAAAATGAGTCGAGTTTGGTCAGACATAGGCCACGAGTTTGGTCACTTTTAGGCTGGGTCCCACCCCCTACCATATCAGGTGCTTGGTAAACCTTTTCTGAGCCTACTCCAGTGCTTACCGGTCCATAGCTATAAATATTGTTGTGCGTCTGTGAGGGATTGACTTTGGAGAGCAGGAATCTAGCCTAAAAAAAGAAGAGGAAGGACATTAGCAGATAGCCATACTTGTATGTTCGTCCTACAGGGTAAATAAAATATAACACAAACCCCAATCTACCCCCTCCCCCAGTCATGATTTGCCTCTACAATAAAAGTACTTACTTGGCTGCCTCCATGTTCTGTATTGATGTAGCGCGGCATTGGAAATCTGCTTTGTAAGATTTCCTGAGCGTCATCTAGTGGTGCCTGAAGTAGATGCTTGAAGTTCTCATATTCTGGCATCTCCTGGTAACCGGCTTTTCTCCACTGTGCAATAGTCTGCAAAAAAAAATAAAAAATTATAATACTAAATAATTAAAGAAGATCTCCCGCAAAAAAATTTATTCCATGTCCTACTAGAAATGTACATGATGTAATCTGTAGTGAATGTCATTTTCTTACCAGTAGCTGAATTTGAGTTATATCATCCTGAAGTTTCTTATCTGTGTCATGTGACCAGCAATTAGACCCACCAACTCACAAAGCACTTTATGTGTGGACAGGAAGTCTAATTTTCTATGCATTCCTATGGGAGCCTCACTTTCAGTCTTATAGGAATGACTAGAGAAGTGACTGGCTTGCTAAATATATATGCTTGCTAAATATATATATATATATATATATATATATATATATATATATATATATATATATATATATATATATATATTCTTTTTTTTTTTTTTTTTTTTACTAAAAGCAGAATGGAAACTGGCTGGATACTGCCCTAAATTATAGTACTTGGTGGCCATATTTCAAATATTTCTCCAATTTTAATACAGTGAAATTCCTACCATCGCCTTGGTCACCTATAGTAATTAGGTGAAACTGCAATTATTGGTTAAATGGGTTGTTCAATAAAAGAAACATTCCTGCTTTCTTCCAAGAACAGCGCCCCCTCTGTCCACAGATAGTGTGCAGTTTTGCAGCTCAACTCAAACTGAAATGCCAGACTCCACCAGGTACAGGTGTGGCACTATTTTGGGAAGAAATCAGCCATATTTTTGCAGTACTACCTACTTACAGCAGGGTCTGTATGTGCCTTTATCAATGCTTGGGTCTCATAAGGTCGGTTTCACAGAGCGTACTAAAGGTGTATTGAATTGTGCCCATATTACTGCGGATTTTCACAGGTAAAATCTGAAGCAGATTACAGGCCCGGACAAGTGGATTCGATTTACAAGTCTCATCCGCATAATCAGGAGCTTTTCTGCTCGAAAACTGACCTTGATCTTTAGATCTGCAGCGAGTCAATTAGTTGCGGATTGAGCATGGATTTGTTGCATATTTTACCCATTGGGGGAGATGCAGATTTTGCTGTAATTACCAACAGATCTGAAGCAAAATCTAAGTGTGGATTTTAAATAAATTAATATTTTATGCTTCTTGGGAAATCGCCACAGGCAAATCTGTAATAATCTATAGCAACTCCAACGTGTGTGGACATAGCGTTATGCCTGTGTGCATTAGGGCCAAAACAATAGTGCATAGAGCAAGCTGCCTAGTTATAGTTCTCTACCGTCCAGGATAAACTTACCTCTCCAAGGTAGATGACAATTTGGAAGAAGGTGTCCATAAGCAGAATCCTGTCAGCTAAAATGCTACTGCTGTCCAATAAAACAGGCTGTTACAAGGGGAAAAAAAGGCAAGTTGAGTGAACATGGCCCATGATTTCTGGCTACATAAATCCATTTATACTGATCTCCATATCTTACCTCTGGAGGACCATAGAAAGAGTAAGAGTAGAGGATGGGCTGGATCATGATAAGAGACTGGGTCAGGTCTTGTCTGGCGAAGTGATGCCGATAGTACGACGACTCATCTGGACTGTTATTGAACACTTGCAGGAAAGGAGATCTTCTCAAGTGGAACATGAACTGTGGTACAATATGGTAAGATTTACTACAGCTACATGCAGAGAATTTAACATTTCAATATACTGGCTGAGATGACAAAGGTGCACCTAAAAAAGTTGCAAGTTGCTGCAATCAGAGTTCCTACACTTCTCCGACTTGCTAAAAAAAAAATAATGGGTAGATCTGTGGGCGTGGCCTAATATGCCCCATTTTGCATAAAAAAGTGCCACAACTATGGAGTAAAATTCTGTCTCAAACTAAGCAGACCAACTGCTGGTACAGAGCGAGAGAAAATTGTCTGTCCCTGCACAACAGTTATTATTCAGCCCAAGCCACTGGGACAAATCTGGGGCAGGTCTAGACAGCCGTCTAAATTTATACCGTTTATAGAATTAGTAAGGCTAGTTTCACACTAGCGGTAAATTTTTCCGACAGAGGAACAGCCTGTCTGAAGACATTGTATCCGGAATAGCCGGATAGTACCTGACCCCGCCAGAGCCCATTAACTATAATGGGACTAGACATGGATCTGCCCTGTTTCCGGCTTTAGTGCCGAAATTCAGCCAGACAAATACTGCTGCAAGCAATGGGCTCTGGCGGGGTCAGGTGCTATCCAGCTATGCAGGAAACAATGTCTTCCGGTCAGATGTTCCTCTGCTGAAACAGCCTGCCGAAAGAATTTACCTCTAATGTGAAAATAGCAAAGTCCTTTAAATTCCTAAAATACACACCGGGTCTAGAGGCAAGGAAACTTCTGACTTCAGAATTCAATTGACATTTCTTAAAATGACGCAGGTCAACAAAACTTACCTGAGGGTAAAGAGAAAACGTGTCTGAAAGTCTGAAGGAGGTGGGGTCATCCTTGTTGTACTGCCCAAACTTCTGGCACTGTAATAAATGATTGACTTTTCAGGAAACAGACAGTGGGTCCATTACAGCCATAAAAAGGAGAGCGTAAATTACGACGATCTAAATCTTCTTTACTTGTGTCAAAGGCTTGGGGTACGGCCACAGAGTTACTTTGGATCAGTTTTTGAGGCAGATCTGCCCGCAGGATTCTCAGCCAAATGAATGAGAAATATAAATCCTTCCTTTATATTTCCGATTCCTTTCAAATCCACTTCTGACTTTAGCGAAAAAAATTCTGCAGGAAGATACGTGGCCCAAAAAATGTAACTTCTTTTCCAAGATTTTGTCATTAGATTTATTCGTTTTGGTTATAAAACGTACAAAATAAATAAGGAGCTATATGAGGATACAGTTGTCTCTTGTGCTGACCAGATTATTCTCTGATCTACGCCACAAGTGGCTTTCATCTCATGATACTTACAAGCCTGATGAGCTGTCTGTCTAACCAACGCAGAACGTCTGGTCCCTCTTCTGTCTCGGCCCTGTAGACCCCAAGACGCGCCATCAGCACCGCTGCTGCTTCCTGATCGAAGGCGGCCTCGATGTGCTGCAGCTGTGTCTGAGCATCCGCCCAGCTGGAGGGGAGAAGGGCAGATAATGTTAGCCGGGTTCCTCAGCAGGCGGCATTGTGCGCGCTACAAATGCTTGAAAGCGGACACTTACTTCCTGGCGATTGTGGTGACTCGGATACGTTTCTGTGTGCTGGAATGCTGGTATTGAGTGACAAACTGAATAGCCCCACGGCCTCCCTGGGGAATGGGCGCATTGTGCTGAAAACAAACAAATATTCATTCACATAGAGAGAAAATGATAAAGGAACATTTCATGAAGGTTTAAGGTTATCAGACAGATTTGCCTCCGGATCTCTGCCGTACCCATTATAGTTAATGGGGTTGTTTCATGATGGACAATGGAGGCTTATCGCTAGGATATGCCCCCCATTGTCTTACAGGTGCGGGTCCCACACCTATATCCAGAACGGATCCGCAGAAGCGAAGGAGGGCGCCCTGCGCATGCACAGCCGCCCTCCATTCATTTTCTATGGGGCCGGCAAAAATAGCCGAGCATTGGCTCGGCTATTTCCGTCGGCTCCATAGAAATGAATGGGAGCGGGGCCGCGCATGCGAGGTATGCTGCCATTCATTTCTATGGGGAGCCACCTTGGTGGCGGCTGGACTGGAGTCCTCCAGCCACCACCTTGCGGGGCTCTGTTCTGGGTATAGTTGTGGGACCAGCACCTATAAGACAATGGGGGAATATCCTAGCGATATGCCCCATTGTCCATCATGAGACAACCCCTTTAAACTTCCTGTAATGCTGGAATGCAGAGATATTCGGCAGGCTGCTCCCTACCAGAACACCCTTCTGGATTCTAGTGTGACACTAGCCTAAGATAACTGTCAGCCGAGCAGTCGTTCAATAGCCAGCTTTTCCAATCCTCTCATACATGTGTATGCATGTGTAATGGATGATGAAGGAGGGGGGGAGAGAACCGATGCCAGACAGGATTGGACAGTTAAAATCCAACTTGCCCAATCGTTATTCTCCCCGATGTCAGTCACTGGGGAAGTGTGGGGAGGCCCTGTGCACATTAGATGATCGCCCGACATGGATCTAATGTGTACTGCCAGATTAAATGTTTCTCATAACTGGACAGACAAGCATTCATTAATATGCTCGTTCCTGATCACTGGCCTGTATAAATATGTATACAATAACTGCCGACAAACAAGCAAATGTTTCTAGGATGATGGCATATTTTATGCAGATCATATCATCGTTGTCAGCACCTCTCCTCATTATAGTTTATTGTCACCACAGACGATTGCTGGACTGATATAAAGAAGCAACCATACCTGGTTCACCACTTCAAAGTAAAAGGCTAGAGTTGTAGATGGATCCAGCCCGCATATTTTCCACTGACACGTCCCACCAACTCCAAGTTCCTAAAACAGACAAGAAAATGTTATTCTGTATTAATCTATGGCGTTAAAACACGTAGATGATGATGGTTGCCATTTTGCAGCAAAAGCAGTAAAGCAAATAAAAATAATGTAATTTTTTAAAGGAAATCCAGGACAGGAAATTTCATTTTAGAGCATATTTGGGGAGGGGCAGTATTCAGCAGGTGCTGTAGCTGGCTTGTGTTTCATAGGGCAGCCAACGAATGTACTGAGGGTCCTCTTAAAACAGGCAGATTTCTGCCCATATCCAGTGCCTATCGGCATTATAACAAATCTGTAGGAGGGGTAAAGGGAACCCCACCGATCAGGAGGACGAGGGCCCTGTACCCCCCTTGCAGCTTCCCTGAAAGGATTGGAGCGGTTAGTCGTACATATAGACAGTGCTCCAATCATTTCTATGGGAGCACTGGCAACCTCACGCACACAGATAACTCTCGATCAGCTGTATGAACTACTTACAACTTGTGCGACCGTTTGGTTACATTCTTGTCAGCAGCACATCTCCTGTTTACCTGGTGCAACGTACTGCTGACTAAAGTTTATTTTCATGTGCACACAAAAGATCTGATCAGCTGACAAAGAACTTTTTCCACATCCGGAGGCTGATCCCTGTGCACCTCTACATGGGGCAATCATCGGGAACGGACATAAGCAATTGCCGTAGGTCACCTGATCATATAACCATGTAAAAGTCAGTTACGTTAAAGGCCTCAGTCCTGGTGACAGAAGTCAGTCTGTCGGCTTAAAGAAGAAATCCAGCAAAAATTATTTTTCTCTGACCTGTTAGAAAGGTGCATGATATAATCTGTAGTGATTGTCATTTTCTTATCAGTGACTGTTTCTGTGAGTAAAAACCTCTCTTCTTATTGTAGCTGGGTCATGTGACCAACTCCCTGACCTCCAACTGACCCAGGACAGAAAGCCAGTAACTGCTCTATTCATTCCTATGGGAGCCTCACTTTCAGTCTCATAGGAATACATAGAGAATTAGACTTCCTGTCCACACATAAGTCTATGTGTGAGTTGGTGGGTCTAATTGCTGGTCACATGACACAGATAAGAAACTTCAGGATGATATAAGTCAAAAATTCAGACACTGGTAAGAAAATGACATTCACTACAGATTATATCATGTACATTTCTAGCAGGACATGGAATAAAATTTTTGTCGGGAGTTCTTTAATAAAATGAGAAAGCACATTTTATAGCCACTTACATTTTCTGAAATGCATGGACTTTTCACATTCAAGGAAACGCAGGGTCCAATCGCACCTGAAATTTTCAGCTCTCTGGAAGTCTGTTGGAGACACATAAGTTTTACTGAAAACCTGAACCACACGTTAGGTTATCAAAAGTTGAGTCGTGGACAATAAGTAAATACTACTACAAGTTTTTGGTTAGATTTTTAGCAAATTCTTATATTTAGGATGAACAGTGCCCCCTTTGAATACCAGTTGATCTGTGCGTATTACATTACACATACTTACCTTAACTTCGAGGTTGGCACCAAAGGCCATTTTGAAGGCTCCATTTACATCTTTACTGAACACTCGCTGAAACGTCTGCTTAAACAGAGACGTATTGAAAGAATCTCCAATGACAATCTGACCCCTGGAAAAAAAGAAAGGTTACCATTGTGAACCACACACACAGCACAGCCGCATCACTGTCTCTGTAACGTACCCGGTGAGGTTGGAGCAGCACTTCATCTCCAGGAGACCTGTCTGGTCCAGCGCACAAGCATAAATGTCAATGCAGTGACCATTGGCTGCGGAACGGTTAGCCAGTCCTTCATAGTGCTGTGTCCAGAGAACACAAAGTTGTTATTACACATTTTTATTTTCACACAGGTTTGTCATGCATATACTGGTGCACAATATCACCATATATATCTCAGCTGCCCTTTCTGAACAAGTAAGAGATTCACAATTTATACAAATGTGTAGGAGATTCCTTAGAATACAAAGACCCACATTGTACATTCCTTAGAGAATGAAATAAAACACTATTGTCCGACACAATGAATAGATTTTCCCCAAGCACAGGAAACCCAACACCCAGAAAATAAAATTGCTCATGCCTTAGTAGCCTTCTTCATAAAACGGGCATTATCCTTCTCAATGTCGTGCCAGGAACGAATTGGTGTTTTCAGTTCATCTCCGACAACCATCCCTGGCCCTTGTGTTGGTGGCCCTCCGGTAAACAGCATGATTCGGGCACCGGTGTTTGGAAGTGTTCCCTAAAGAGGTAAAAAATAAAAAAATATATGTACACACAAATCTAAATTCTAAATGGTGAATAATTAACCCAACTGGTGTCTTTAACACTTCAGAGGTTGTACATCCAGGTCAGAAATGTATATATATATATATATACAGAGAAGTCGATATAGTATTGGGTATTATCCTCCCTTCCTCTCTGCTAGCCAGAACTACAAGTGCTTAAAGGGGTTTTCCAGACTTTTGGACTTTAACCACTTCCAGCACTGTGTGGTATCTACTGAAGAAAAAAAAAAAATAAATCATACCCCTCTGCTGCCCGGTGCTCCGACCCAGCTCCCTTGCTCTGTTCAATGATCTTTCGGTCCCCGGCCTGTACACATTCAGATGGGTCACATGAGCCGCTTTGGCAAAGACTGACCTCAGCGGTGACATATCCCCAAGCAGCGCACAACTCAGCAGTGACATGCTTCTTGGGGACACATCACCACTGTAGCCAATCATTGCCCACAACAGTGCATGTGACCCTGACTGGAAGTTTACAGGCCGGGGAGCAGAAGATTGCTGAACAGAGGGGCGGGAAGCAGGAGAGTATGATTTTTTTTTCACTAGCTACAACATACTGCTGGCGACAGTTAAAGTCCAAAGGTCTGGACAACACCTTAGTGAGGCCTTCTACAGAATAAGGTCCTGATAACATCACACTGTGAGCCTCCATTTGATGTATATCATTGATGGAAGACTGCAATATATCTCACTGTATAGGCATACAGCAGGATATGGCACCCATAACTCCCACTGTATATAAAAACCTGCACACCATACTGCAAAAAAAGTGCGTGTAGTAATATATACCTCTGTTCATTATGGAAGCGCTCACTTGTATGTTTTAGCTGCAGCACCCCCATCAGACCTCAGATCAGCCCACCCAGCCACATAACAATAAAATAAAAACCTCTCTTACCTGTCCTGCGCTGCAGCTCCGCTCCGGGTCCGGCGCTCCTCTGGCTGGCGCTGCACTGTCCTTACTGCGTACAGCGTCAGGACGTAGTGCGCGCACTATGACCTGACGCTGCATACAGTCAGGTGACAGTGCAGCGCCGGCCTTAGAAGCCAGAGGAGCACCGGACCCGGAGCAGAGCCGTGGCGCAGGACAGGACAGGTAAGAGAAGTTTTTATTTTATTGTTATGTGGCTGGGTGGGCTGATCTGAGGTCTGATGGGGGCACACTGGGCTGATCTGAGGTCTGATGGGAGCTCATTTTCCTACTGTAAAATCTGGGGTGCGTCTTATCTTCGGTGCGTCTTATAAAGCGAAAAATATGGTATACGCTTGGCATATATACCTGGTGTACAGAACAAGTGTAGGGCCAGAATAGTGTGGACCAGAGGTGTCAACCCCTGCAGATAGCACTGGTGCCAAAGCTGTGGCCTACTATTAATATATTATATATACATACATACATACATACATACACACCACAAAACCATTGAGTATATGGAATCATTTAGAATTACAATGAGAAGTTTTATAGTGTTTTACTTTATATAGAAAATAACTTTTTGTTCTCATCTCGTTATTTAGCTGATTTCATCAGATCAGTGAGCCCAGATAAAGTGGGGTTCATAGTAATGACTGGTCCATTGAAACAGCTTTCTTATTCTGGTGATTTAAGTGCAGAACAAAGCCTCGCTGACGGGTAAATCAGCATCTGTTAGCACACGCCACAGCATCTAATTTTACTTGTTAATGTAACGTCATCTAGTTAACATTCATTTCAATATTAAAAGCTCCATTTCCACATGAACTCATTTATCTAGTGAGCGGTGAAGACACTATTATCCTAGGAAACAATTACCTCTAACAAACCAACAGCAATGGACAGAGCCACCCCGGTGGATCTCAGTGGTCTTTTCCCCTGGGTTACAGGCCATGGGTCACGCTGTAATTCCCCAAGTAGATCTGTTAAATTCATGTCGATCTTGTGAACTGGCTGCAAAAACCTACAGCAAAGATGGAAATGTCATTATTGAATTTAAAAAAAAAAAAAAAAAACAACAGCTAGCATAGCCGTAAAGGTAAAAAAAAACATGCAAAATAACACTACTGTATATTATCCAAAAATGTTACCTGCTCGACAAGAAAGGCTGCTCATGGGGCTGTTGTGGTCTTCCTTGTTGTGCAGCAGCTGCAGGTTTTACAAGACCTAACATATCCTGATTAACAAAAAAATAAAATAAATAATAATAATAATGATAATAATTAAAAAGAAAATAATCTTGAAACATTGCTAATGCTTGTTTCACATTTGCCAATCCGGCAGGCTAGGATGAGTAGACATCTAAGCCATCCATATCAAGAGCCACTGTTTGTAGCATGTGTGTATTCCAAGTGGGGGACCCCTTCCACCAAAACATCCATAAGCTCTAATAGAAGTCTCAGATCACCTGAGATGTGGCCTAATGATTCAGTCTGGTAAAAAAGTCTTGCAGCAATAAAGATGGTGCAAGAATCAGATCAGGAAGTCTATAGACTAAGATTTTCTGTAATAGAAATACTTCTGCAATGCAAGTCAATCTCTCCTGCTCAGGCACCACCAATTTTTGGCTTTGTAAAGTCACCATGAAATTAATTTTTATCTTTAACAAGAATTCTGGAGTGTTTTTTTTTTTCAGAACTTTTTTCCTATAGGGAAGTCTATCATAAAACAGAAAAAAAATATATATCAGAAAAAAAAAATAATTCCCATAGCATGCTGTGGTTAAAAAAAAAAAAAAAAAAAAAAAGTGGGGGAGATTAATGAAACTGGTGTAAAGTAGAACTGGCTTAGTTGCCCATAGCAACCAATCGGATTCTGCCTTTCATTTTCCAAAGTAACTGTGAAAAATGAAAGGTGGGATCTGATTGGTTGCTATGGTCAACTAAGCCAGTTCTACTTTACACCAGTCTTATTAATCTCTCTCAGTGTTTGTAGGAAATTTTATAATTCCCAGTAGGCCAGGGATGAGCAACCTCCTGCACCCCACTGTTCTGATGCCTGGTGCTCAAATCTCATGCTTGTGCTGTTGAGACTTCATCGGCACACGTGCAGTTTATCTCAGGAGGCTCTTCTTGCTGATATCTGCACTGCTCAACCACCAATGATGTGTCTCTCCTCCTGGTAGAGAAGATTGTTGGCTTCATTTCTAGCCATGCGTCTTATCTGGGAGGAAACAGATAGCACTAGCGGTAGAGCGCATGTGCCAATGAAGTCACACAGACGCCAAGAGCAAGATTTCGGCGGCAGGTATCAGTGAGGATGCCTGGTCCTGTCAATCTGGCCATGAGGGGGAGGGGAAAAGGTGACCCGGTGCTCCAAGGGGCTAGGCCCATCAAATTGCAGCAATACAGGGCTCAATGAATTCACCATGATCAACCCTTCCAGGCAGAACGCCAGACAGATGTTCTTCAGATGTTAAGGCTGAAAAACTGCCATGTCACACAAAATAACATAGCTGCCTGCAACACTAAGGAGCCAACAGACCCAAGGGAGAACTGATTTCACCACAATCCCCTCAGGAGTATGTAATTGCTTGAAATGTAGCAGCTTCACAACACTCAGAGCAGCTCCTACCTGTATTTGCTTCGCTGTAAGATCTTTGGTTCCTCGGAAGACATAGCTTTTTGAGATCCCATCACAGTTGAGTTCATGCACTTGAACCATTCTCCCAAAAGTAATCAGTCCCACCAAGGCATCTGGAGGCAAAAGACTAAGTGACATCTGCAGCGATTCCTTGAGAGCTTGCAGGTCTTCCTCCTCCAGACAGGTATCGACCACATACAGGAATATCAGAGGAGTTGGTGGCCCTCGCTGCAATGATAAAAGATACCAATGCCTTTACCGCAAGTACAGCAGGAAACCAATCTCTATGTAATAATAATATATATAATATATGCTGTATTATACTGCAGAGTAAAAAAGACCATCATGAATTATGACTATATTCAGACATTATCCATTCTCAAATGTCAAAAATAAAACGTTGCATTCAGGAGTGTAGTCACAATGTATACAGGTTATCTGCATGTACAGACAGTTTTGCATCTAATGGCGTAGCCAGACATTAAAGCTGGTCATATACATGACCAAACCTAGAGCAGCTGAAAATGTGAAGTATACAATAGGGGAAGGCAACCTCCGACACTCCAGCTGTCGTGAAACTACAACTCCCAGCATGCATACTTGCTCTGCTCTTCTCAGAACTCCCATAAAAATCAGTGGCGCATGCTGAGAATTAGTTTCACAACAGCTGGAGTGCGGAAGGTGGCTGCCCCTGCAGTTCTTCGAGGAATCAGGCACAATAGTTTCACTCCTACAGGAGATAAGCCATTGCCAGTGGTGACTGGCAGAAGGTTACCATTCTTCTTTCCCTTGAAATTAACATGCATGCTTGGCCAAGCTAAAAAAAAAAAAAATGTTGGGGGGGGGATGGGGTTAGTGGCCACGTAGTTTGAGGGCCTCCAATCACTGTCATATGCCAGGTGGATTTTATTTGTTAGATAGTCTGTTTCCCTGAAGATAAACAGTGCCACACACACACATATGAATAGAATAATCAGGGATGGTAGCTGTGGCTCAGGCTCCTGTAATTAGGCTATTGTCCTCCTAACTGTCTCAGTACAATCGGAGCCACCATAAAAAAAATCTGTGTCCTGGTAACAGAAGAATTCTGAACCCATCACTAGTGGTCAATGTAATGCAACTCCTTAAAGGGTCTCTCCGGAAATAGTAGAGTTTTCTTTCAAGGGTTTGTCCAATCCAGAAGCTGGCAGTTCCTGCACTGTGGCTCCGGCTCTCCCTGGCAGGACCGGGTTACCCGGCTATAGTGGTGACATCACATCGACTGCAGCCAATTGCTGGCCTCACGGGTGCGCCAAAGAGTTCAGTGATTGGCTGTAGCAGTCACATGTTGTCAGCATGACATCCCTGCTACAGCCAGGTAAACAGATCTCAGCTGTAAGAACTGGAGCCGCTGGACCGGATCTACCAGGTAATGACCACTTCTTTATTGCAGGCTGATCCCCTGGATGTCAGGTTTCCTCCTGAAACTGGACAACCCCTTTAAATGTAATAGATAATACCTTTTATGCCCACTTTCAGTGTAATTAAATTGAGACCAGAATGTCATTATAAACGTGACAGGAATTTATTTGCATTTCTTTAAAAATGTAGGATAACATTAGCATAAAATCCGATCACTGGTGATCAGAGACAATGGTGTTGTTATACTGGTCTGTGCATACAATGCTTACTGGGGAAATCCTCTAGGAGGCGTGCATGACAATATTCTCAGACTTCCCGTACACTATTCTGCTGGTTCTCCTTGTAAGATGCTATGCGCACAGTACCTTACCTGGACAATATACTCGATGGTAGAGAACTGTGGCATCAGCTCCGCGGGCTGATTCATTTCAGATATTCCAGCATACGTAGGAGGGAACTGAAAAAAAATTGCAATAAAGTTACATACAAAGGGTACATGGCCTAAAAGTTAAAAGGCAGCACATGAAAAACACTTGCACCCACCTGGTTACGTTGGAAACAAAAGTTACAAGCCCAAAGCTTAGCTCTGTAGTCAACTTGGCTAAGGAGAGAAAAAACAAAACAAGATGTAAGAAGAAAGAAAACTAATTCTGATCAATTTTACGGCAGAGGAAGTCTAGTCATGAAGCACAATCTTCACCAGTCTTAGTAAATAAGCCCATAACAGGAATGTCACATCCCACAGCCCCTATTATCCGGACTCTACAGGTATAATTATCAGTCATTCCTCACCAAAGTGGATTAAGGACCGCTTTGCAGGTTGGCCTTGTGCAGAGGACCGGCTCATACTGCACGGGTGGCAAGTCCGGCCGTTCTTTGAGTGGGGTGAAGAGACATCCTAGGGGCACAACCATCCGTGTAGCTTCCAGCCGGCTCGAAGGCCAGACGTTCCAGCTGAAACGCACCCCATCTCGCTCTTCGTTCTGCTGAATAAATTCCAAGTAGGTTGCCATAGAAACAGTAATGCTGCAAAAAAAAAAAATAAAAGAAAGGAACAATCAGTAATCAGAACATATGACAAACAGGAAGCACTGCGATCTGCAATAACCTAATGCCAGCTGTAGCCGTCTCCCCTGGCTCCACCATAAATGCCCACTTTGGTCAAACCAGGGATATGTGGCTGACAGACATTTTAGGATCAGACTGGTTGCACTATAACCCTATCAAGCTACATTTTGCCGGATATCAGACGCTGAGACAGTCTGCCTGTCAGCTCAATTGATATGTCTATGGACAGACTCTATGACAGGTGGTACTGACAGAGTGACCACCTCTACCTCCTATCATGGACGCTACTAGACACCATAGATAGATGTTGGAGGAATGGTTTGATTGCTGAAAGCTCCCCCTTCCTTCCCCTATACACATTCACGCTCATCTCATCTCAGTGTGCCGCTTTCAGAAACCTCTGGTGGCAACATATCTCCTGTGAAATCCAACATGCCCAATTTTTCCTTTCTCCCAGACATCTGCTGTCAGGGAAAGAGTGGGAACAACCATTAGATGGTCTGATGCTCCTGCCGAAATCGTCAGCTTCATCTAATATGTATGGGCACTTTAACAAATCCCAATAATCTGGTTGCCACCCTGATCACCACCACAGAAATGTAATCTACTCTGAAGCACATATTTAACGCAATAAATGAAAATGTTCTCTTCTTTTACAGCCTTTGACTCTGCTAACCAAAAGGATAAGAACTGAGCAATCTCATCATGTATCACTGCCACTGGGTATATGCTCCCATAACTGCAGGAGCAGCGCCAGGGACCTGCTGGACAGAGGCAGCTGTACTTTGTAACATTACAAATTCACATCTCAAGCAAAACCGAGGGAACCGACGATAACATCTCTGAATGTCAGCAGTCCAACGCAACGTGTAGAAGCAAGTACCAAAGGCCACACAAGCATGACGCATTCCAAAGGGAGACACGTCGGGCATTTCGCTAGGCTATCTAGCTATATTGTACATGCAAACTAAAGGTATATGCACGTGGTGCGCGTTACATGAAGATTTTCATGCAGAAGAGCCGCAGCATAATACAGTATCTGCTGAGTACATGAGATTTTCAAAATCTTAGCTAAGCAGTGAGGTAATTTTTGGGCTACGAAATTGACCTGTGGTGCAGATTTTGAAATGGATGGGGCAGATTTTCAGTGCAGATTTCACCCATTGGGCTAATCAGCAAGTAACACAAGCAGATTTTTGTGCAGGAATGCAGCCAAAACACAAAAACCACATAAACAACACTGCTGTGCGCATGTACCCAAGGAGATGGATGATTTTGTCCTCTAAAAAAATCCACCGCATATCCCATTGCAGAAATCTTTTAGATCTATTGAATGGAGCTAAACTGCGAGCAGGCTCCATCTGCAGCTTCGTCAGGGGTCCGTACGGTAACTGCACCAGGATGAAGCTGTACTTTCTTGGCACTGTCTTGAAAACTGCACGGCAAAAGTCCTCAGCCGAATGATATGTAGCCAATGAAAACACTGTATACTTGCGCTAACACCTGCACGCAAAATCCTTTGTCTGAATATACACTAAGGAGGCCATTGCTGGTCAGATTCAGCAATGTGAATAACAGGATACGGGTATCATATTGTGCCATTTAGGATCAAAGCAAATCCGTTGCATGGGAATTCTCATCCGAGCTATATTTTATACATATTGCAGGGCTCATGTTATCCATCACTTTCTCCTGGTCATAGACAAGACTACCCCTGTATACAACTGTATCTGTACACAACGCTTGTATTCTGCGGCTGCCAACTATAGACAATACCCGGTGATGTTTATACAGGGATATGCCCATCTTGTAAAGTGATTGCCGATTGCTAAGCAATGCCAGCACTGCATGGTTGGCAGGGGTCTGACGTCTGAGACCCCCACCGATCCTGAAGGGGGCGGAGCTCAGGAGAAAAAAATAACATGCATTATATACCATTAAGAGGTATTCTCCAATACAAGCATTGCTTCCAGGGGACTATACAATTGTGCATGGTGTGACCACAGTACAGGACAATATAAAGGGGACATTCCCCCACGATTCTGCAGCACTAGTTCTGATTGACGGTAAAAATTTCTGCTGGTCAGGTCATTTCTAGTACCGCGGACACAACCATGACCATAGCTCATAAAATGGGTCAGATCCTTTACACGGATGGAGGAATTTCTGAGGCACTTGTAACCCGCTTCATGCAAATGATGTGCATTACATCAACTAGGAAAATTACATCATCAGAAGCAACCCCGTCACCAGCAGGAGCTGTACAGAAACTGGATGACAGGTCCATAACAGCCCCGCTCCCACAGGGTTAAATAACAGGTCTGCTCCATACATCTGATGGCGGATCACCACATTATGGCTTTTACACTGACAGTAAGTGAAATACTGGATCCCTGAGTACCTGTACATGTAACGCTCCTTACAGGATCCACTGTATCACAGATTCCAATGATTTATACTGGGTCCAGCAGATTACGGGACACAATAACGATGGAAGTGTGATCAGAACCGGATCTATATAATGTATACAGAAATCATGGACTGCAAATCCTACTTGTCAACCATCCAATCAAATCATTGCTACTGATTATATATATATATATATATATATATATATATATACACATACAATATACTTACACATCCACCCATACAAACATGATATAGATATACACACAGGCATAGATAGCAATATCAGTAACAACCGTCCACACTAGCCTGTACCGCACCCGGTAAGCAGCAGGGCTCCCGTTTACCTGTACAGAACCGTACAGCTCGGTATAAAGCAGCAGTATAAACGCAGTGTGCTCTCCTTACCTCCTCTATCGCATTCACTCCGGGGTCGGGGTCGGCACTTGGACGGTTTCGGAATCCGGGTGTAGGTTCCGGCCAGAAGTACAGCTCAGCAATAGGCCGGTTAGCCCAAGACCAAGAAGTGACGTCGGTGGAAAGGGACGTTCTGAGCCACCAGCCACGTAGGTGAGTTTCAGCCAATCAGCTAGAGGATCCTCCCCGCCCTCGAAAGTACGTCATCAGCTCGGGTCGCGCACGGCTCAAATGTCTGAAGGAACAGGTTTTGCCAGTTCGCTGACGTCATCACGCTGGGCATTTCTCCCTGACTAGAGGCTATGCCTTCTGTGGTGTATTTGGTTACACAGTGTGTTACTATAGAAATCATATCTCTGATCTGTGTCAGATTGTAGGTGAAATAAACCTAATCTGGAACATGTCTCTATTGTACATTATATACAGCTAAGATAACACACTGGTCTATAGCTCCAGCCTGGGAATGGCTGAAATGTCAGTTCCCTTTTATCATTTTAGGATGGAAGCTGGCCCAGTTAGGCCTGACAGATCGCACACTACTGCCGCTTTCACACAGTGGGGCACATTTACTAAGACCTGCTTTTAGGTGAATCTGTGGCAATATGCTGGCATACTTCTTTGCTAACATTTGCAGGTGTAAATGTTAGTAGATTTGCCAGGGCTGGAGTCCTGGCACGGCCACAATAGTCGCAAGTCCCTTAGTAAATGTGCCCCAGTGTTAAGTCAGTGGCAGAAACCAGGTACAAGTCAAAAAGACAGAACAGGTGAAAATCTCTCCACTAGGGCTCATGCACAAGACCGTATGTATTTTGTGGTCTGCAAAACAGGATCCGCAAAAAAAAAAACAGATGACGTTCGTGTGCATTCCGTATTTTGTGGAACGGAACATTGGCCCCTAATAGCACACCTTGTCCATAATGCGGACAATAATAGGACCTGTTCTATTTTTTTGCTGAATGGACATACAGAAACGGAATACACACGGAGTAACTTCCGTGGGTTTTTTTTGGCGAATGAATGATTCCGCATACTGTCTGCAAAAAAAATGGTTTTGGCTTAGGGCGGCTTAACATCAGCGTTATGGATTCCGTTTTTGTTTTCCATTATAACATGTTTATAACGGAATCCATAAGACGGAAGTCAAAACGGAATCCTTTAAAAGGCATTCCGTTTTGATCCTTCATAATACAAGTCTATGGGAATCATAACGGATCTCTCTGGATCTGTCGACAGGAATTTGTTTTCCGTCTTGCATAACGGGAAAAACGGAATCCACAACGGTAATGTGAACCCGCCCTTACAAATACTGATGCAAAAATACTTATCAAATACTGACCATGTGAAAGAGGTCTGTCTCTGAAAATTTGGGACAATTGGTAACTGTGCAATACATGCGTTTTAGCAGTGGAATAGTGTCAAAAACCGCAGTGGACGTTTAAGCTGTATTTTCAGGCACGTGTGGATGCACCCTGAGAATTCCTAATTGAAAATTTGCAGCAAGCAATGCAAGTTTTAGAAAAACGTATTTACATTGTGCAGTCTGCGCCGTGGGTTTTAGAGTATGCGGTCTCTTGTTGATGTGGCAGATTTGTGTGATGTATCAGGTTTACTGCACAGTCAAAGCTTGTGGTTTTTTTTCCCCTCTGTAGAAAGAAACTACAATTCCCATCATGCAGTTCTTCCAGGCACAGCACTTCCTGCACATGAGGCTGTGATGTGCAGCGATGTCTGAAGGCTCAGCTGCCGCAGGAGTTTCCCCTGTAAAAGCTGTCATAGTGCCCGGCAATGGGGGAGGGAACGTGGAGTCTTGTATCTGGTATGGTTGGACTAAAAAGAGGCTTGACAAGGTGAGAATATGCAAAGCAGGTGTTTATTGTTACACTGGCTGTAGTAAATACCATAGGAATGTCTGTCAGCCCACTAACGTGCTTAGGTTAATTGGCTTTCTATGAAACTAGTCTGTATGGGATAATTAGATTTTGAGCCCCCCACCCCACCGGACGTCGTGATTACAATGGTGTACGGTGCTCTGGAATACACAGCATTGTGAATGATGAAAGCAGTTGTGTCCCTGCGCTGTTTGCGTCCTGACAATGCTGCAGGCTGTGCGAATGACGACATTCAAGCTAGAGTGTTTATGTACACAGCGACTTACCTCACCGAGCCAGCAGAGTTATTCTTCTATTTAGGGTACGGGGTACGGGGTTTAAGGAATTTCATATATTGTGCAAGGACTGTAGAGATAGACTGTACAGCCCCACCAAATTATTGTCAGAAATCCTCAATATATAGAAACGCTACAGATCTAAGTGCTCACCGTAAGTGATCGCGTACGGATTCTGTTGCAGAAACTTTCTTTAGCTTATTGAGGAGATATTTATTTTACTCACTTGGATAAAACTTGGATAAAATCTCAACCACTTTGCTGCTACTGTAACTTCTGTGGATTTTCCACGCACATTTCTACTGTGGAAAATCTGCAGCACAGCCCTACCCAAAAAAATGTCATTTAGGACTCGTGCACACGAACGTGTGCTGTCAGTGCCCGTGCTGTGAACCGCAATTTGCGGTCCACGATGCATGGGCACTGACTGTGAGGCCGCCGCATTCGGATTGGGAACCCATTCACTTGAATGGGGTCCGCGATCCGCACCGCAAAAAATAGTGAATGCGCTACTTTTTTGCACACTGTAGTGCTTCCGTAGTGTTCTGATCCGTGCCTCCGTTCCACATCTCCGTGATTGCGGAACCATTGAAGTAAATGGGTCCGTGATTTGTGCATGAGCTTAATATTAGGACACAAATACACCCCCCCTTACCCTTCAAAGGGGTTCTGCAGTGTGATGACCTGTCCTCAGGATAAAGCCTCATTCACACGTCAGTGTTCTACATATGTGCGCAATATATGTACTCCATGGACAGCACGCGTACCCATTCATTTTAATGTGTGTATTCACACATCTGTGTTTTAGCATGATACATGGGTCCGTGTTTTTAGCACGGATGCATCCTCTATTTTGTCCATGTTCATGGATCCATCACGTCCATTATAGTCTATGGGTCCATGAAAAACATGAATGCCATCTGTGTTTCACAGATCATTAGGAAGAGATGCTTTGAAAATTATTCTTCAGCTGCGCAGTGTCAGTGAAACACTGATGACACATGGACAGCAAAAAACGGACACACAGATCCTTCACGGAGGCATCACTGACCACCTTTTCACGGATTTGAGCACGGACATGGACGTGTGAATGAGGCTTAAGTCATCAATATGAGATCAGCGGGGTCGTGGGGCTCGTGAAATCATTGAGGAAAAAGATTTCACAAAACTGTTAGTCTGAAGCAGGGCATAAGAATAACGGAGCACGCTTACTAATGTGAGTACATCTAGATTTTGGCATAAATTATGCCAAAATGTATAGTGCAATTTGGCACATCTAGGTTTAGAGAAATTATATTCCCCTACCATGTTGATTCGCTAGTTAATGTGATTTTTCTTGAACCGGAGGGTCGCTTTAAGGCTACTTTCACACTTGCGTTTTTAAATTCCGGTATTGAGTTCCGTCATAGGGGCTCAATACTGGAATAAAACGCTTCAGTTTTGTCCCCATTCATTGTCAATGGGGACAAAACTGAACTGAAGACAACGGAATGCTCCTGAAAGCATTCCATTCCGTCTTCAGACCGGAGAACAAACCACAGCATGCTGCGGTTTGCTCTCCGGTCCAGGCATCCGCACCAAGACGGATCCGGAATGACCCCCAATGCAAGTCAATGGGGACGTATCCGTTTGGTGTGACCACAATGGTGAACAGATCCGTCCTCCGTTGACTTTCAATGGAGTTCAGGACGGATCCGTCACCACAGACAGACAGACAGACAGACATACATACACACAAACACATACATACTTACATACTCCAGGCAGGCCGCATGTCTTCATGCCCAGCAGAGGGCGCTGTGGGGAATCGTCATAGCTGCGCGCCTCCTGGGCGTGAAGACGTGCGGCCTGCCTGGAGTATGTAAGTATGTATGTGTGTGTATGTCTGTATATGGTACTGTGTGACATGTGTGGGGTCAGAACGCGGTTCCGGCCCCACACATGTCCCTGCGGCAGTCCGGATCCGACGGCACCCTTCACCTGCCGGATCAGGCCTGCCGCTAGTGCGAAAGAAGCCTAAGTCCCCTTTCACACAAATGATACGGCTTGTGTCAAGATCTGTTCAGGAAAAAAACTGATGGTTATCACGCAGGTACAATCAGTTTTATCTGCAATTGCGTTCAGTTTAAATTTTTTTCCGCATGGGTGCAATCAGTTTTTGATGCGTTTTTCGCACGCGGGATTAAAAACTGAGGAATAACAATCTACATCTCCTAGCAACCATCAGTGAAAAGCTCATTGCATCCACGGAAGCCCCATTCACTTCTATGGAACCAGAGCTGCCTGAAAACGCAGAATATAGAACATGCTGCGATTTTTTTCTGAATGCATAAATGATGCGTAAAAACTGAATGGGTCAAGATTGTTTCAAGTATCGCACCCAGACGGAAATCTCGCTCATGTGAAAGGGGACTTAAACCGACAGCTATTCTTCCTGACCTCACAGAGATTGGAAAGAGGCTTTCTAATAACATCTGCAGTCAAAGGGAGAAGTCACAGACCCATCCACGTTAGATGGTTGGCCGCAGTTCATCTCATGTGTAAAGGAGAAAATCAGCCATTTTAATAGTAAACTAGTTTAATCCTTTGGTTTGTTTGCAGATTCCAAATTTCAAGTGTCTGCTCCGTAACATGCCTGATCCATGTAAGTATGTATACAGTGCATGCTGTCTTCCATACAATCAGTTATTGGAACATTTACTAGAATCGCTGGTAGCATAACTTAAAGGGGTTCTCCAAGTTAAATTTATTGCTGACCTATCCTCAGACACCCGACACCCCTGCCGATCAGCTGTTTGAAGAGGAGGCGCGCGCCGTACCAGCGCTGCCTCCTCTTCACTGTTTACATGCTGGCCGTAACAGGGGTAGTGGTGAGTAGGTGTAATTACATCTAATCACCCATTCATTTCAATGGGAAGGATCGCTCCCATACAAGTCTTTGGGAGCGATTCTTCCCATGTAAATGAATGGGGAAGTTAGGTGTAATTACACCTACTCACCACTACCCCCGTTACGGCTAGCATGTAAACAGTGAAGAGGAGGCAGCGCTGGTACGGCGCGCGCCTCCTCTTCAAACAGCTGATCGGCAGGGGTGTCGGGTGTCTGAGGATAGGTCATCAATAAATTTATCTTGGAGAACCTCTTTAAGCTGGCCGTAAAAAGGGGTTTTCCGGGACTAAGATATTGATGACCAATCCTCAGCTTAACCTTAGACCATCAATATCAGATTTATGGGGGTCCAAGACTCGCACCCTCACCAGTCAGTTGTTTGGGCAGCCACTGGCGCTAGTACCTATACAGTAGACAGAAGCAGTTATGTCCACTTAGTAGTGAACATGCCGGGGTACTGCAGCTCAGCTCCCACCTTCGTCCACTGTATAGTTTCGGGTAACGGCTGCTGTCGGAAAGAGCTGATTGGTGGGGGTCTGACACCCACACCCCCACCATAGTGATACTGATATCGATTTCTGTCAAACCCAAGACTAGACTACTGGTTGACCCAACTTATTTACGGTGTCAGTTGTAGAGGGAAAAATGGATTAAGCTGTTGAATTTCAACATGACCAATCCTTTTGCACTCAGGGGAGATAAACCACTGATAGAGATGTTTGACAGCGACTTTCTCCTCTCATTCAGAACAAATGAATGGCTGGGTGAGCCGAGTTTGCATGGTTATGAGGCTGACGGCTATCTAAAGAGTATGACCAGACTTAGGGGGTCATATAAAGTGAATGGGATTTAGTTCCAAGCAGGGGCGTAGCTATAGGGGGTGCAGAGGTAGCAGTCTCTACCGGGCCCAGGAGCCTTAGGGGGCCCAAAGAACCTTGTTCCGCATAAGAAAAACACAAAGGACTGAGGGAAGGGGGGCCCAAGCTGAACTCTTGCACCTGGGCCCATCAGCCTTTAGCTACGCCCCTGGTTCCAAGACCATACATAGTCAGACACCCACCGATCTTATACTGATGGCCTGTTCTAAGCATACACCATCAGTTTCGTAGTCCTGTTAAATCTATAACAATAGAAAAAAATGAAATACATTAAAAAATACTGTAATCTTTTCTGTGGTACCAATTCAACTGCACCACTTAAATTGTGCAGAGGCCTAACAGTACATGCCAACAACATGGCAGCCTGCAGTATGGTGTTATGGAGCCTCTGACAGACTTCCAAATCTCAGAAGGAAGACCTAGTGGTCAGGAGACAACAACCAGGAGATGACTAGAGGATCCTCATTCTGACAGAATGAAGGCCCAAAGGTCCTACAAACGTCATTTGGGGGACAGTTCATTACAGGGACAGTTCTTATGAATATTATTCACAAGAAACCTATTATAATGTATGACTTTTATAACCTGTTTGCACACTATGATGCTTGTTCTGTATAGAATGACGGCCCAAGGCATGGCAGTCTGACACCGAAAGTTATTGCATGCTGAAATATTATCTACAATAATCGATAACCACATTGGTAGAAGACGACAAAGGAACATGGTCAGCATCCTTTTTTCTTTCTCATTGATGGCTTCTCTGCGCTATCAGGAAACCTTACTGCAGAATTTTGTAAGCATGTAATGGGTTAGAGGGAAAAGGGAATGTCCTCTGTACTTCTGGATGAAGTTAAGACGGTAATGTTTTATCTGACAGTCAGCATTGAACACATCCAAAATCTTCTCTACAAAGACAATGGGGGATATTTAGCAAACTGGTGTAAAGTAGAACTGGTTTAGTTGCTCATAGCAACCAATCAAATTCTACCTTTCATTTTCCAAGGGAGCTGTGAAAAATGAAAGGTGGAATCTGGTTGCTATGGACAACTAAGCCAGTTCTACTTTACACCAGTTTGATAAATCTCTTCAATGTGTGTTTGTTTAGCTGCATTTAGCTGCCAGGTTCCTGTTGGCACAATTCACTGTATCCTGTGGTGATATTATACTTCAGTGTGCAGCCGATGCAGGTCACATACGTCCACATTTCGTGCACCCATACTTGTATATTACATATTGTTATACAGCGGATTCTGGAATACGGGAATACATAGACTCACACAACAGTGAATAATCAGTGATTTTACTGAATAATAACAGTGATAAAAGGCACAGAACAGATAGGGTTGACACCTTTCTCAAAAACAAAACATGCCGACCAAGTTTACACAGATAAAAGGGGGTGTGGCTTAACATGGGGTGTTACATCAATATGATCATATTTTGAGTTTTGCACCTTTTTTTCCGATAAAAGTTTTTTTTTTGTAAAAGGGTGGTATAGTGGCTTAACATTGATGACCTATCCTAGGAATAGGTCATCAATATCAGATCGTCGGGAATCTAAATCTCGCTGATCATCAGTTTGAAGGGGTTTACCTGCGCATCGTCTTCTTTGAAGCAGCTGTGCAGTATAATTACAATACATTCATATGAATGAGATGAGCAGTTATAATTACATTCTACAAGGAGACGATGCGCAGGTAAATATTGAAGAGGACACGGTGCTCACTACACCTTCAAACAGCTGATCGGCAGTGTTTTCAGGAGTCAGACCCCCCGCCGGTCTGATATTTTGAGGATTGGTCATCAATATTAAGCCACTGCACAACCCCTTTAATATAAAATGCTACGTTGGCCTCATGTGTGAACAGGTGTAATGAATGAGCTCTATGGAGAAGCAAAAAACCACAAAGCCAGAAAAAATCCATCCCCTCCATCTATTCCACTGCTGCCCCTGAACCATGCAGCTCTATGCAGGAGCCCAGTTTCTAATGGGTATTGCTAGAGAAGCGCTTTGTATGTTTTACACTACAGGTCCGGTATGAACAGGAGAACAGTGTAACATGGAAACGTTACTGATGTTTGTGTGTTTGGTATGACTAATCAGATGCTGTGATCCGGACATTGGTAAATGTCTGGGTTGTGGCGTCACTAAATTACCTAATTTGGCGCAGAGGGTTCAGATGGCAAGCAGTCATTTTCTCACTACTTTTCTGGAAAAAAAGACCAGAAAAAAGCCAGTATGCTCATATTTAAAAAAAGAAAAGAGGAAACGAACAACCATTCAATGTACTGGTATATATAGATATATATCTGCAGATACATGTGGAAACATTATACTTGGGAGGAATACTATTGAGGATTTTAGTTGGAGAAAATCCTCCTATTTATAACAGTGGGCTCTGTAGCTCACTGCTTACAATATCTGTCTCCCATACAATTCACCTCATAGTACTGACTCCATATATGGACACTGCCATATATGGGCCGGAGTGAAAGCAGGAGACTTCTAGAAGCACTGACACCATATAGTGACCCCGGTCAAAGTGCCTATGGTCACCTCTGTCCACCACTGAAATCAAAAAGGGAATTTCAGTGGTCCGGTAAAAATAAAATACAAACACTGGACTCCTGCCATAAATACAATCTGGGCTGGTGGTTTACTGGTGAGGTGGCAACCCTAAGGACCGGGGATACATCTCAAATTCTTAACCATTTAAAGATTGGACATGTGCTTTAGCTAAACCCTCAAAACCCCCCTGCAATAATCTAAAAGTTATATGACTGTCACTTTTGAAATGTACCGTAGTTACTGCAAGAGAATCAGTATGGCTGCCGTTTATGGAATCAGAGATGCAGTGTGACAGCAAGACTATAGTCATTGGGCACAGTTCTGGAGCAGCTGCAGCCATGAGGTATGGACACTTTCTCCTCTCCCTTGTGCCATGTTCTGATCCTTCTTTAGTTCTACTGCACATCTTTTTGGAGCAAATTTCCTAAATGAAATGTGGTTATCTAAGTAACGTGGCCAAAATTAAAGAAGAACTCCCGACAAAAATTTTATTCCATGCCCTGCTAGAAATGTACATGATATAATCTGTAGTGAATGTCATTTTCTTACCAGTGTCTGAATTTTTGACTTATATAATCCTGAAGTTTTTTATCTGTGTCATGTGACCAGCAATTAGACCCACCAACTCACACATAGACTTATGTGTGGACAGGAAGTCTAATTCTCTATGTATTCCTATGAGACTGAAAGTGAGGCTCCCATAGGAATGAATAGAGCAGTTACTGGCTTTCTGTCCTGGGTCAGTTGGAGGTCAGGGAGTTGGTCACATGACCCAGCTACAATAAGAAGAGAGGTTTTTACTCACAGATACAGTCTCTGATAAGAAAATGACAATCACTACAGATTATATCATGCACCTTTCTAACAGGTCAGAGAATAAAAATTTTTGCGGGAGTTCTTCTTGTCATTTGTCTGTTTCTTGCTAGATACCTAACACAATACTGGATAGATCCCCTGTAGTTTCCAAATGACCGTTTAACTCTATATTCTGTTCTGCAGGTTTTCCGAAACGCATCAAGTGTTTGCCATAATTCTTGTGTCAGCATACACCTCTGACTTGGGAGATGAAAATGAGAGAGAAAGCGGTATGTTATGAATTGCATTAGTTTCAACAGGTGGTTGGGAAACCGAGTCTAAAATTAGGACGATGAAAAGCTCCAAATCGATCAGGAAATCTCTACCCATAAAGGACTTTGAGGGACAGAAAGCACCCTCAAAGTATGGGAGAGAGGGGCTTAGCCTTTGTTTCAGGAATCAGTGATAAAGATAAGTGACTTGAATCTCCTATTGTATTCTATAGCTTGGCGAAGCTACAACTATGGTAAACCGATTCTTATGTCTCAGGCCTTATATACCACTGTCAATACAGATCAGCCATAACATTAAACCACCTCCCTTGTGCTGTCTACATGCCCAGGCTCTGACTGGCCCACAGGGGTACAGGTGAATCCCCCGGTGGGCCCCTGAGCTAGGTGGGCCCCTAGTCTCTCACCTCCTGCACAAGTGGCACATAACACATTACACTTACTGCACTACAGACATATATTCAGTGTACAGCACCTCAACCGGCCCGTGATCATATAAAAAACCTGACAGATTATTTATTATATTTGAATGTATCTGTACGGTGGACCCCAAAATAAATTTTACTGGTGGGCCCTAGGTACTCCAGTCCGACACTGTACATGCCCTATGCTGCCAATACAGCTCTAACCAGTTGAGGCATGGACTCCACAAGACCTCTGAAGGTGTCTAGTGGTATCTGGCAGGAAGATGTTAGCAATCGATCCTTTTAGTCCTATAAGCTGCGAGGTGGATTGGACTTGTTTTTCCAATAATCCCACAGAAGCTGATCCGATTGAGATCTAGGAAATTTGGAGTCCATCACCTTAAACTCTTCCTCAAACCACTGCTGAGCAGGATGCATTATCCTGCTGAAAAAGGCCACTGTCATTAGGGAATACTACTGCCATGGAGGGCTGTACTTGGCCTGTAAGATGTTTATGTAGGCGATATATGGCCAAGTAATAACCACATGTAATGCAAGGATCCAAGGTTACCCATCAGAACATGACACCAGGATGCACTATGGGGAAGGGTGATGCTCTGGGTTATCTCTTCCACGTTTAAGCAACCCACGTGCACTCTGCAGTCTACTTGATATAACAGGAAATGGGATTTATCACTCCAGGCCTACTTCCATTGCTCCATGGTCCAGTTCTGATGCACAAGTGGATGACTGGATGTCGTATAGGTGCAGTTTTTCCCCACAGAAATCATCAGAGACTGAAGAACCACATGCATATATATATATACAGATGTGTAAAAACCCCTATATGGTTACCATACAAGTACTGTTTTTTCTCCCCTTAGAAGAATGGATCTAACACTGGGAACACTTCGGCACTCCTATAGTCATTACTAGGGTATATATAGGAGCATTCAGTTTTATTACTGAGTTTAATATAGTAATGCATACCTCTCAGCATTGAAAAAATAAGCCGAGAGGGACAATACCAGTGACAATTTTTTTTACCTTAAAGAACTCCCGACAAAAATTTTATTCCATGTCCTGCTAGAAATGTACATGATATAATCTGTAGTGAATGTCATTTTCTTACCAGTAGCTGAATTTTTGACTCATATCATCCTGAAGTTTCTCATCTGTGTCATGTGACCAGCAATTAGACCCGTATTAAAAGTAGGTTATGACAGCACTCCCTCCTTGCACAGACAAGGTAATTCCATTTGCGACGGTGCTCGCGGTGTTGAGCCCCAGCCTGTTGGGCTCCCTTAGTACATCCAAAAATCAAGTAAAAACCGCAGCACTCACTGTCTTCATTAGTGGGTGGTTTATTCACCAAATAGGCGACGTTTCGACCAACAGTGGTCTTTATCAAGCTTGATAAAGACCACTGTTGGTCGAAACGTCGCCTATTTGGTGAATATGAGTGCTGCGGTTTTTACTTGATTTTTGGATGCAGCAATTAGACCCACCAACTCACACATAGACTTATGTGTGGACAGGAAGTCTAATTCTCTATGTATTCCTATGAGACTGAAAGTGAGGCTCCCATACGAATGAATAGAGCAGTTACTGGCTTTCTGTCCTGGGTCAGTTGAAGGTCAGGGAGTTGGTCACATGACCCAGCTACAATAAGAAGAGAGGTTTTTACTCACAGAAACAGTCACTGATAAGAAAATGACAATCACTACAGATTATATCATGCACCTTTCTAACAGGTCAGAGAATACATTTTTTTGCGGGAGTTCTTCTTTAAGCCATGCCTGTAACCCGCCCAATCCCTGTCCAGTCCAGGGACATAACTACCAAAGCAGCAGACGATGGGACTGCTATGGGGCCCAGGGCAAAAGGGGGCCCAGTCTTAGTTGGGATTATCTCTTCTTCTACTGGAGGTGAAAACTTGGTCAGGACTCTACCCGCTAAAGAAACAACTTCTAGCAGTGTAAAAATGGCCCAAGGGTCATTGAAAAGGGTTTAGGCAGAAACCCTTCTGTCCTGTGTGGGGGGCTGGTTTCACCCTTGCTATGGGGCCCTTAATTCTCTATGTACGCCACTGGTCCAGTCCTTTTTGTGCTCCCATACAGTAAGTGTATATTCAGACAGAGGATTTTGGGTGCAGCCTTCAGCAAGAATTCAGTGCAGCCCTCCAGCTGTTGTAAAACTACAACTCCCACCATGCCATAGGATGATAGCTGTAGTCTGTCTGGGTATGCTGGGAGTTGTAGTTTTGCAACAACTGCAGGGCCGCAGCTTGAGCATCCCTGGTTTACATGAAAACCCACGGTAGAAACTGCAGCACAGTGGTTTCTGCAGAAGATTTTGTTGCAGACAAAAAATTCTCTGAACATACACTAAGAATGCCCCCTTAGTCCCCCAACACAGTAAGTAATGTTTCCCCTGTACCCCACACACTGATGTCCCCTTAAAGGGGTTGTCCAGGTTCAGAGCTGAACCTGGACATACCCTTAAAGGGGTATTCCGGTAAAGTAACTTAATTTTTGAAACATTGCATTAAGGCTGCAAGCTGTGACCCAAGCAGAACCCATACCTATACATGTGATCAGAGCTTCAATTTACCCTGCAATCCACTTGTCTAGCTCCTGTGAGCCTGCAAGACACTCAGAGTGTCATAGCGCCTGATCTTCCCTCACAAAACTACAATCCCCACAATCCCTAGCTTTCCTGCTGTGAGTTTCTGCTTGTTCATGAGTGTTGCTGTTCACTGATTGGCTGCCTGATATTCCACTCCAGACACACCCCTTCTACTCAGTAATCAGCAGCACACTGACATTTAGCTAGAGAACTGATAGCAGCACACTGAGCATGCCTGACCTGACAAAGGCTCAGAACTACAGGTTGGTACCATGGTAACTCATGAGGAAACACAGTGGGTAGTAAGGAAGAAAGTACTTTATAACTACTAAACGGTAAATATATGAAACTGACATTATATTAGGTAATTATTGATGATGAATTAGTCTAAAACATAAGTTATATTTATGGTAACCGAATACCCCTTTAATTTCACCCAGGCACCCCGCCTGATGTTAGCATCGGAGCATCTCATGCTCCAATGCGCTCCCTTGCCCTGTTGACAAATACACCTTCCACCCCGGCCGTTTGTTTGGTGACGTCACCGGCTGTAATGGGCCGGCTTTAGCGCTGCCCTAGCCGTTTTACTGGCTAGGGAAGCGCTAAAACCCACTCATCAGCGCTGGTGACGTCACTGGGCTCACTGCTAAATAGCGCAGGGCAAAGGAGGGCATTGGAGCATAGGATGCTCCGATGCCAACATCAGGCAGGCTGCCTGGGTGAAATTAAGGGTATGTCCAGGTTCAGCTCTGAACCCGGACAACCCCTTTAAGTATCCTACCTGTAGTGATGCTCCTTTAGTGCCTCCAAATTGAATACAGTTCCCACAATAAGTAGAGCAGGTCTACTCTAGTCTGTGCTGTATATGGCTGGGTGCAGCATCAGCAGTGCATCAAGCCTGCCTGGCCAAACTACTGCTGGAATAGTAAAGCAGGAAGCTTCACCATAGTATTCAACTGACCTGCATCCTGAGAAAGCAGATACATTTAACATCTGGACATGTGGAAGCCATCTAAAGATTGTGGGACAGAGGCCAAAATTCAGGACTGACCTGCTGGATCCAGGATAATAGGGAGGCATGGTAATTTTATGTAGATTCAATGAAGGAAGCTTCTGTTCCCGATGTCAAAGCACTGCATTGTCTTGCAGCCTCCACTAGAGGGAGCTAAGTGCAAAGAGAAACTTTACAGTTTCCATTACAGACAATAGTAACTGTTTAAGTTCCTATGCACACAGCGCTCCCTAGTGGTGGCTGCAGGCAGACAGCTTTATAATATGTGAAGCAGGACTGTATTTATTTCTCTAGTGTAAATACATTGAGAAATACACTGTTCAGAAAGAACACCATAATTTTGACACACGATTTCCAACGCAGAGTATAACTTTTTCATTACAATTTTCTAAAATTAAAATTTCTTTTGCACAAAAAAGAAATCATAAATCAGATAGCGGCAGCGTTGTGTTGGTATTGCCCGTGAGTACTTGACACGTGTACTGAGAAAGTGGTGGTGTTGTGGGGCCCTATGAGATCTGTGTACACCCCTGGGAAGATCCATTTTATTATTTTACTCTATTTAAATTTGGAGTGCTGTGGAGTTCTGACCACTACAAAAATAAAGTAACAATTAAAGGGAGTCTGTCACCTCGAGAGTTTTAGACCACATTACAGACAGTTTGCCCCCCCCCCCCCCCCCATTAAAATAGTACCTCTCTTGTGTCTGTCCCATGTAGAGATCCTGGGCCTGCTCATAGCCACTGTTAAGAGCAGGGGACAGACACAAGAGAGGTACTTTTTTAATTGGGTGGGGTGGAGTCAATTCGTTCAAAACTTTGTTTTAATGCTGTATGTAGATCCGTCTCTGTACAGCATTAAAATGTATAAGCACAGACGAGGTGAAATTCGTCATCACCGAAGTCACGCAAGACTTCGGTGAATAACTTCGGCCATCGATTTTTAAACTTAAAATATATTTTAAAATTTGGATCCGAAGTTGGCTTTGGTACCGGTCGATACCTCGGGACTGAATCCGACTTCGGATCCAAGTTTTAAAATGGTATTTAAGTTTAAAAATCAAAGTCCGAAGTTATTCACTAAAGTCTCATGGGACAAATTTCCCTTGTCAGAGCGCATACGGAGACAAATCTCCATACAGCATTCAAATGAAGTTTTGAACAAATCGACTTCGGATCTTGGATCCAAAGGTCAATTCGCCCAATACTAAAAATAGGACCTTACACAACTGTAATGGTTTGTACTGGCGGCATTAAGTCAGTACAAATCATTATAGATAATGTTGAGTAGGCACACACAGAATTAGGCTTCATGCACACAACCATATATGTTTTGTGGTAAACAAACCACAAATCTGCAAAACACAGGTCCCGGCCATGTGCATGCCACCATTTTCATTCTCCCTTCTGTAGAAAGTCCAGTCCTTGTCCACAAAATGGCCAAGAATAGAACATATTTTATCTTTTTTTGTGAGCTGGCGGAATAGATATACGGATAGCACATGGTGTGCTGTCAGCATTTTTTTGCTGTCCCATTGAAGCAAATGGGCCCGCCCTGTTCATGAAGCCTTATAAATAATTATAATTAGGTGAGATCCGGTTGCAAGAGAAGAGTTCAGGATGTGAATTCACAACCCCACATGGAGAGTGTTTCCCACAGTAAACTCGCTCGTCTGAAACTGGCCTAAGGCCTCATTCACACGTCCGTATAATGTGTCCGCATCCTTTCCGCAATTGCGGACAATTATGCGGATAGGATGCGGATCCATTCATTTCAATGGGTCCCGAAAAAACAGTGTACTGTCCGCATAAAGAAATCCTCCTGTCCTACTTTTCTCCCGAATTGCGGTCCGTAGCACAATGAAAGTCTATGGATCCGCAAAAAGTGCGGAAGACATGCAGAAAGGCATCCGTATTTGCGGATTCCGTTCCAGGAGGGGAGAAAAAAAAAAAAACGTACAGATGTTATTCATCCTTCCGTTTTTTGAGGATCCGCAAAAACGGATGACATATGGATACATCCTTTCCGTTTTTTACGGAAAAATGGAACGGATGTCCTGGAAAAATGGATCCGCAAAAAACTGACAGTTTTCCAGGATGTGCACAAATACGGACGTGTGAATGAGGCCTAAGGCTGTGGCGACAAATGGCGTAAATGCTGTAGATTCTCAGCAGAGGATTTGCATGCAGAAAATCTTCAGTGTTTACAGCTGCAGTGAAGTGGATGAGATTTTCACAAATCACATTCATATAGTGCAGACATTTAAGATAATAAAATCCATCCTTCTCCCTTTTCCAAAACTATAATAATCCAAGGTGCAGATTTTTCTCAGAAATTTCTGCACCTGTGAAATCTATTCCATACCTATGAATATCATTGTGTCAGCCACATCCATCTGAATGGTTGTAGCCATTTCTGCAACAAATCTGCCATCGGAGGGCATTGCCTAAATTATTTGGTCTGGAATCTAATGATGTTAACTGCACACAATTACTATCTCCTCTTAGGTTATTTCAGTCGTCCTTGGCAATGGGAAAAGATAAAATCCAACTGTCGTCACATCATCCAGTTTGGTTCCACAGATGATCCGTTCCTTCCATGGAGTGAGCAGCAGGAGGTTGCTGATAATCTGAACGCGGAGTTGCATAAGTACACAGACCGTGGACACTTCCAGAATACGGAGTTTAATGATCTTCTGGATGCTGTGAAGAAACTTATTCCCACTCCTGTATAAAAATAGTTTTGTACTATGCATCTGGTTACTGCCTGCAGTGTAAGGATACATGCACACGGCCGTGTGGTTTATGCAGATTTTGCTGCATTTCAGTCCCAAAATCCACATTACTTAAAGGGGTATTCCCATCTCACAAATGTGGTCTGTATAGTTAGATATAGCCATACCAATATTATTACTAATAGAATGTATTTATATAAAATGTACCGTTTAGAAGATTTGCCTATTTGTATATCCATTGTCCCACACACATCAGTCAGGCCGTTGCCCCTAGTTACGACCACCGTGGCCATGTAGTAGTAGCGGCCAGCTTGCTCCTGTTCAAACCCGCTCTGAGGTAACTGCTGTATTGTGAACGCACATTACATGAGCATGCGGAGACACATCTTAGGGTACTTTCGCATCTGCGTTTTGGACGCTACCAGTCCTAAATGAAATGGTCAGGATCCGTCCAAAACGCAGACTTTATAAACGGATCCTGCTCGATAGAGATGAACTAATTTTGGAACAGGATCTGTTTCTCTGCGTTTTGGAAGCACAGACAAAAAATGCTACAACCCTAAGATGTGTCTCCGCATGCTCATACAATGTGCGTTCACAATACAGCAGTTACCTCAGAGCGGGTTTGAAAAGGAGCAAGCTGACCACCACTACTACATGGCCGCGGTGGCCGTAACTAGGGGCAACGGCCTGACTGATGTGTGTGGGACAATGCCTATACAAATAGGCAAATCTTCTAAACGGTACATTTTATATAAATACATTCTATTAGTAATAATATTGGTATGGATATATCTAACTATACAAACTACATTTGTGAGATGGGAATACCCCTTAAATGATTTTATCAAAGCTGGGCCCCAGATCTTATCCTGTGCATGGGCATGGCAAAGTGTGAATTCTGTACTGAAAATCTGCAGAAAAAAAATGACATGCTGTACATTTCAAAGCCTGCACTACCCCCCCCCCCTCCCCCCAGTCAGGGGTGCACCTAGTCTTTCTGCTGCCTGAGGTGAAAACTGAAACGCCCCACCCCCAACTATTATTTCTTAACCTAACCCCTTTGCCACAATGAAAGCGTTCATTGCCCATGGCCCTTCCGCTCATTGGCAGTGCACCCCGGCCCACAATGTACATGAGACTTGGGAAAGGTATGATTTTAAAATGGCAGCCAGCAACCTGTCCTAGAATGGGGACAGGACCGGTTTCCTCCACTTGCAGATCTCCCTAGGGTTGTGGGGCCTCACTACACTGCTCTACAGTGGAGAGTAATGATGCCATCATGGCTGAGCAGCCTGACAGGAACGCTCACCAATGTGTAGTATATGCAAGTGTCAGAGCGTAGTGTATAGTGAGACCACGCACCTCGGCAGCTCACATTCTTGGACAGGTTGCTGGCGGCCATTTTAAATCATTCCCCCTCCATTGCTGGTACTGTATTACACTGCAGCTTTTTCACAGGAGAATCCACGCATAATCTGCACAGTGTGCATGTGCCTAAAATGTCTTGACTGAGGATTTTTTTCTCCAGAAATCAACCCTAATTTTTGTACTCTCATCTGTTATGTAACCTGAAATAATTAAAAAAAATGCCAAAGTGAGGTACTGTTGTTCTGCTTATCACACGTGAGGGCTGGGCGAGAGTGAACATATAAGGTAAATTTATTAACACATATCTAACCAGCAATGAGTCATCTGCTTTGCAAATAAGTTCTAAATGAAGAAAGGAATGATTTACACAAAACCTTGTTGCTCTTCTGCCAAGACCTCCTTCATCAAATACCAAATATAATAAAATCTTAAAATAAATATATTTAGCACAGTCTGTCCAGTGTAATGTTCCGTCCATGCTGACCATTCTGCATTATACCGCTATACTTCCATAAGCAGACTTCATTAATATTCCAGCCACTCTGTCATGTATATGCAGTTAGACGGAGAGATTTCACCACCTTCATGACAATCATGAAATACCTAGAAGGACAAAATAAGAGAAAGGGTTTAAGTTCTGAACTAAAACTCTGATCAGTTGGAGTGACCTTATTTTTTTATAACCATTTATGTCGATTTTCAGGAAAGCTGGGTGACAACTGGAGGTAAGTGATTGACTACTCCATAGGATATAATGGGATTAAATGGTTTTTTCCAGGATTTTGACATTGGTGACCTATCCTCAGGATAGGTCATCGATATCAGATTGACGGGGGTGCGACACCTGGGAACCCCGCTGATCAGCTGTTTGAGGGGGCAGCAGCACGTGGCCTTCTTGCAGCTTACCAAGTGCAGCGTCATCCATTTGATAGCGACCGTACTGGCATCATAGCTCAGCCCCATTCACTGGCCTCAGCCAAGTGACCGATGAATGTGACATCACTGGCCTAGGAAGAGGCTGTGGCGTTCACTAGGGCACCGCGGCCTCTTCATACAGTTGATTGATGGGGGATCTGGGGTAACTATTTCAAAATGATTGAAAACGGCTTTATATTTGCAAACTCAAGAAACATCAGGCATAAAATCTGCTGATTTCTAGTCAGGAAACATAACATGAAGCTCTTGGGTTCTGATGGAGAATCTGTAACACAGCCCACAGATACACAGTACATACAATATATAGGAGTGATGGCGAACCTAGAGACCAGGTGCCCAAACTGCAACCCCAAACCTTATCGCAAAGTGCCAACACGGCAATTTATCCTGAATTACTACAGTCCAATATAATATATCTTTCATTGCACTGCCTGTGCTGTTCATAGTGCATCCTGCAAGTCTAAGGCATATTGGTACACCATAGACTTTTTCCAGGGTGCAGGTGCCCACATAGAGGGCTCCGAGTGCCGCCTCTGGCACCTGTGCCATAGGTTCGCCACCACTGATATGTAGTAATGATATTTTGTTATGTAATTGAGGATTTGTTAGCCACCTCAGACAATCCTCAGAATGACACCTCTGTACCGAATATACTTATGCCCCTGAAACTGCATAGCAATAATATGCAGCACAGTGTTATTACAGAAGATGGATAATGCACACAATTACATGTTACAATGATGTCACAGTGCATGGATAATAATCATTGTGACATCACAGCGCAGGGATAATAAAATTATGTCACAGTACAGAAATATTAAACAGTGGTCCACATTTACTAATGCGAGTGCACCTTGATTTCTGTGTAAATTGTGCCAAAATATGGTGTGTGGCAGTCTAATATGCAACATTGTGCCCTATAAACGTGCCACAATGCTGGTGTAAAATTCTGTAAAGCTACGCCAACCAATAGCTGGTATAGAAAAAAAGGGGTATTTCAGTCAGCACATCCCAGTGCACGTTGCTATGGCTGATTGCACAAGGAAAGGAAAATACATACAATGCAACGGCACACTGCTAACCAGATAAAGCACAAAATGCCATAGTAATATGAGGTATTCTGAAGCTAATGCTATGCTTGTTTAGTAAATTAGAGATTCTTGGCAAATATATTTTGTACAAAATTATCTGGGCCCGTCCACCAAATCGTCCAGGTGATCTCTGTAGAACGGGAACCTAACACTATTTCCTACCTGTTATGTGCCAACATAACAAGTGGACTCGGCCTGCATGTTGGTACCTGCATCCCTGTATTAGTGGAGGCCTTTGAAGCACCAGAAATGGCAAAAGGCAGAAGGGACCCAGCATGCATGTGGAACCAAACACCCCCTGATTATACGGAAGCCAAGGTTGGCACATAACAGGTAAGAAATAGTGTTAGGTTCCCGTTCTACAGAGATCACCTGGACGATTTGGTGGACGGGCCCAAATTATATTTGCCAAGAATCTCTAATTTACCAAACAAGTGTAACATTAGCTTCAGAATACCTCATATCACTATGGCATTTTGTGCTTTATCTGGTTAGCAGTGTGCCGTTGCATTGTATGTATTTTCCAATAGCTGGTATACATAGAAAAATTATCACCCAGTGTGAACCACTGTGATAAATCTAGTACATGTCTAGACAGTCAGTCTAATTTCAAGTCATCCACAAGATTAGTAAATCTGCCCCATTGATATCTCTGCACTGGGAAAATCAAAATAGTGATGTCACAGCAATGACCAAAATGACAGCACAAGAATAACAGTCATTGTGATGCCACAGTACAGGGAAGACGTACTGAGTGATGTCATAGTGCATGATTGATAATAAACACTGAAGTCATATAAAAGTAACTACAGAGCGATGTACCAAAACAGGAATGACAGACACTGTCATCGAACAGGGGATATTACCAATGTGATATAACGGCAGATGGAAAATTGTCAATGTATATCTAATATATAAAGCTGAGTGTATGTATATATGTGTGTGCGTGTGTGTGTATGTATGTCTGCTAAAGGAATCCGCACCGTCGCAGCTACAATCACGAAATTTGGCACACAGGTACATCAGGTGTCTGGGAAGGTTTTAGACCGGGTCTCAGCTCTCCAGGACGTACCATCCCTGAGATATTCCCCAAAAATGCATTAGCCAATAGAAGCCTTGTCACATGACCCTTATCAGCCAATAGAAGCTCGCAGGCAATTAGTTTCCACACACATATACCAGGTTTCCATAACAACCCAGCCATTTTCCTTCACTGGTGTAGGTCTGCTTTAAAGGGGCAGAGCACTGTGGATGACAATGTTAAAGGGGCATTCCGGTTACCATGAATATAACTTATGTTTTAGACTAATTCATTCACTAATTCAAAACCGGACCTCTGGCCACCCTAGGGGCAGGCTGCTGTTAGGGTGGCCAGACGTCTGGTTTTAGGCTGGACAGTCCGGTTTTCTGGCTCCCTGTCCTCCGTCCAGCGCAGTGCCTGGACAGACACAGGGATGTCCACCCTTCCAGTAGCTCACGCTCAGACAGCTTCTCCTCTGTGTCTTCATGGAACCAGGGGGCGTGGTCTTATGTTTAGGGGTGTGGCTCCGAGGACGGGGCGTGGCTTCATGTTTGGGGGCATGGCCGGTGAAGTCCGGGTTTCTGGGGTGAAGACAGTGGCCACCCTAGCTGCTGTGGAGGTCACAGTTAAAGGGGAGGATGCTGTGGATGTTACTGTTAAGGGGCTGGCTGCTGTGGAGGTCACTGTTAAAGGGGCGGGCATCTGTAGAGGTCACTGTTAAAAGTGCAGGCAGCTGTAGAGGTCACTGTTAAGGGGCGGGCACTGTAGAGGTCACTCTTGATATCTTTTAACGACACACACACAAACATTAAAGGAAATAGATGAAATATACCCAGGTCCTTCTTCTAGTGGATAATAAAACCCAGTAATGTCACAGGAAAGGGTCATTGTACAATTTGATGTCCCATGTGGATAATAAATACAGCATCACAATACATGGATAATGCACAGAGTAATGTCACAGCAGGGAGATCACAACACTTGGGGTCATTTATCAAACTGGTGTAAAGAAGAACTGGCTTAGTTGCCCATAGCAACCAATCAGATTTCACCTTTCATTTTTAAAAGGAGCTGTGAAAAATGAAAGGTGGAATCTGACTGGTTGCTATGGGCAACTACGCCAGTTCTACTTTACACCAGATAAATGACCCAATGGGTTTTAAATGGAACGGTTTTATACAATCCCTATTGGACTTCCGAGGGGAACTTGTCAGCAAGATACAACCATGAGCACAATCATAATGAGTATTTCTTGATTTCTAAAGTGCCACTGAAGTACCAGGCTTGGACAGGAGTGTCCGCTGCGTGGCAAGTTTCCTCTCCAATACCAGTCACCTAGCTTTTGATCTCTTTCTAACAATTTTGACATCAGGTAAAATGATTTAGTTCAACGATAGACTGCACTACAGCAGATGACTCCGGTAAAAATATATATATATGTCATGCACATTAAAGATAATGTCCACTTACCGGGCACAGACCGCAGGGCGTACGCACTAGGCCTGCTGGCTGTATGATTGGGTTCACTGCCCTATATAGCTTCATCTGTCCATCTACACTGCCCACTGTCCCCTCTTTAGCAGCAATTATGGTCATCTCTACTTTCCCATCATAAATTAATGTGTTCAGGATGGTTTCTATATCCTCCATTGATAGTTCAACCTAAGATGGAAAAATATAGACTTATAAACAGCATATTAGCAAAAAAAAAAAAAAAAAAAGATCTATTGTGAAGTAGTACTGATGCATGAGTAAAACACGTATGCTGGAAATATACACCTTTTAAACATAGCATTATGCATTAGCAGTATGTTTAAAAGGGGTTATCCAGGAATTAAAGGGGTATTTCCATTTTAGACAATGGGGGCATATGATAGATGTGGGTCCCACCGCCGGTATCCGCACCTATATCGAGAAGGGAGCACTATGCCGGGAGGACCCCAGGTTTCCGGCCACCACGAGGTGCAGCTCCCCGCTGCTCCCATAGAAATGAATGGGAGGGCACTGCGCATGTACGGCCACCGCTCCCATTCATTTCTATGTAGCCAACAGAAATAGCCGAGCCAGAGCTCGGCTATTTTCGCCGGCCCCATAGAAATGAATGGAGGGCGGCTGCGCATGCGCAGTGTGCCCTCCTTCACTTTGGGGTCTCTGTTCTCGTTTGGGACCCGCACCTATAAGACAATGCCGGCATATCCTAGCGATATGCCCCCATTGTCTAATATGGGAATAACCCTTCAATCAGATTGGCATGGGTCTTACACCCAGGATCCCTGACGATCAGCTCTTAGAAGAGGCCACATTCTCAGTGAGCTCCGTGGCCTCTTCTCTTAGGCCATGTGACATCACCATACATTGGTCACACGGCCTAGTTGCATCTTAGACCCATTAAAGTAAAAGGGTTAATTCAGCCTCTTACCTTGCTAATGCCAAGTTCACAGATATATTTCCAAACTTCATGTGAGGAGGCAAAGGAGCTGTTCCTCTGGATCATGGGGTTCTGCTTACTGTCCCTCGCCGCTTCTGCCTGTTGAGAGCAATTAACAATATCATAAAGGTCACTACTGATTCAGTAGGTTATGGGTATTCCTCAGCCATACGGCAGAAGGCATATGTTACTCTGTTCCCTACCACAAGTACCAGCAGCTTCCACACTTTTAAAGATGGCTGGCTAGACGCGTGCCATATGCTGCCAAACATGACACGGACTGTGTACGTGTACGATGGTTTTCAGCTGTCATACCGGGGGTGCTGCTCTGCAGAGGGTACCTGACTGGACAGCTCTGTCAGCAGTTCTCCAAAGAGAACCATGACAGAAGCACACATGAAGAGGCAGTGTGGAGCTGCTCAGTAGTGACTTTAAGTCAAGACAAGTAATTCACATAGCATATTAACCACAGTGAGCCACTTAGCTGTTAACTGTAACCTGGCATATAAAAGCAGTGGGTTACATTATGATCGGCTGGAGCCCTGTGGCCCTGCAGATTACTGTGACTGTGCGCTCATTGCAGTGAAGATCCCGGAGACCAGACAAAGTGGTCTCTGGACATGAGATCAGAGTGACAGGCTGTCAACAGTGAATGAACGCTGGTTGTAAAGACAGCTGTCACCCGACTGTGACTTTACCCCTTCCTGCCCTGAATGTGGCAGGAATGGGCTTATTCACTTTTTTCTTGAAAAGTAATTAACTTAAATTGAGAATAACAATAATAAAATAAAAATTATAGCTGTAGTTAGCTAGTTACTAGTTTTAGTAATCGTACAGCAGACTCTGTACACACTCACATTTTCTCCTTTTTCTTTCATAAAAAAATATCTACATTATTTATTTGTTTTAGCAATAGTATAGCAGACTGTGTGCAAAATATGCAAATGTACAAACCTTTTTTTTTCCTTTTTCTACTTTTTTTTTATTAAATATAGGTATTTGTTTAAGTTACACTTAGTATGGTGCCTCTAATGTAATTATTGATCTCACTAGCTCACATGGGGGCACTAGTGGAATAATATCTACCCATTATCTGTATCTTCTAGATAAGCAGAATAAAAAACATCCACTTAAACTGTTTGACAAATGGGGATCAGATATTCCAGGTCTGACAGAAGAACAGTGGTCTGAAGTGCTTAGTAATTTTACAGAAGTGGCAGTTAGGCTACTTTCACACTAGCGGCAGGCCTGATCCGGCAGGTGAAGGGTGCTGCCGGATCAGGCCTGCCGCAGTGACATGTGTGGAGCCGGAACCGCGCTCCGGCCCCACACATGTCACACAGTACATACATACACATAAACATACACACACATATACACAGACAAATACACATACATACTTACATGCTCCCGGCAGGTCTTCAGAGCGTCGGAGGGACAGGACGGCTCGCACAGGTGACGATTCCCCACAGCGCCCTCTGCTGGGCGCCTGGTGGAATCGTCACCTGTGCGCGCCGTCCTGTCCCTCCGACGCTCTGAAGACCTGCCCGGGTGCATGTAAGTATGTATGTGTATATGTCTATATGTGTGTGTATGTTTATGTGTATGTTTATGTGTATGTCTATGTCTGTATGTGTAGCCGGATCCGTCATGAACTCCATTGAAAGTCAATGGAGGGCGGATCCGGTTACCATTGTGGTCACACCAGACGGATCCGTCCCCATTGACTTGCATTGGGGGTCATTCCGGATCCGTCTTGGTGCGGATGCTTGGACCGCAGAGCAAACCGCAGCATGCTGCGGTTTGTTCTGCGGTCTGAAGACGGAACAGAATGCTTTCAGGAGCATTCCGTTGTCTTCAGTTCAGTTTTGTCCCCATTGACAATGAATGGGGACAAAACTGAAGCGTTTTATTCCGGTATTGAGCCCCTATGACGGAACTCAATACCGGAATTTTAAAACGCTAGTGTGAAAGTAGCCTTAGCGAAGCACATAGGGTATCAGAGATCCTACTGATCCATAGAGTATATAGGACTCCAAAACTCTTGAAAACCATGGGGTACAGACAAGATGACAACTGCCCGAGATGTGATGCACCATCAGCTGGATTGATGCACCTTATGTGGAATTGCCCCAGACTTAGGAGATATTGGGTGGAAATAATGAAACTGATAAACGACACTTTTCAAATATGCTTAGAAGCCACTGCGCTTATTTGTATATTAGGGTATGTGGCATCAATTCAGGTGACGAAAGGGCAGAAAATTGCCATATTAAGACTAATGTACCAAGCCCGTAAGCTCATAGCTTTTCACTGGATAGACCCTGATCCACCTACTATTCAGGAATTTATAATAAGAGTTAAACAGCTAACTCAGATGGAAAAATACGTTTATCAGAAAAGGGGAAATATCAAAAAATATGATAGCATTTGGGATTGCTGGATAGCTAGGAATCTTAGTCCACAGTCTCTGGTTTAATATGATTGTGGATTTGCCATGAAATATATAAGTTAAGGAATGATTCAGGGAAATGAATGGATGATGGCAGGGGCGGACTGGGAACTTCAAGTGGCCCTGGAAGAAATACTAAAAGTGGCCCCGTTTTGTAGTCGGGTCCAAATTGATGGAAGGCAGAGGCAGCAATACCATATTGTGGCACATTATACAACCCCAACAGAGCCACTTACCACAGTCCATCACAAAATACTGCCGCCAGCAGCACAAAATACATCCCCAAAAACTTCCACTTGCTGGCCATGAGAAGGGCCCAAGTGGCCCCCTGGGCATCGGCCCACTGGGAAGTTTCCCTGTAAGGTCTATGGCCAATCCACCCCTGGATGATGGATCCAAACAAAGAGAAATGTTCTGGAATACTACGGAGGACTTAATTGTAATAAATACTGATATCTGTAAACAAATATATGGAAGGTATGCTAGCGGCAGGAATAGTTACTTGTTTAGAATAACTAATTTTTATGCAGGATTTTCAGGAACTGAAAGACCCTACTAAGAACTCAGCCGGCAAGACGAATGGATACACACGAACAAATTGTAGTGCACAACAAAAGCACTGTATATCTGCCATTTATAAGGCTTCATTCACACGACCGTATGTGTTTTGCGGTCCGCAAATTGCGGATCCGCAAAAAAAAACGGATGATGTTCCGTATGGCATCCGTGTGTCCGTTTTTTTTGCGGATCCATTGTAACAATGCCTAACCTTGTCAGCAAAACGGACAATAATAGGACATGTTCTAACTTTTTTGCGGAACGGAAATACGGACATATGGAAACGGAATGCATACGGAGTACCTTCCGTTTTTTTTGCGGACCCATTGAAATGAATGGTTCCACATACGGTCCGCAAAAAAAAACGGAACGGACACGGAAACAAAATACGGTCGTGTGAATGAAGCCTTAGGCCTCTCACACACGACCGTGTTTCACGGCCCGATTGGTTGCTATGACGCCGTGCGCTTCCTGAGGCAGCCGCCGTACAGTGAAACACTGTATACGAGCGTGTACAGTGTTTCACTGTACAGTGGCGGCCTCAGGAAGCACACGGCGTCATAGCAACCAATGATGCCGTGCGCTCCCGTCCTCTGGGGGAGCACAGGCCGGGCTTTCACGGCCCGTATCGGGCTGTGAAACACAGTCGTGTGTGAGAGGCCTTAAGGGAAGGGCAGGGGGGGGTGAAGTTGTAAGGGGTTTGTATTCTTGTTTTCTCTGTTAAAAACAAAAAACAAAACTTCAAATAAAAATTATTTGAATTAAAAAAAAGTTACACTTAGTATATATATATTTTATGCACAAAATATAAATAGATAGCAGGCATATTTTTTTTCATTTATAAAAAACAAAAAATGTTTAAAAAAGCCAAAAGCTTAAAGGGTTTCTGTCACCAATATTTAGCCTATTAAACAGGATGACATTTCCAATGGGCAAATGTCACCTGAGGCTAAATATGTAAGTGACTTTATTCCTAATAGGGCCGTTTTTGTGTTTTTAATACTTTTATAATATGTTAATTAGCCTCCTAGGAGCACTTCTTCTTGATTGACAGGGCCAGGCAGCGCGCTCCATCTGCTGCGGCCCTGTCCAATGCAAATCCCGCGCCTGCGCCGTGCGTCCTTCATTCGTCCTTCAGCCTGCTACACTCATTTAGCCTCAGGTGACATTTGCCCATTGGAAATGTCATCCTGTTTAATAGGCTAAATATTGGTGACAGAAACCCTTTTAAATGTCCAAATTACACTAATATGATTTCCTTAAAAATAGTCACTTGCACCCTAATGTAATAAACAGCATTTCTTCTCATGATGGCTATACATCAGACACTTTAAAGCAAATGATATGAACTATTCTTCTTCAGAATTCACACAAAGTTACCTTGGTTTGCAAGAATTTAAAACACTGTTGGTTTAATACTTCTACAAATTCGGATTCAAAGTCTTGGTCACTGTACCATGCTCCACCGGTCACCGAACGGTCAGGTTGTACATTATAGAGCATGTACACCTTCTTTTTTGAAGCCTTGAAAAGAACAAACACAGAATTAATCACAATGAAAAAGATGTCGTCACACGTTATATCATGGTAATGTCTTCATTATGCGACTAATGTTCAACATGGGTAAGAGCAACAAAAGTAGAGAATGTAGCACGCTTTTCCTCTGCATATTTCTGTGCTGAACATGGATGATTAAAAAAAAAGTATATTGGAGGAACGTTTCAATATAAGAAACAAAGAAAAAAAAATCCTATAAATCTTTAGACTTTTTCAAGCTCTATTTCTTAACCCCTTCAGTGCATCCACCAAAAATGTACGACATATGTCTATATTTTAAAGATGGCACTAGATTAGGAAGGATCCAAGCTACTACAGCAATATGTTCCTATGGAGACCTGCCTGTGACAGGGCTCCATAGGAATGTATTGAATCTTCGATAGACTGCAATGGTGATTCATTACATTGTATGGGGGAAGCAATCTGAATATTTAAAAATATATATTTATTTATTATTTTTTTGTACGGTAAACTCCAAAATAAAAATGGTTTGTCAATTCCTCGCTTTTTCATGTATGGATAATAAAAAGTGTGGACCAAAAAGCTATACAAACTCCAAAAAATGCGCCCTCATACAGCTCCATAGATGTAAATATGGGGGGTCTGAATAAGGAGATGTAAGAAAAAAAATCTTTTTTCCAAAGTTTTTTTTTTTAAATTATTAAAATACAAGAAAATGATATTGGCAAAGAGAATGAAGGGCAGAGGTCAGTTTTACCATACAGGGAACAACAAAACCCATGAAACTAGGGTGGAATTGCATTTTATTTCCAATTTTACCCCATTAGGAATTTTTTCCCAACTGCCCGCTACATGGTATGCAATATAAAATGGCGCTATTACAGAGTACAACTTACCCTGCAAAAAACTAGCCCAAAAATAGAAAAAAAACTAGCAAACAAAAATAAAAGTTATGGCTCCTGAAATGCAGGGAGTAAAAAACAAAAATGTAAAAAAACAGAAATCCCTCCGTTCCTGAAGGGATTAAAGTGCTGTTTTCCCTGGATGCTGGAGGCGCAGGGCGATGAGAACTCATACTGCACCTACATAAAAACAATAGGACTTCTTACCGCCACTGACTTGACAGCTTTAATGAGTTTCTTGCTTTCCATGTTCTTCAGGATCTTGTTGATCTCAGTAAGTGGAAGATTACTTTTATATCGTATATCTCTGCTCCATATTCCTAGTAAAAGCAGGGACATTTATATAAAGAAAAAATAATTAGTCTCCAAGAGACAACAAACAAAGTAAACGGTGGAAAGAATATCCCTGAAGACTCCAGAAGATGCTACAGCCCCTCTGCTCTGTTCTTGTGAATCTGAAGGCGGTTCCCCTTCACTAACCCTCCACCAATGTTAACTAAGGCCACTTTTACACTTGCGTTTTAATATTAAAATAATAATTAGAATAAAACACTTCAGTTTTGCCCCCATTCATTGTCATTGGGGACAAAACTGAACTAAAAACAACAGAATACTCCTAGAAGCATTCCGTTCCGTCTCCAGACGGGTTTGCTCTCCGGTCCAGGCATCCGCACCAAGACGGATCCGTCATGACCCCCAATGAAAGTCAATGGGGACGGATCCGTTTGGTGTGACACAATGGTAAACGGATCCGTCCTCCATTGACTTTCAATGGAGTTCATGACCCATCCGTCTCCCTGCAATTTCCCCTCCCTCCAGCAGGTGGCGCTGTGGGTAAACCTACCCTTGTGTCCTCCTCGTCGCTGGTCAGGTCCGGAGCTGCTGGAACAGGTAAGTGTCTCTGTATGTGTATGTATATGTGTCTGTATGCGCTGCTCCGGCCCCACATGTGTTCATGCGGCAGCACGGATCCGGCGTCACCCTTCACCCGCCGGATCCGTGCTGGAGCTGGTGTGAAAGAGGCCTTATACCATACGTCTATGATATTAGTTGCAACCAGAAAGCTAGTGCGCCACAGCATCTTTCTGTAGTGTGCATTTCCAATTTTAACAACTGAAATTAAATCACAGTCCACAGGAACATTTTAAATGGGTTTTGTGACTTCAGCAAGAGACAGTTATCATGTAGAGAAAGTTAAAACCAGGCACTTACTAATGTATTATTATTACTCATATTGCTTCCTTGCTGGCTTGATTCAGTTTTCCATCATATTAGACATTGCTTGTTTCCATGGTTACAGCCATGCAATCCATCAGTGGTGGTCGGGCTTGCATACTAGAGGAAAAAGTGCCCGCCTCTCTGGTGGCCAGGATCGTGAAAGCTCACATAGGCTGGTACTTTTTCCTATAGTGTGCAAACAGGACCACCGCTGATGGATTGCATGGAAACGGGCAGTGTATAATGTGATAGAAAATGAGTCTAGCCAGCAAAGGAAGCAATATGGGTAATCACAGTACATTAGTAAGTGCCTTGTATTAACTTTCTCTAAATGATAAATGCCACTTACTGAAGTGACACAACCCCTTTAAGCTGCATGCAGCACAGTGTGCTCCTGTGGACTGCAGATGTCATTCAACTGCAAAGTCACGAAGTCCAAAAAGTCACCAGCCTAAAACGATACATCTGCTTCATAAACAAAGAGCCTGTTCGGTCAGGGAAATGTGTGTCACGGTCACATAACCCAGACTGACTGCTGCTTGTCGGACCCAAACTCACTATATCATTGTGACCTATATGGTGTGCGTTGCTTTCCAAAGAAAGGTCTACTCTCGTGTGCTCCAATGACGCTGTGAGAACAGGACAGCAGACCTGTGGTCGGGCAGGCATTCACGGAATCAAACCACTACCATATGGCAAGTTCGTCTGAGCAGCGGTCAGCCCAAAAAACGCAGATGGCTTTTCTGAACTTATGTGAAACTGGTCGCTAGGATATGTCCCCATTGTCTGATAGGTGGGACCCGCACCTACAACGAGAACAGAGCGGGGAAACGAATGGAGGGCCCACTGCGCATGCGCAGCCGCTCTCCATTCATTTCAATGGGGCCGCCGAAAATAGCCAAGTGCTGGCTCGGCTATTTCCGCCTGCACCATAGAAATGAATGGGAGAAAAGGCAGTGCATGCGCTCCCATTCCCTATTATGGAAGCAGCACTTGGTGGTGGACAGACCCCGGGAAATCCGGGGTCCTCCAGCCACAGCACTCCCTTCTCCGTTGGTGGGACCCGCACCTATTAGACAATGGGGGCATATTCTAGCGATATGCCCCCATTGTATGTGATGGGAATAACCCTTTAAAGGCATACTTAGATCTATTATTGATTGTGGACATGGCGAAATCCAGAACATACCTTTATTGCCAGCATCTTCAATAATCTGATATACTAACTTTTCCTGGTTGTCAGAACCTTTCATTTTACTACAGAAAGTGAGAAAAAAATCATAAACAGTGTCATTTGTATAGAAAGCAAGTCTATAGCAGTACACATATTAAATCAGTATCAAACACTAAGGCTAGCTTCACACTAGCGCCTGTTACATCCACAGGCTATTTAGGAAGGGAACGGTTAGCCGACTCTCTCTGTATCAGGCATTGTTGGAAGCTACAGCATTGCTGTCCAACCCCATTAACTATAATAATAATAAATAATATAACTGCGTAACGGAATTTGTCCGGACAATTCTCAGCATATTTGCCAAATACACAGACACGGCAGGCTGTTCCCTTTCGGAACAGCCTGCCGGATGTAACATGCTTTAGTGTGAAACTAGCCTAAAGTCTCATGCACACACAACCGTATGTATTGTGTGGACTACAAAGCGCAGATCCACCAAATACAGATACAGTCCGTGTTGTATCCATCCGCATTTATTTTTTTGCGGATCTGTTGACTTCAATGGTTCCACGGTCTACATGCTGCGCCCAAGTGTAGGACATGTTCTATCTCATTGCAGAACGGCCATACGGATGCAGAAAGCACGAGGATTTGCATCCGTATGTCTGTTTCGCGAAAAGATAGAATAAGTCAGCAAAATGCAGACCACGGACCCACTGAAGTCAATGGGTCCACACACAAGAAAAAAAAAAAAAGACCGCAATTCTATTTTGCGGACTGCAAAACAGATACAGTCTTGTGAATGAGGTCTAAATCAGCATAAAAACAAAATAATAGTTTAAAGGAACACTCAAAAAAAATAGGATACAGGTGGTCCTCCTGCACACCTACAAAGCTATAGATCCACACCATGTTCCATCTCTTATTGTTTTATAGAGGTATTTCCTCCTAGAATCATTGCTTCTCGGGGACATATGGAAGCAGAGGGACAATATGTGCTACTGTAAGGCTCCTCACACACTCGTTTTGACATTGTATTTCATTGTTAGGGCAGATTAAATTGCTCTGCCACACACTAAGAGAATGCTATATGGATCAGTACCACGTCTCCATATACACTTGCACTACTACTATCATGACATGGTTAATATCGCTATTCATGTGTCTGTATTACCGCACACTATCATGACCTGTATCCAAGAAAATGCAGTTGCATACAGGCTCCAATCTGTCATAAATGGCGTAGGCCTGGTAAATGATTTTGTGCTGACATCTAGTGGCCAACATGAAAACTGCAATATTTCATAGTTTTTAGAGCAAGTCAAGGCAATTTAAAGAGAAAACATGGATGTAGAAAATGAGGCATGTTCCACATGAGACATTGTCATTTTGTAGCCTCTAATGTCATCAGTGATAAATATATGTAGCATAGAGTTATGTAATAATCCTTACCTAGCGGTTTGTGCGTCCTTCAGCCTGTACAAAAGACCAGTACCACTTCTAAGCAGATCCAACTGACCCTAGGGGGGGGGGGGTAAACATTTTTTCAGTTAAATTTAAGCACTAAAACGGTCAAAACCGGGAGTCAGCAGCTATCTCCAGCACTCCAGCTGCTGTAGAACTACAGCTCCCAGCATGCGCCATTCATTTCTACTCCAAGAAGAGCCAAGCAAGTGTGTACGCTGGGAGTTGTAGTTTCACAACAGCGGGCATGCGGGAGACTGCTGCCCCCTGATCCGATACTCCATTCATGTGACCATGTGTAGCAAGGATAGCCATTGCTAACTAATATCTATGGGGGGACGCCGGACACCAGTGTCCACCAGCTGTCAGACTGGATGAGTATTTACCCGTCCAAACACACTCCTTTCCTGAACTAAGAGATCAACACTTGATTTAGATAAGGAAAAGAAATCCACAAGTCATGTGAGGCCTCTCACTCTTCTGACTGGCTCAAATGTGTTAGAGTCCCCCATTTACAAAGAGGTTGTGTGATTATTTTCCTTGGTTTTCCCAGGACATTAATACCAAAGGCCTATCCTGAGATAAGTTGGGGTCCGACTCCCCGCACCCCACCAATCAGATGAGTGCTTCAACCTCTTGGCAGGCACAGTGCCGTATGCTCTGTAGTAGCTGTGTATGGTACATAACGTAGCTTTCCCCCATTCCTTTCGATAAAACAGAGCTGCAGTACCACATACAGCCACTACAGAAGACATGGCGCTGTGCCTAGGAAATGAAGAGGCTGCATCAGTCTAATATAGGAAGAGATCTGATCCAAGGATAGACCCCATTCACACAATCATGTGCAAATGTTTTTTCTGCATCCGTCTATGTTTTTTTTTGCAGCCCCAACAAATAAAAATACAACATGTCCTATTCCTAGGTATTTGTAACATAGTGCGGGACCTGTGAAAGGGGAAAACGCAGGTTGCACACATGCCAATATCCGTGTTCTGCAGATCTGCGGTTTACGGTCAGCAGAACGGACACAGTCACGTGAATAGGCCTTAAAGGGGTTCTCCGCTTAATTTATGTTGATGACCTATCCTCAAGATAGGTCAACAATATCTGATTGGCGGGAGTCTGACACCCAGCACTCCTGCTGATCATCTGTTTGAAGAGACGGCCACATTCATACGAGCGCTGCCTTCCCCTTCACTGTTTGCGGTGAGCAGGTGTAATTACACCTAAGCCATCCTATTCAAGTGAATACAACTACTTTTCTCTGACTTTATACCAACTATTGGCTTATGCCTTAGCGCTCATAATCACGGCCATAGCCGTTTTTGAGGTCTGCAAAGCATGGATAATGGCTGTGTGCCGCATTTTGCAGAACGGAATGTCCGGCCCATAATTGAACAGTCCTATCCTTGTCCGTAATGCAGACAAGAATAGGACATGTTCTATTTTTTTGCAGGGCCGCACAACGGACATACGGATGTGCTGTCCGCATCTTTTATGGCCCCACTGAACTGAATGGGTCTGCATCCGACCCACAAAAAATGCGGACAAAAAATACGTCCGTGTGCATGAGGCCTTATTCACACATTCAGTGTTTGATCAGTGATTCCAGTCACTGATTTTGAACCAAAACCACGTGCGGCTCTAAACACAAAACAGGAGCAGATCTTTCCCTTATACCTTATGTCTGTGGAGGCTCCAATCCTGGTCTTGGCTCCCAATCACTGATGGAAATCACTGACCAAACACTGGGGGAGATTTATCAAACTGGTGTAAAGTAGAATTGGCTTAGTTTCCCATAGCAACCAATCAGATTCCACCTTTCCTTTTCCAACAAAGCTGTCAAAAATGAAAGGTGGAAGCTGATTGGTTGCTAAGACAGATCTACTTTACACCAGTTTGAGAAATGACCCCCTTAGATTATATCTTATCTTACTGGAGGATTCACTCCTGGCTTTGGTTCTCCTCAATCACTGACCAAACACTGATTGTGTGAATAAGGCCTTATAAGAATTTATAATTCTGTGTTTCCCCGCTCTATATCGGCTGTAATAAATTGGACTGACAGCATTATATCAGTACAATTCATTATAGCCAATGTAGAGCAGGGAAACCATTATAATGCCACTACAAGAGCAGAGTTCAGGCCGGGAAAAAAACGCTCCCACACGGAAGATGTGTCCCCAAGTGAACACGCTCAACTGAAGCCGGTCTTAAACTTACAATGGACAGCAAGCGGTTAATAGCCATCGCTCTCTGCTTCGCTTCAATATGCGGCATCTCATTTTGGATAACTTGATCGGTGATCCCATGAGGGAACTGCTGACAGAGCTCAATAATCCTAGAACATGTAAAATAAAAATCAGGTTCAGTTTTCGGATACAAGACATCCTGTAATATCAAAGAAGCACAACACCCATCATTTCTGGTTTATTTAAAGGACATCTGTCAGCAGATTTGTCCCTATGACACTGGCTGACCTGTTCATGTGCACTTGGCAGCTGAAGACATCTGTGTTGGTCCCATGTTCATAGGTGCCTGCATTGCTGAGAAAAATGATGGTTTTATATATACAAAAGAGCCTTCAGGAGCAACGAGGGCGTTGCCGTTACACCTAGAGGCTCTGCTCTCTCTGCAACTGCCATGCCCTCTGCACTTTGACAGGACCAGGTAGTGATGACATTTTCACTGTTTTCAAGTGAGCAGAACCTCTAGGTGTAACAGTAACGCCCCAGTTGCTCCTAGAGGCTCATTTGCATGTATTAAAACCTCATTGTTTTCAGCAACGTGGGCACATATGAACATGGGACCAGTACAGATGCCTTCAGCTCCCTAGAGCCTGTTTCGGAGGTACAAAGTACTTCTATCAGTTACTGACAGTACACGGGGCAGGGAGAAGAGTCTGCTGTTCTCGCGTCAAAGTTTTGGCGCATATTCCCCCTACTACTTCTTACCGAAGGGGGGTCATTTACTAAAGGCCGCTGCTTCACACGCAAGTCTTAGTAAAACTCTGCTGGTGGAAGAACCGACCAATCTATTAAGCGGGGGACGTTTCTTAATACATCTGTCTCCACACCGAGTCATCTGCCAGCGCAGGGGGGACCATTAGTGCCGACTAGGGATAAGCGAATTTGTGTTTTCAAGTTCCGCGTACAAGGTTCGGGTTATCTAAGAATTCCATTATGGATTCCACTACCACGGACCATAAGTTATGGCCCGTGGTAGTGGAATTCATAACGGAATTCTTAGATAACCCGTACCTTGTCTGTAACTTGAAGACACAAGTTCGCTCATCCCAAGTGCCGACTAAACCACCGGCCTTGGATCGGAGCTCATTGATCATCATTACGAGCTGACTGCTGAAATGACGAGACCAAGCATAGCGCCAGCTGTGCCAGTGCAATTCACCTGGCGAAGAAGCTGGGTAAATGAATATGCTTTGGTCCAACAAGTGTTAATGATCCAATATACTTCACACACCCATCCCAGGAAACCCATTGCTTCTGGTTTTAAGCAGTCAGTAAATTTACTGACCCACAGCAGACTTGAACGTCAGGAGTATCAAGACTTTGGCTGTACCCCCATGTTTTTGACACATTATGACAGTGCTATCCTCAGCATGGCGGCAGCGCACCTGTTCTCTATCTCTGCGGCCTCTGCTCCCTCCTGCTTCACTTTCACCTCCGCCATCTCCTAGCACCACTCTATCCACGCCACCGTACACTACCATTCACAGCGTCCGCCGTCTCGTCACTACTGCTCATGCGCCGCAACACCTGGCTGACTCCCCGCCGGACATATTGTTTAAGGGCAAGACCTTCAAAAAAATAACATTTCGCAATCGTAGTCTATCTAACGGTTAGAACAGAACGTTTCCACGTAAATTGTTACTGCTAATCTGTATTATAACTACACTATATAAGAGAAGCCTGTGCCCCTAGTAAAGATGGCTGCGAGGAGCATTTCCTCTCCTGCTGACGTCTTTCCGTTCTTCGACTGCAGGGCGGGGTGTGTTTTCGCATCTTCGGTTACTAAGGCAACGGAGAATGTGCCAATCACTGGGCTCTGTCCTGACGAGCTGCAGGCTCCGCTGGGAGAAGCGTCTGTAGTAACGGGATCTGGGAGTGACTGGAGATTCAGCTGCTGACCACCAAGTGCCCTGTGCCAGCGCTGTGCCGGTAGGAAGAGGGCATGAGGGGTGGGGGAGATGGGCACTGCTTGCTTTCATGTTGTTTCATCCTCTGTCACTCAGTGCCTGTATAGCTGTGCTAAATCTGGTTATAAAAATGTCCTTCCAGGCGCAGATGTTTGCAGCTCTGGCTCTGCCAATTATTTTCCATTGTGTTTTATTATTCCTTTTATTCATGGCTCTTTTGGGAGATTTGCAGAAGAAATATGCAAATCCGCATTCACGACAGGTGAAATCTGCAACGAATGCGCTGAAGTTGCTGCAGGTTTTCCATGGACTGGCAGCAAAATCTGCCCCAGGTTATGAGCAGTGCGTGTACCAGATCTTTTTAGTATCTCATCTACTTGGTTGGTACAAATTGCAGATCCGCGTGCGTTCCGTATTTTGTGGAATGTACGGCCCCTAATAGAACAGTCCTATCCTTGTCTGTAATGTGGACAGTAGTAGATGTTCTTTTTTTTTTTGTGGAACGGACATGCGGACATACGGAAATAGAATTCACACGGAGTCATTTCTGTTTTGCTTTTTTTTTTGCAAAAAAACAACTGACAAAATGTTCGAGCGTATGAGCCTTAGGCCTCTTTCACCCGAACGTTGTGTTTTGCGGTCCGCAAATTGTGGATTCGCAAAAACAACGGATGGCATCCGTGTGCATTCCGTATTTTGCAGAACGGAACAGCTGGCCCCTAATAGAACAGAACTATTCTTGTACGTAATACGGACAAGAATAGGACATGCTCTATTTTTTTTTGCGGGCTACAGAACGGAGCAACGGATGCGGACAGCACACGGTGTGCTGTCCGCATTTTTTGCAGGCCCATAGAAATGAATGGGTCCGCATTGGATCAGAGCCCGCAAAAAATACTGTCGTGTGAAAGAGGCCTTAGGGCTCATGCACACGTACAGTACAGACCAAAAGTTTGGACACACCTTCTCATTCAAAGAGTATTCATGACTATGAATATTGTATATTCACACTGAAGGCATCAAAACTATGAATTAACACATGTGGAATTATATACTTAAAGAGGCTCTGTCACTAGGTTTTAACCTATGTATTTAAATACATAGGTTAAAACCCCTTGACTTCTACAGTTAAAACATACCTTTATTGCAGAGTACAGCGCAGCGGTTGTGCTGAAAAAAGAACTTTAATCTTTATGTTAATGAGCCTTCGGAGCACCGGGGGGCGGGGCTCTTTCTTCCTGAGCACCGCTTCTTCACCGCCCCCCGGGTCCGAGGCTCTCTCCGATGCCAACGTCCACGCCCCTCTGAAACTTGATTGACAGCGCTAGGCCGTTTGGCCTAGCGCTGAAATCCCGCCGGCGCATGCGCAGAAGCGCTTGCAGTGCCGAACACCGCAAGCGCTTCCATCCTTGTGCGCAACGCGCCGTCACTTCGCTGAACCCGGAAGTGACGGCGCGTGCGCACAAGGATGGAAGCGCTTGCGGTGTTCGGCACTGCAAGCGCTTCTGCGCATGCGCCGGCGGGATTTCAGCGCTAGGCCAAACGGCCTAGCGCTGTCAATCAAGTTTCAGAGGGGCGTGGACGTTGGCATCGGAGAGAGCCTCGGGACCCGGGGGGCGGTGAAGAAGCGGTGCTCAGGAAGAAAGAGCCCGCCCCCCGGTGCTCCGAAGGCTCATTAACATAAAGATTAAAGTTCTTTTTTCAGCACAACCGCTGCGCTGTACTCTGCAATAAAGGTATGTTTTAACTGTAGAAGTCAAGGGGTTTTAACCTATGTATTTAAATACATAGGTTAAAACCTAGTGACAGAGCCTCTTTAACAAAAAAGTGTGAAACAACTAAAAATATGTGTTATATTCTAGGTTCTTCAAAGTAGCCACCTTTTGCTTTGATTACTGCTTTGCACACTCTTAGCATTCTCTTGATGAGCTTCAAGAGGTAGTTACCTGAAATGGTTTTCACTTCACAGGTGTGCCCTGTCAGGTTTAATAAGTGGGATTTCTTGCCTTATAAATGGGGTTGGGACCATGAGTTGTGTTGGGCAGAAGTCAGGTGGATACACAGCTGATAGTCCTACTGAATAGACTGTTAGAATTTGTATTATGGCAAGAAAAAAGCAGCTAAGTAAAGAAAAACGAGTGGCCATCATTACTTTAACCCTTTCAGTACCGGAGGTTTTTTTGGTCATGCATTTTCGTTTTGCGCTCCCTGCCTTCAAACAGCTATAACTCTTTTATTTTTCTGTTCACATAGCTGTATAAGGCCTTTTTTTTTGCGGGACAAGTTGTACTTTCCAACGCCACCATTTAATATTGCATATGGTGTAGTGGGAAGCGGGAAAAAAATTCCAAATCAGGTGAAATTGCAAAAAAAACGCTATTCCGCTACAGTTCTACGGGTTTCTTATTTACAGCGTTCGATGTGCATTAAAACTGACCCATTACTTTCATTCTACTGGTCAGTACGAATCCGGCAATACCTAATATGTATACTTTTTCCTGCGTTTTGATAGTGAAAAAATAATTAGAAAGTTGCCCTTTTTTTTTTTTTTTTTTTTTTTCCTTGTCATATCTTGACCCCTATAACTTTTTGGTAGTTATGTGTACAGAGCTGTATGGGGGCTCATTTTTTGCGGGACAATCTGAAGATTTTATTGATACCATTCTGGGGTGTGTATGACTTTTTGATCACTTTTTATTTAATTTTTTTTAGAAAAAAAAAAGCGACAAAAAATGGCAAATCGCCATTTGGACGCTTTTTTCTGCCACACAATTCGCCGTATTGGATTTTTTTTTTATATTTTAAAAGTACGGGCGTTTTCGGTCACGGTGATACCCATGATGTCTATATTTAGTGTTATTTAGGTATTTATTTTTTACTTATACGGAAAGGGGGGTGATTTGAACTTTTATATCTTTTTTATTTTTTATATATTTTTTAACATTTTTTTTAATTTTTGTTTTACTATTTGAAAGCTCATATATGGGCTTATATATTGTGGCTTTTTTTTTTTTTCTTTATGAGCAATTATGGATTTTATAGAACCAGAAATCGATGAATTGCTCATTTCTTATCCTGGCCTGCCATCTAGTGGCCAGAATAAGAATTGCACTTTGAAAACTGTAATCCTCACCAGCGAGGATTACAGTTTTCATACGGTGTACAGACACCCCGATTGGCCACACGGGGTGTCTGTACACCACGGCATCTAATCGCCCAGGAAGACGCCGCCGATCGGGTAAGTAGCGGCAAGTCTCTGCTGTTAGAAACAGCAGAGACTTGCCGGCCATGACGCCCGCCGCACCCGCGAGCGGGCGCCATGTGCCCGCATCGTCCCAGCGCCGTACATGTACGGCGCTGGTACTGTAAGGGTTAAAGGGTTATTCTCATTTTAGACAATGGGGGCGTATCGCTAGGCTATGCCTCCATTGTCTTATAGGTGCGGGTCCCACCGCTGGGACCCGCACCTATATCGAGAACGGAGCCCCCGAAGTGAATGAGGGCGCACTGCGCATGCTCAGCCGCCCTCCATTCATTTCTATGGGGCCGCCGAAAATAGCCGAGCGCTGGCTCGGCTACTTCCGTCGGCTCCATAGAAATGAATGGGAGCGCACCGCGCATGCACGGCCCGGCTCCCATTCATTTCTATGAGCGGTGCGGGGAGCTGCGCCTGGTGGTGGCCGGACCCCCGGAAACCTGGGGTCCTCCAGGCGCAGCGCTCCCCGCTCCGTTCTGGCTATAGGTGCGGGTCCCAGCGGTGTGGGACCCGCACCTATAAGACAATGGGGGCATATTCTAGCGATATGCCCCCATTGTCTAAGATGAGAATACCCCTTTAAGAAATGAAGGTCAGTCAGTCCGAAAAATTGTGAAAACTTTGAAAGTGTCCCCAAGTACAGTCGTAAAAACCATCAAGCACTACAAAGAAAATGGCTCACATGAGGACCGCCCAGGAAAGGAAGACCAAGAGTCACCTCTGCTGCGGAGGATAAGTTCATCCGAGTCACCAGCCTCAGAAATCGCAGGTTAACAGCAGCTCAGATTAGAGACCAGGTCAATGCCACACAGAGTTCTAGCAGCAGACACATCTCTACAACAACTGTTAAGAGGAGACTGTGTGCAGCAGGCCTTCATGGTAAAATAGCTGTTAGGAAACCACTGCTAAGGACAGGCAACAAGCAGAAGAGACTTGTTTGGGCTAAAGAACACAAGGAATGGACATTAGACCAGTGGAAATCTGTGCTTTGGTCTGATGAGTCCAAATTTGAGATCTTTGGTTCCAACCACCGTGTCTTTGTGCGACGCAGAAAAGGTGAACGGATGGACTCTCTACATGCCTGGTTCCCACCGTGAAGCATGGAGGAGGAGGTGTGATGGTGTGGGGGGGCTTTGCTGGTGACACTGTTGGGAATTTATTCAAAATTGAAGGCATACTGAACCAGCATGGCTACCACAGCATCTTGCAGCGGCATGCTATTCCATCCAGTTTGCGTTTAGTTGGTCCATCATTTATTTATAAACAGGACAATGACCCCAAACACACCTCCAGACTGTGTAAGGGCTATTTGACCAAGAAGGAGAGTGATGGGGTGCTACGCCAGATGACCTGGCCTCCACAGTCACCAGACCTGAACCCAATCGAGATGGTTTGGGGAGAGCTGGACCGCAGAGTGAAGGCAAAAGGGCCAACAAGTGCTAAGCATCTCTGGGAACTCCTTCAAGACTGTTGGAATACCATTTCAGGTGACTACCTCTTGAAGCTCATCAAGAGAATGCCAAGAATGTGCAAAGCAGTAATCAAAGCAAAAGGTGGCTACTTTGAAGAACCTAGAGTATAAGACATATTTTCAGTTGTTTCAAACTTTTTTGTTAAAGGGGTTGTCCAAGTGATAAAAAAATATATATATACCACTGTAAATCTGATGGGCAGCAATATATAACTAAGTTCAGCAAGTTTTTGTCAAAAAAATCAATGTTTCCTCATTTCCCTGGTTCTCTTCTGGGCTTTGTTTACATGCAATAACAACAATCTCTGCCCCTCCCCTGTAAAGGCAGTGAATACAAGTGCTGAGTGACATGTCTGCTGGAATACTCAGCAGCATGTTGCTTGTGTAGGACTACAAGTCCCAGCTGTACAATGACACTGCTGATACACACAGGAAATTCTCCCTACCTGTTCTTGTACAATTCCTCTATAGCTCCTTGCCCAGCATTTGTCTCCTCTCACTGCTGCAGCTACTATTTGTTGTAAAGCCTTGAGCCCTCAGTGTGTTCTGGCTGAAGGGGTTAATGTTTTATCTGAAGGAATCCAGGGAGAGAGCAGATAGCAGCCCGGCAAAGAAAGGGGGCGTGGCCAGTGACATCTCGTGTACAGACTGTTATCTGAGGCTTGTGCACGAAACATCACAGACCAGGGAGATAAGGTGACATCACAGGTCATGTGACCCTCAGTCAACTCTGAGAAACCAGCAGCTTTAGAAACACAAAGTATATGGGAAAGTTGTTATACCTGACAAGTTAGAAACATATAAAGAACAAAAAAATAACTCGGACAACCCCTTTAAGTATATAATTCCACATGTGGTAATTCATAGTTTTGATGCCTTCAGTGTGAATCTACAATTTTCATAGTCATGAAAATACAGAAAACTCTTTGAATGAGAAGGTGTGTCCAAACTTTTGGTCTGTACTGTATATATTTTTCTTCCATTTCCTTTCAGTTCTTTTTACAGGTCTGTATGCGGAACCATTCATTTCTATGGGGCTTGAAAAAAACGGAAATGACTAATTCTGTGTCCATATGTCTGTTCCACAAAGAAATAGAACATGTCCTATTCTAGGATAGGCATTGTCACATTGGATCCACATTGGATGTCATCCGTTTTTTTTTTTGTTTTTTTTTTTGCGGATCTGGATGGAAAATCTGCAGCATTTCTTCTACTTGTGGATGTAGTCTATGAATGAGGCAGAACCACATCTGTTCATGGATTGTGAGCTGAGCTGCAGTACCACGTGCACAGGTGTGGCGCTGTTTTTGAAAGAAAGAAGGGGTTGTCTAGCCTTTACTAAGAGATGACGTAAGTGACCCTGTACCTCTGATCAGGTATAGTCAGCGCTGGAACGACACTGCTCTGTCAACCTTGTGGTGGAGGCAGCTCGTTACTACAGCGCTGCTCCCATTGAAGTCAACCAAACAGCTGATCAGCAGGAGTGACATATGTGTGCCATCCGCATTTTGTGCAGACCCATAAAAATCAATGGTTCTGTGTGTCATCCGCACAGGATGCGGAAGAAAAATATGGTCGTGTGCATGAGACTTTAGGCTTTATGCCCACGACCATGTCCATATTGCAGTCTGAAAAATACGGATGCGGTCCATGTGCTGTCCACATTTTTTTTTTGTGGGCCTGTTTTGCGGACATATTCAGATGGGGGAAGGACACTGATGATCCGTGAGCTTTCTGCATCCATATGTCTGTTCTGCAGAGAGGTAGAACATGTCCTGTACTTGGCTGCAACATGTGGACCACGGACCCATTGAAGGTAATGGGGATGCATTTAGCAATCTGGTGGTGGATTTCACCATAGACACCATCATGTTCCTTGCACCGCACCCATCTAACATCTCCTCTCCTAACACACAGCTCCTCCTCCCACATAATACCTGGACGACACAGATCATGGAAGGGACCCATCTATAGTTCCCTCTGAACACTCACTAATTACACCTGTAATATACTTGCCTACTTTTAAATGGGCTTTTCACAACCAACATATTGATGACCTCTCTATAACTCAGGCCATCGTTATAAGATCGATGGGAGATCCATCCCCTGGAACCCACACTTTAGAAATGACCCGGGACACCACAGCGCCATGCACTATGTAGTGGCCATTCTCTGGTACTGCAGCTCGGCTCATATTGATGACTTATCCTATAGATAGGTCATCAGTATATTAGTCCTGGAAAGCCCCTTTAAGAATTATTTTCCAAGGAGATATAAAATTTTGTTTGTATGTATATGTGTGGAGAATCACATTTTGCGCCATTCCTCTGTTATTCATTGTAGAAATGTATGAATACATGAATTATTATGTTTAAATTGACCTCTGTGTGTTACCAGATGGGGGCGTTATCCAGTCAGTGTGCCAGTGTCAGACTATGCAGCGACACCCCCCCCCCTAATGGTAACACCCAGCGGTCAATTTATTCATACACTTTTAAGAGTAATAAGAGAGGAATGGCACAGCATATCATCGTAAGAAAAGAATTACTATTTCAGTGGGAATAAAACTATTAACTAAACCAGACATGTCAGGCGAGGTGACTGGTCCCCTGTAATATATCTATTAGTGACCCCATAGCAGGGGTGGATTGGCCATAGACCTTACAGGGAAATTTCCCGGTGGGCCGATGCCCAGGGGGCCGCCTGAGCCCTCCTCACGGCCGGCCAGTGGAAGTTTTTGGGGATTTATTTTGTGCTGCTGGCAGTATTTTGTGATGGACTGTAGTATTTGGCTCTGTTGGGGTGGTATAATGTGCCACAATTTGGACCCAACTACAAAACGGGGCCAGTTTTAGTATTTTTTCCAGGGCCACTTTAAAGGGGTATTCTCATTTTAGACAATGGGGGCATATCGCTAGGATATGCCCCCATTGTCTTATAGGTGCGGGTCCCACCAGAACGGAGCCCCCGAACTGAATGAGGGCGCACAACGAATGCGCAGCCGCCCTCCATTCATTTCTATTGGGCCGCCGAAAATAGCCGAGCTCTGGCTCAGCTACTTCCGTCGGCTCCATAAAAATGAATGGGAGCGGTGGCCACGCTTGCGTGCTACGCTCCCATTCATTCCTATGAGCGCAGCGGGGAGCTGCGCCTGGTGGTGGCCGGAAACCCGGGGTCCTCCAGGCGCAGCGCTCCCCGCTCCATTCTGGTTATAGGTGCGGGTCCCAGCGGTGGGACCCGCACCTATAAGACAATGGGGACATATCCTAGCAATATGCCCCCATTGTCTAAGATGAGAATACCCCTATAAGTTCCCAGTCCGCCCCTGCCCCATAGATATTGCCCCCTGCACGCTGCTTGCACTTGTGCATATTCCTTTTTTTCCTCACAGCGGCAGAGTGGTGTCAATATGGTCCATATATATGTGATATATTGGTGTTCGTTCCTGTTTGCCGGTCATGTATATAAGGCCTCTTTCACACGAACGTTGTGTTTTGCGGTCCGCAAATTGCGGATCCGCAAAAAAAACGGATGGCGTCCGTATGGCATCCGTATTTTTTGCGGATCCACTGTAACATTGCCTATCCTTGTCCGCAAAACGGACAAGAATAGGACATGCTCTATTTTTTTTTGCGGGCCACGGAACGGAGCAACGGATGCGGACAGCACACGGTGTGCTGTCCGCATTTTTTGCGGGCCCATAGAAATGAATGGGTCCGCATTTTTCATGTGAAAAATGCGGATCGGAGCCCGCAAAAACAACGTTCGTGTGAAAGAGGCCTAATGCTGACGTTTTTCACCACAGGTCCCCTCTCAGGAAGAATGACAGCAGGCTCGATATGTGTACCACAGATTATACCGCTCCGTGTCCCTGTTCCTGGCAAAGGGAAGTACGAAGTAGACACAAATACTCCGATTGAAATAAAATCAGGTTCGTTTCCTATTTACAATTTAATTATTAATAATTGATTTGTCATATAGAAGGGTCATAGTAAATGTGAAGAAAGTGGGCTTGCTGTGCTACGCTGTGTCACTAGATCTCATGCACCGCAATGAAAGCTACTTAGACAGCGAGCGTCGGAGCCCTCTGCCGTTTCCTGGCCGGCTGGTGGTCAGGACTGTGTCTCATGAGACAACCCCTTTAAGCCTGTATCCTTTCTTCTTTTGTCCCTGTGACAACACTTTCTGCCAGTGCTCTGTTTCCTTGTTATAGGGGCGTTCCACATCAATGCCCACACATACACACAAATAACTGCTACAACTGACAATGGTTAAAGGGGGTGTCCGGATCAAGCTGCAACTAAGAACAGGTAATGACCATACTGTCCTGTCAGATCCCGCACCACCATGCTGGTTCTCTCGGCAGAGCTCTATTTACCCGACTGTCATGTGGACAACATTTTACTGCTGCAGCCAATCACTGGCCTTAGCGTCGAAGTCATCACTGCAGCCGAGTAAATGGAGCCCATCCGGGGTAGGTACAGGTTCTTCATTGAAGCTTGATCTTGAGAACTGTCTGGTTTCATCCTGAAACTGGACAACACCTTTAAACTGGCTGTATATACTAGGTGTGTATTTGGGTGAACCTGACAATTTTGGTGGTTTTGGGTGACCATCTAATTATTTTGGGGCCTCCCATCTCTCCCCCTCAATGCTGATATACAGTGAGATAAAGATTTGGCATGTCGGATTTAATTACGCCCGATCCTTTTGTTCTCAGGGAGATAAACTGCTGCCACAAGTGTCTGACAGCAGCTTTCTTCCCTCTCCCCTGCGGAGCCAAGCATGTATGGGAAGATCTCGGCTGACTGAGTGTCCAGCTGACAGTTCTCAGTGTATGGTCAACTATAGTATATGAACATTGATATGGGTGGTAATCTGCGGCCGTACAGTGCCACTGTGATACCGCAGGGCACATGAAGGGATTGCAGAATGGTGGGATCTTTTGGCCCAGTTGCCATATGAATGCAATGGAAACACAAGGTTACTGAACCCAACCAAAGTTATCTAACTTTCTACCCAAATCCAGGACCCCTTCTGTCCCCCTTCACTGATGCATCACCGACTTGAAGAAGCAATGTCCGTAAATAAGGAAATGTCACAGGACCTTTCAATAATTCCTTTCCTCCCCCGTCTCCGTATATTTTAGATACACCAGATGTTTCCATCTTCTATACACTGGATGGAAGCAAGCCAGACTTCCTAAAGAAGACCAGTCATCCAGAAAACACCTCCTTGAAATATCGGGGGCCATTCACATTGCCCGATGGTAAAATAACCCTTAAGGCGTTGGCTGTGAGCAGGTAAGTGACTGCAGCTTCTAATGACATTATAATTGTGTCTTGTGATGTATATCACTGGTTAGTTAGAACTATATACTAGTTATATTGCATTGAACATACTAAAAGTGTACTTCAGTGGGACCACCATGCATCACAGGTGGAAGGTTCATGTTTACCCCAACTTTTCACATTCCTCAACCACTATGGCTTTCCTAGCTGTTTGGCAGTTACGTCTTCTGTTCTAGCACCGAGCCCAGCAAGAACTATCAGTAAGATGCACCTCCTGTCTACAAGAAAAGTAGTGGCCAAAGGGAAAAAGGCGCACATAGGGTAAATCAGGAACAGGACTTGGTCCCTCAAAGGCATGTATTGTGCTCACCTGTAACCATTGTGTAAAGTGGGCACAACACAAATGTGAACTTACCGTATTTTTCGCCCTATAAGACGCACCGGCCCATAAGACGCACCTAGGTTTTAGTGTAGGAAAATAAGAAAAAAATATTTTTCATCAGATCCTCTTATCAGACTGCCCATAAATTTCAGGACATCACATCAGACCCCCATATCAGCCCCCCATGTCAGCCCCCCACCAGACCTCAGATCAGCCCACTATGGCCCCATATCAGCCCACTGTGCCCCCATACCATCTCACTGTGCGCCCACCAGACCTCAGATCAGCAGAATGTGCCCCCATCAGACCTCAGATCAGCAGAATGTGCCCCCATCAGACCTCAGATCAGCAGAATGTGCCCCCATCAGATCTCAGATCAGCAGAATGTGCCCCCATCAGACCTCAGAGCAACAGTATGTGCCCCCATCAGACCTCAGATTAGCATATTGTGCCCCCAACAGACCTCATATTAGGATATTGTGCCCCCATCAGACCTCAGATTAGCGTCTTGTGCCCCTATCAGACCTCAGATCAGCCCACCCAGCCACTTAAAGACCATACTTACCTGTTCTGCGCTGCCGCTGCCCTCCGGTCCCACGCTCTGTGCTCCTCTCTCTTCCCTGCCGGCGCGCACTATGACGTGACGCTGCAGCGTCAGGTCATAGTGCATGCCGGCAGGGAAGAGAGAGGAGCGCGGAGCGTGGGACCGGAGGACAGCGGCAGCGCAGAACAGGTAAGTATGGTCTTTAAGTGGCTGGGTGGGCTGATCTGAGGTCTGATGGGGGTCCCTACGTACAAGTGAGCGCTTCCTTATGGAAGCGCTCACTTGTATTCGCCCTATAAGACGCACCACATTTTTTCCCCCTACTTTTGGGGGAAAAAAAGTGCGTCTTATAGGGCGAAAAATACGGTAGGTAGCAGAAACAGGGGTCGGTGCACAGGGGCAGAGGTCAGTTAACCGAAGGAGTAATGGAACCATAAGGCAAGAACTAGCGGACCAATTAACGCTCACTCTGAAGTGATAGCTGGCTGGCGCAAAACCACAACCAAAATAGTAGTGAACTGTAGGATCTTTATTTGATATTTCACATGGACAACGCGTTTCGGGGTATTGACAGCCACCTCCACTCGCTGCTAGAGCGGGGCAGGCACTAGACACTAGTGACTAGCACGCGGAACCTGCTGTCAACCTTAAAGGGGTTTTCTGGGGTTTTGATACTGATGACCCATCCTCAGGATAGGTCATTAGTATCTGATTGGTCTGACACCCGGGACCTCCGCCGATCAGCTATTTGAGAAGGCACCAGCGGTCCTGTGAGCACTGTGGCCTTCTACGTGCTTACCAAGCACATCTCCGTACATTGTATAGTGGCTGTGCTTACTACTGCGCACAGCCCTATTCACTTCTTGTGGCTGAGCACGATACCAAGCACAGCCACTATACAATGTACGGCGATGTGCTTGGTAAGCTGCGAGAAGGCTGCGGCGCCACTGCGAGTGCCGGTGTCTTCTCAAACAGCTCATCATGGAGGTCCCTGGTTTCAAGCTACTCAGTGCATTCCCTATGGAGAATGATTTTACAACGATTTTTTTGTAGTGTGTCAAAAAAGTCTAGGTAGTTGTGATTCAGAAGCTAGGTGCTACAATTTGATTGTCACTTTAAAGGGGTTGTCCGCTCAGGATAGGTCATCAATATCAGATTGTTAGGAGCCCGATAACTGGCAGCCCTGCCAAATCAGCTGTTTGAAGAGAAAGCAGCGCTGTCTTCTCTTCTCTGTTGACCTGCTATGGCGTCCCCATTCACTTCTATGGGACGGCTCCATACTATGCAATTGAACAGACGGGATCCGTTGCATAGAAGTGAATAGAAATGCCATAGTTGTAATTACAGTGCTTGCTGCTGCAGGTAGACAGAGAAGAGAAGGCAGACCCTCCCCCCCCGATCTAGTATTGATAATCTATAGATCAGTATCAGAATCTCTGAAAGAACCCTTTAGGACTTGAAAAAGGAGTCCTGAATGCAAGTGTCGCCACTAATTATCTGCTGTTCTGCTGTTTAGAGATGGCCGAGAAAGTGGGACCGTGACTAAAGTTTTCATTGTGGAATACGTTCGTCCAGATATAGACTCGTCAGATGAAGACAATGATGAAAACTTCCTAAAAGAACTTGCTAAACAGGTGAGGCATCCCAAGGAATGTGGGCATCCACAGGGCCAGGATCAGATTGATTCATCTTAACAATATAGTCTTTTTGTCAATGTGGTCCCTGAGATGTTCACTGCCAAACATAAAAAGCAAGTGATAAATGCCAGAGAACCCCTTTATTGGTACCCATGGAGATATCAGCAGAGACCGTATAAAGTTTGAGCAGGATAATAAGCACCACTCAGGACCCCCCTTCTTACCAAGTGCCACCTATAACCTTGGATGCTTGCCATGCATTCCAGCTGGTCTAAGGAAGCTCCTAAATGTAAGTAATTTATTACATGTGGAATGGATCACCTTCCAGGCCCGATCGTGTCAGAGGTTTGCAGGAATGCAGAGTAGTGTGGTGCAGCTTCAATAGTTTTCTCTGTGTGTCTCGGTGCTCCTACCTGGATACCGTTGATCCCCAGGATTACACTCTGGAGCAATAAAGCTTCAATTTGATTGCTGGACTCTGTAACGGTTCTGGTACCTTTGGAGAGGGGTGCCTTCAGCTGTTGACCCCCTTGTGATACTCTGTCTCTTTATCTGTAAGGAGTCATGGTGCTCTATGAGCTGCTTCCCTGGAGAGACTCCTGCTGCAGGAGGGGGATCCTTCCCCTCACTGCTCCATCCTTCATGTATTTACTGTCAAATCTAAACTGACTATTAGCCTCCTGCAACCCCATCACTTGGTAGGAAGCAGGACTAGCCCACTTCTGCCCAACGGGGGGAGAATGGAATGGTAAGTCCCATTCTATCTAAAAATCTCTCTCTGTGTCTCTCTCTCTCTCACAGATACACTGCCACCTGCTGACAGTAGCAGGGTGTAGGAATCGTAGTGCCATTTTGGGGTACTACACATGTAATATAGATCGATATATAAAAATCAATAAATTACAGGATACAATAAATATTAATATTTATGTCTGTATTTTAGGATAAAGTCATTTCTCCTGCAAAGCCAAAGAAGAAAGATGTCACGTTGCAGAGAACGTCGGGCTGGGATGAAAGGACACAGACTTATGGAGGTATGATTTACTACAAACACTTTTTTTAATGATGGCCCACTGTCTTTGGACGGTGAGCTGTGCAGGTCCCGAATCTGCAGCAATGTCTTTTGGCATTGCTGCAGGAAGGCTTCTGCAATCTGGTGGAAGTAGGTCAGATCCGAGGCTGTAGGGCTAGCTCAGCTCACCTGAATATAATGATACCTTTCATTTAGGGATCTGTTTCTTCATTCTGGAGAAAAAGTGCTTTTAATCTATATACAAATGAGCAGTTAAGTGCACCCAAGGCAGGCCCAAAGCACTCTGTTTACTGTTGCTCCTCCTGCTTCCTCTGCCAGACCCTTCCTCTGCTTCTTCATTGACAGTGCCAGGACCTTGAATAGTCTTTTGGCCCTATGGGGCTGGAGATAGAAGCCAAAAGAGGAATAGTGCACAAAATGGCTTGGGCCTGTCATCAGTGCACTTAACTGCTTATTTGCACATGGAGCCAAGTACTTTTTCTCCAGAATGAAGCAACAAATCACTAAGTTAAGCTGGTCTTGCCAGACACTTTGCCAGGTTTAACAGTAAATTATCTGGTGACAGCCTCCTTATAGGTTAGATTCACACATGGATTTTTCAGCAGTTTTTGAGCCAGAGCTAGAAGTGGATCCAGCAGGAGGAGAAGTAAAAATCCTTCCTTTATATTTTTCATTCCCTTCTAACCCACTTCTTTCTTTGGTCCAAAAAGCTGCCACAAAGCCACAAAAGCTGCCAGAAAAACCTATGTGTGAAAACACCCTAAAGGCCTCCTTTTCACATTTTTCGGGCTTCTCTTCTGTCATCCAAAATGGCGACCCACTTCTCAAACTACCTGATACATACTGTGGATCAGTAGTCCAAGACACCTTCTACTTGTCCAGATCCTGCTCTTGGATTGGCCGATACTGCTCATGTGACAGATGCTGGCCAATCCAAAGGCAGCAGGAAGTGTCTTGAGCTACCAAATGCACAGTGTGCATCAGATAGTCTGTGAAGAAGTGCAGCCATCTTGGATGGCAGAAGGGAAGACCAGTAATAGACGGAACATTGGGCTGAAAAAACAGGTCTGAGTACATTGATAATGCTGCCCCAATGATTATTGTTAAAGAAGAACTCTCGACAAAAATTTTATTCCATGTCCTGCTAGAAATTTACATAATCTGTAGTGAATGTCATTTTCTTACCAGTGTCTGAATTTTTTACTTATATCATCCTGAAGTTTCTTATCTGTGTCATGTGACCAGCAATTCGACCCACCAACTCACACATATAGACTTATGTGTGGACAGGAAGTCTAATTCTCTATGTATTCCTATGAGACTGAAAGTGAGGCTCCCATAGGAATGAATAGAGCAGTTACTGGCTTTCTGTCCTGGGTCAGTTGGAGGTCAGGGAGTTGGTCACATGACCGAGCTACAATAAGAAGAGAGGTTTTTACTCACAGAAAGAGTCACTGATAAGAAAATGACAATCACTACAGATTATATCATGCACCTTTCTAACAGGTCAGAGAATAAATTTTTTTGCGGGAGTTCTTCTTTAAGGTTTGTTGTTTTACTATGCATTTGTTTATATATTCAGTATATGAAGGACATATATGGTACAGTCTCATGAAATGTATGTATATCCACTTGTTGTGAATGAACATGCTGTTTCAGTCAGTCTCTGCAAAAATTTCCTAAAATATAGTGAGAATTATTTTGAAGATATCATTCTTTCAGACCATGAAACAGACGGTAGACTCAACAACAAGTCCTTCACCGGCCCAAGATTTATGACTAGTCGCCTAGGAAAACCTAGCCAAGGAGAAGAGCCATCGTCTGCACTTCAGACCCAGAGATCTCAGGTACAATTCATAGTTATCAGATCATAAACTCAAGGGCGCACCAGATTTTCTAGTCTGAAGGTCACATGGTCCTACTGTACCAATCCTAAGGACCACAGTAAGGTGTATTGTCATGTGAGACAATCAAGGCATAGTGACAGTATATGCCATAGATGTCTGAGTGGTGGAAGTTATACTATGGGAGAATAGAGGTCCACTGCTACCCTGTTAAACTTTCCAGAGAAGAGGAAACGAGTTGGCAGCACATGAGGCAGCTTTCTCCATTGTAGTGTATGACATTTATGGACCCAGCTGAACATTTCAAAACCTCGATAAACTACAATGGAGAAAGCTGTGCACATGCATGGCTATCTTTCCACCATGTCTCCGCCCTTGTGGAGTGCTGAACCATCAGACGTTTGGAGCACTCTGGATAAATCTGCTAGTGCGAGGTCTGAGAGGCAGTGCTTGACACAAGGATTCTAAGAACGCCAAAGAGAATTAGGGTACAGTCAGAAAGTCAGCTTTCCTGATGTAGTTTGGATTGCTCCTTTACATTTCTTAAAGGGGTATTCCGGTTTCATGGAATTGATGACCTATCCTCATGATAGGCCACAATTTCAGACTGGTGGAGATCCGACTGCCAGAACCCCTTCTGATCAGCTGTTGAAAGGGGTTGAAGCCACTACAATGTAGATGATGTGCGGGTAAACATTGAAGAGGACACAGCTCTCACACTAGCGCCACATCCCCATCAAACAGCTGATCGGCAGGTGTGTCCTGAGGAGAGGTAATTAATATCACAAAACCGGAATACCCCTTTAATAGAACTCATACACAGTACCCTCCCCATAACTTTGGCAGCCACACAGTGCCCCCTTGCTTGAATGGAACCCTAATCACATGCAAACTTTTGCTATTACACTGCTGCCTTGAAATATAACCCCACTTTCTACACCACAATTTAAGCAACTACACCACACAAAAAAACCCAATACAGTTATCAAAAATACATATTTTATTAATTCATATCTTAAAATACAAATGATAAGACCATACATATCAATATTAAAGAAGAACTCCCGCAAAAAAATGTATTCCATGTCCTGCTAGAAATGTACATGATGTAATCTGTAGTGAATGTCATTTTCTTACCAGTAGCTGAATTTTTGAGTTATATCATCCTGAAGTTTCTTATCTGTGTCATGTGACTAGGAATTAGACTCACCAACTCACACAGCACCTTATGTGTGGACAGGAAGTCTAATTTTCTATGCATTCCTATGGGAGCCTCACTTTCAGTCTCATAGGAATGAATAGAGAAGTGACTGGCTTGCTGTCCTGGGTCAGTTAGAGGTCAGGGAGTTGGTCACATGACCCAGCTACAATAAGAAGAGAGTGGAAACTCTCAATTTCAGCCTCTGCTAAGAAAATGACAATCACTACAGATTATATCATGCAGCTTTCTAACAGGTCAGAGAATAAACATTTTTGCGGGAGTTCTTCTTTAAGTCAGTGGTGGTCAGGCCATACATATGGTAATAGGCCATGCAGGATAACCAAGAGGGCAAACATATTAATCATCACACAAAGTATATGCCTTACGGGAGGTATTAGGAAACATCAGTAAAATTCATGTGCATAAAATATATGTTCCAATCCACCTACAAAGTGGAAACCATCCCAATACTACATACCAATTTTATACATTAAACAACATAGTGTAGTACATGTTACCCAACCTTGGTATCCTGCTCCCCGACGCACGTTTCGCTCACAGCTTCATCAGGAGGTTTCAATATTAATTGGTTCCAGGATGACCATTGTATGTGGAAACCATTGTAAGCTGAGTAATCAGTTCCAAAGCCTCAAAATGTCATCCAAATGAAGATTTAAGAAAAATAAGCAGATAAATAAGGGCCCATTCACACGACCGAGTGAATGGGTCCTCATCTATTCCGCAATTTTGTGGCATATATGCGGCCCCATTCACTTCAATGAGAACGGGCAGCCACGGCACGGAGCAACAGCGGACAAGAATAGGCATTTTGAACGGGGCACCCCTGGCCGCCTGGATCCGCAATACTATAGCCGTCTGAATGCGGCCTAAGACTAATAAAACATGTCCTTACATATAACAATCAGGAATAGCAGCTAACTATAACTAATCCAGCTATTTTACTAGAGAAGTGGCCTTCATTGGTTGGACCCGAGTCTGAGACATTGTATGTTGAGTCTGGTTTCAACTTACGATGGGTGAGAAAAGAAAATCGTATGTTGAAAATATTGTATCCTGAGGCCATTGTATCTTGAGGGATTACTATACCATATTCTAGTACTGTTTGTACTTCAGAATTTGATTTCTTTTTTTAGCTTAACGGAACATCAGAACCTATTGTCCGGAAAAGTCTGACAAGTACACAGAGTATGAGAATCCAGAGGGAGACTGATTTCCTCAAGTAAGTCATGCCTTGGAATGTATGAGATCCATAGAGGTGAAGTATAAAAAAAGTGGCTTCTGTGGTTAATGTGGGTACCAAATGAGATACAAAGTGGTCTAAGCCCAGTGATACATGCATCATAACTGATCCACGTGAGGCCACTTACCATCTCTATCTGCATTCCTACTGACAGTTTCCAGTACTAGAAAATGTCAGATGTCTTTTACACTTTAGGTGTTTGTGGCGTATCCATAGGTGGACGAAAAGGATTAAAGTGGCACTGTACTTTATGCAAACTTTTGATATGTTATACAGAACTATCAGAAGTTTAGATCGGTGGGGGTCTGAACGCCAAGACCCCCAAAGATCTCTAGAACAAGGAGAGAGAAGTGTTTGCATATCTCACCTCACTGCCTGACATGCGAGAAGGACTCAATAGATAGTCTATGGGCCTGTCTCGTGCAGCGAGGAGAAAGGGCGCAATATTGCGCTCTTCTTTCCCCTCGTTCTAGCGATCAGTGGAGGTCTCGGCTGTTTTTGTAACTTTGGTCATGCTGGCCGCTGCGTAAAATCAGTATGAAAATCTCAGCCATACCTTTTTAAGGAGGCAATAGGTGGGAGGGGGAGTAAAGGTGTCTGATAGGTGGAGAAGTAGGTATTTTCCTCTGATAAGACTAAATTATGTTTCTTATGTTCACTTGTACTATTAATACATGGAAAGTTAATAAAACTGGACGGGATACGGGACGGTGAACATTCATTTTAAGGAGTGATGGCGTTCATTTGGTAGATCCTTCAGTGAGGAGCAGGGCTTATAATGATTCTTGTGAAGGAACCCTATGATTCCTGTATACACCTCTGGAGAAGTATGACACTTAAGGAGATGCGCATTAATATTTGGTTGTCTTAAAGGAATATTTTGTTGTACAGTGGGATCCAGTGTAAATAACAATTTAAATGACCTTAAAGGGGTTGTCCGGACTACAGATATTGAATAGGTCATCAATTTAAGATCAATATGGGTCTGACACCTGGCACCCCCACGATCAGCTGTTTCAGGCCGTAAGCTGTACTGTGTACAGAGCTGGAGGCAGACAGCTCCGTTGTCTCTGTAGTGGTGAATGGGAGCTGAGCTGCAGTACGTACGCCAGTGCCGAAAACTACACAGCTCAATGTGCTGCTAGTTTCAAATGCCACGGCCGCCTAATGCCCCTTTCACACGAGCGGGAGACTCGCATGTTTCCCGCGACGCATCTACAGGGCTGGACTGGGCACTGACAGGGATCACATATAATGTTCTGCGATCCCAGTCAGTGCCGAGTCCAGCCCTGTAGATGCGTTGCGGGAGACATGCGAGTCTCCTGCTCGTGTGAAAGGGGCATAAAGCAGCTGATCAGTGTTGAACCCCCATCGATCTGATATCATCAATATCTGTAGCCTGGAGAACCCCTTTAATAGATCAATATGGAGAACCCCTTTAATAGATCAATATCTATAAACTTCTGTTCAGAAAATAGAATAGGATTTGGCGAATAAAAATTCTGAGCAGGTTAGTTTATAGTTTAGTCTAATAAGAAGATGACACTTTAGATTTGTTGAAAATGGAAAGTGTTTTTGGATACCTTGCACTTCCACATTATGAAAGTAATTTTATTCTGGCCGCCTCTCGGCATGTTTGCCGTGCTGCGGCCGTAACTCTGGCCCACCCCCATTATAGTGAATGGGGCCGGAGCAGACTTCCGGCGGCACGCTTACAGTAGCGGTAGCAGGGTACAACCTGCCGGAGAAGGCTGCCGCTACTGTGAAAGTAGCCTTATACAATTTTACCACTAGGTGCCAGTAGAGGACCATTTTACTTATTCTACCTTGTGCTCAGGATTCTAAATGCTGAATGCCCCAATATTTAGTTTGTAATTGCTCTTATTTGAGCAGTGAGAGGCTTTTGTTCCAAGAGTATATTTTAAGTTTGTTTATATAGTTTTTTAAAGTAATATATACAGTATACCTACATCAGCTGAACCTGAGTAACATACAGTAGTAATTACTTCATGTTTTTTATGCTTAATTCTGCTTTATGCTCTTTACCATGAACTTTATTTATACTGGTGAGTAGTGTGCCAGTCTCTTCCTGATCATGCCATAGCCACATTTGGGTGGAGCTGTTGTTTAAAGAGGTTGTCCAGGCTTTTTAATATTGATGAGGATAGGTCATCAATATTATAAAAACGAAGAACCCCTTTAACTTTGACGTAACAGATCAGGAGAATTTAAAGAGGTTGTCTATTGAAGGTGACCCATTTTATGCATCTTCTATGTAGAACACATAACCAGGAGAGGATATGGCTCTGGGTCTATCATATTTCATTAGCCAGGGAAACTTATGGCCAATTGCAACTTTACCTGGAGATAAAAGACGATTTGCGCGCTTGCTTTCAATGTTGCCCTGGTAAATATCAGTGCAAGTGTATAGGTTCATCTTGACTTCACTGGGGATGATCCTATCTTAAAGAAGAACCCCCGACAAAAATTTTATTCCATGTCCTGCTAGAAATGTACATGATATAATCTGTAGTGAATGTCATTTTCTTACCAGTGTCTGAATTTTTGACTTATATCATCCTGAAGTTTCTTATCTGTGTCATGTGACCAGCAATTAGACCCACCAACTCACACATGGACTTATGTGTGGACAGGAAGTCTAATTCTCTATGTATTCCTATGAGACTGAAAGTGAGGCTCCCATAGGAATGAATAGAGCAGTTACTGGCTTTCTGTCCTGAGTCAGTTGGAGGTCAGGGAGTTGGTCACATGACCCAGCTACAATAAGGAGAGAGGTTTTTACTCACAGAAACAGTCACTGATAAGAAAATGACAATCACTACAGATTATATCATGCAAAATTTTTGCGGGAGTTCTTCTTTAAGAACCCACATTTTCTCCTGATATTTCTTGTTTGGGCTCCATTAGGTGTTTAGTACCATGACCTCTGCTCTTTTACCATTTTCTAGGTGTGCTCACTGCCTAGCGCCCCGACCTTCAGACCCTTTTGCGCGTTTCTGCCAAGAATGTGGATCTCCTGTTCCACCTGTGCCTGGACGTCGTCTCCCACCTCCTGAGGGAGGACAGGTAGCCATTGAATGATATATCTTAATGTTGCATATAATGAAAGAGCATCATACTGCAGTATACGGAGTCTCTAGGGTCTGTGCTGCTGAGATTTTGTGTGCCGCCATACAGCCTCCTGCAGGGGCCTAACTACCACAGCGGCAGACCATGCGACTGCTATGGGGCCTAGAGTAAGACGGGGCACAGTATTAGTTGGAATTATCTCCTCGTCTACTGGAAGTGAAAACTTGGTCAGGACTCTACCCTCTAAAGGAGCAACTTTTAGCAAATGAGGCAGTGGAAAAATGGCCCAAGGGTCATTGAAAAGGCGGAAGCCCTTCTGTCCTGTGTGGGGGGCCTGGTTTGATCCTTGCTATGGGGCCCTTACATCTCTATGTACCCCACTGCTGTACTGTGTGCTTGAGGCCTCAGTATAGAGTCTTTATTACAGGCAGATTTTGTCCTCTTTCTTTGCAGATGGGACTGTGTGTGGAATGTAGGACAATGGTCCCCATGAACACTCCTTCCTGTATTGTGTGTGAAGCACCGCTGTATGCCCAGATGCAACCTCAAGCTACTATCCACCTTAAAGTAAGTTTAACTATGGTCATTTGCTCATTTATATTCTTAAAGTGACTATCCAGTTATGACCTTAAAAATGATATGTAAGTCAGTACCTACAGGATTGGGTTAGCTGCTATTTCTTTTCTTCATTTCTTGCTCCTTGGCTACTTTTTAGCTCAGCTGCATTAGAGCAGAGCTGTAATCTGTGACTACTGTTCAGCTACTGTATCTGCTGGCAGTTTGTGGTAGCCCAAGATGCTCTTCTTGCTTCATTCTTGGTTGAAACTGCTGCTTTCTCCCTCTCCCTGCAGCTCTGCCTCCTCAGATTGGCTGTTGTGTAAAGATACAAGTCCGTCACAGACTTAAAAGGTCCACCAATTTCCCAGACATCTGGCAGGGTCTGCGTTGGTGACCTGCTCCCCTTGCATCATGACAAATGACCACATGATGAAAGGTAGGCAGGTCACCACTGCTGCCAGAGATTGGCTTTGGTGGCATCAAACAGGAAGTTTATGTGGAGGGGGGACCGGGACAGGGATCAGGTAAGTATGATCACCAATGCGGGTCCCGCCAGTCTTAGAGGTCTGGGAATTAGTGGACAACTGCTTTTAAAGAAGAACTCCCGACAAAAATTTGATTCCATGTCCTGCTAGAAATGTACATGATATAATCTGTAGTGAATGTCATTTTCTTACCAGTGTCTGAATTTTTTACTTATATCATCCTGAAGTTTCTTATCTGTGTCATGTGACCAGCAATTAGACCCACCAACTCACACATAGACTTATGTGTGGACAGGAAGTCTAATTCTCTATGTATTCCTATGAGACTGAAAGTGAGGCTCCCATAGGAATGAATAGAGCAGTTACTGGCTTTCTGTCCTGAGTCAGTTGGAGGTCAGGGAGTTGGTCACATGACCGAGCTACAATAAGAAGAGAGGTTTTTACTCACAGAAACAGTCACTGATAAGAAAATGACAATCACTACAGATTATATCATGCACCTTTCTAACAGGTCAGAGAATAAAAAATTTTGCGGGAGTTCTTCTTTAAGGAAGTCAGCACATGGAGAGGTGATTTCTATTATCGAAAGCATAGAATCATTATAAAGTACAAACTACTAATACACCAGTGAGAAAAAAAAAATATCTGAACACATACTGAAGGGAATGATAAGTGAGGGCCTGAAAAATTGATTTAAGGCCTATATGCATTATGAGAAGAGCCCTGCCTCTGGGGTAAGTATTGTTATCATGTCCCGCTTATGTCGTTAGAAGGCCAAGCCAGCTTTTAAATAGTGTGAATATGTGTCTTCTCATATACGCCAATAAAACTTGCTGACATCCATTTTTTTTTCTATTTTTCTTTTTATTTGTTTTTTTTTTTTTTTTAGGATAAAACAATCTGTCGTTTTTGTGGAACCGGCAATCCCATTAATCTAAAGCATTGTGTGACCTGCGAGTCAAAGCTGCCGGAAACTCAGATGGTACAGCCTGTGTCTTTTTTTTTGTATGTATGGGGTACATAATGAGAATACAGTAATGAAAGTGCTATAGCAATAGTTATAAAACCATTGGAGATTGATCATTATGAGTTATCAGCAAGAATGATGGGATGGAAGTGAGGAAGGGACCATAGTGAAGAACACTAAAAAGTCATGAAAGGAAAGTCAGTTATACTACTACAGTAAGTTCTACTTTACATGTATTATATATTCCAGACACTAGATCACTCCTGTAGTTGCTATTGTTACCAGTAGGCGTCTACTAATAAATTTCACTTACAGTTCATTCGGAAAATCTTCAGACCATTTCACTTTTTTCACAGTTTGTTATGTTGCGGCCTTAAGCTAAAAATGAAAAAAAAAATGTTCCCCCATTGACCTGAACTCAACACTCCAGAATTTTAGAAATGGTTGCTAATTTATTAAAAAGCAAAAACTAAAATTTCACCTGGACATAAGTATTCAGACCCCTTGCTATGACACTGGAAATGTATCTCTGGGGACCTCCAGTTTCTCTTGATCATCTTTTAGATGTTCCTACACTTTGATTGGAGTCCACCTGTGGTAAATTCAGTTGACTGGACATGATTTGGAAAGACACAGCCCTGTCTATATAAGGTCTCATAGCTGACAATGCATATCAGAGCAAAAACCAAGCTATAAGGAGGAAAGAACTGCCTGTAGAGCTCAGAGACAGGATTATGTGCAGTCACAAATCTGGAGAAGGGTACAAAACATTTCTGCTGCAGTAAAAGTTGCCAAAAGCACAGTGGGCTCCATAATTCTTAAATGGAAAAAGTTTGGAACAATCAGGACTCTACCCAGAGCTGGCCACCCCTCCAAACTAAGTAATTGGAGGGAAAAGAGCCCTGGTAAGAGAGATGACCAAGAACCCAATGGTTACTGTGGTTGAGCTCCAAAGATTCTGTGTGCAGATCACAGAAACTTCCAGAAGGTCAACCATCACTGCAGCACTTCACCAATTTGGGCTTTATGGCAGGTTGGCCAGAAAGAAGCCTCTCCTCAGTAAAAGACACATGAAAGCCCACCTCAAGTTGGAAAAATGCCCCTAAAGCAGGGTTCCTCAACTCCAGTCCTCAGGGCCCACCTGCCCGTCAGGATTTGGGAATATCCCATGGAATGAATACCTGTGGTAAATCCTGATGCACGGACACTAATTATATCACCTGCTCAATACTAAGGAAATCCTGAAAACATGACTGGTAGGTGGGCCCTGAGGACTGGAGTTGAGGAACACTGCCCTAAAGGACTCTGAAACTGCAAGAATCAAGATTCTCTGGTCTGATGAAACCAAGATTAAACTTTTTGGCCACCAAGTGTCATGTCTGGAAAAAAACAGGCATTGCTCATCACCTGCCCAATACCATCCCTACAGTGAAGCATGGTGGTGGCAGCATGATGCTGTGGTGGTATTTTTCAGCAGCTGAGACTGAGAGACTGGTCAGAGTTAAAGGAAAGCTGAATGGAACAAAGTACAGAGATATTTTTAATAAAACCTGATCCAGAGCGCTCTGAACCTCAGACTAGACTGAAGGTTCACCTTCCAACAAGGCTTATTCTAAGCACACAGCCAAGACAACACAGGAGTGACTTAGAGACAACTCTGTGAATGTACTTGAGTGGCCCAGCCAGAGCCTTGACTTGAACCCAATCGAACATCTCTGGAGAAACCTGAAAATGGCTGTCTACTGATAGTCCCCATCCAACCTGACAAAGCCTGATAGGATGTAGAGAAGAATGGCAGAAAATCCCAAAATCGAGGTGTGTAATCCTTTTGACATCCTACCCAAGGTGCTTCAACTAAGTACTTTTCTACATTTTCAATAAATTAGCAAAGATTTCTAAATTCTATTTTCACTCATTATGAGGTATTGAGTGCAGAATGATGGGAAAAACTTGAATTATTTTTTATTTTAGCACAGTGGTTCTCAACTCCAGTCCTCGGGACCCACCTGCCAGTCAGGATTTAGGAATATCCCACAGAATGAATACCTGTGGTAAGTCCTGATGGATGGACGCTAATTATATCAGCTGGTCTAAACTAAGGAAATCCTGAAAACCTGACTGGCAGGTGGGTCCCGAGAACCACTGTTTTAGCACAAGACATAACAAAATGTGAAAAAGTGAAAGGGTCTGAAGACTTTCCGGATGCACTCTATAATAATGACTGCACTGTATGTGTATTAGCAGATGATATTCAGCGGGGATTCTGCTCCACCATTACCAAACCAGCTGGGCAAAATGCAGAGTTGTTCCAAGTGTGGCCGCGTGAACCTGGCAGATGCTCGATTCTGTGACTGGTGTGGGGCAAAGGTAATCGTTTATTGCACTACCAGCCTATGTTTAACTGTATGCTGGAGATAAAACTCTTACCCCTGTCATTATAAACTGTCATCTCCATTTAGTAAAATACTTAAAAATATGTTTCCCCCCCATTTTGTTTTACAGCCAGGTCCTTCTGTGAGTTACCTGACCTGCTCCAAGTGCAGCGCAAGCAACCAGCCATATGCCCATTTCTGTTCATCTTGTGGAGTTTACCTGGAGCCTCCAGCAAGATTCTCCACCCAACAGAATGGGGTGGAGCGGCCTGCAGACCGCTTAACATTATCTGGTGTAAGGTGTTTTTTGTGTTTTATTCATTTCTATTGCAATATTTTTTAAAAATGTATTGTTTGTACATTTAAAACTTTAGACATTGTTTCTGTGACTTTAACCCTTTCTACCCCAGAGGTTTTTTCGGTTTTGCATTTTCGTTTTGCGCTCCCTGCCTTCAAACAGCCATAACTGTTTTATTTTTCTGTTCAGATAGCTGTATGAGGGCTTGTTTTTTGTGGGACAAGTTGTACTTTCCAACGCCACCATTTAATATTGTATATGGTGTAGTGGGAAGCGGGAAAAAAATTCCAAATCGGGTGAAATTGCAAAAAAAACGCTATTCCGCTACAGTTCTACGGGTTTCTTATTTACAGCGTTCGATGTGCATTAAAACTGACCAGTTACTTTCATTCTACTGGTCAGTACGAATCCGGCAATACCTAATATGTATAGTTTTTCCTGCGTTTTGATAGTGATAAAATAATTAGAAAGTTGCTCTTTTTTTTTTTTTCCTTGTCATATCTTGACCCCTATAACTTTTTGGTATTTATGTGTACGAAGCTGTATGGGGGCTCATTTTTTGCGGGGCGATCTGAAGTTTTTATTGATGCCATTCTGGGGTGTGTATGACTTTTGATCACTTTTTATTTAATTTTTTTTAGAAAAAAAAAGCGACAAAAAACGGCGAATCGCCATTTGGACGCTTTTTTCCGCCACACAATTCGCCGTATTGGAATTTTTTTTTATATTTTAAAAGTACGGGCGTTTTCGGTCACGGTGATACCCATGATGTCTATAGTTATTGTTATTTAGGTATTTATTTTTTACTTATACGGAAAGGGGGTAATTTGAACTTTTATATATTTTTTATATATTTTTTAACATTTTTTTTTAAAAATTTTTTCTGACTATTTTTAAGCTCAAATATGAGCTAATATATTGTGGGTTTTTTTTTTCTTTATGGGCAATCAGGGATTTACTAGACTGAGATAAATCCATGAATTGCTCATTTCTTATCCTGGCCTGCCATCTAGTGGCCAGAATAAGAATTGCACTTTGAAAACTGTAATCCTCACCAGCGAGGATTACAGTTTTCATATGGTGTACAGACACCCCGATAGGCCCTTCTGATCACGGCATCAGAAGGGCCTAGAAGACGCCGCTGATGGCGGTAAGTAGCGGCAAGTCTTTGCTGTTAGAAACAGCAGAGACTTGCCGGCCATGACGCCCGCCGCACCCACGAGCGGGCGTCATGTCCCCGCACTGCACCAGCGCCGTACATGTACGCCGCTGGTCGGGAAGGGGTTAAGTATTCATGGGTCATGGGACAGTAGTCCATATCTACAACCTCACTCAAAACCTGAGGTGTTACTACAGTTAATCCTTCTCAAACTAACATCGGTGAAGGTACAGTGCCTTGCGAAAGTATTCGCCCTCCTGGAACTTTTCAACCTTTTACCACATTTCAGACTTCAAACAAAAAGATATAACATTTTAAATTTTTGGTGAAGAATCAACAACAAGTGGGTCAGAATTGTGAAGTGGAACAAAATTTATTGGATCATTCAAACTTTTTTTGTAATAATAAAACTGAAGAAAAGTGGGGCGTGCAAAATTATTCGGCCCCCTTGCATTAATACTTTGTTGCGCCACCTTTTGCTGCGATTACAGCTGCAAGTTGCTTGGGGTATGTCTCTATCAGTTTTGCACATCTAGAGACTGAAATTCTTGCCCATTCTTCCTTGCAAAACAGCTCGAGCTCTTTGAGGTTGGATGGAGAGCGTTTGTGAACAGAAGTTTTCGGCTCTTTCCACATATTCTCAGTTGGATTCAGGTCTGGACTTTGACTTGGCCATTCTAAGACCTGGATACGTTTATTTTTGAACCATTCCATTGTAGATTTTGCTTTATGTTTGGGATCATTGTCTTGTTGGAAGATAAATCTCCGTCCTAGTCTCAGGTCTTTTGCAGACTCCAACAGGTTTTCATCCAGAATGGTCCTGTATTTGGCTCCATCCATCTTCCCATCAATTTTAACCATCTTCCCTGTCCTGCTGATGAAAAGCAGGCCCAAACCATGATGCTGCCACCACCATGTTTGACAGTGGGGATGGTGTGTTCAGGGTGATGAGCTGTGTTGCTTTTACGCCAAACATATCGTTTTGCATTGTTTCCAAACAGTTCGATTTTGGTTTGATCTGACCAGAGCACCTTCTTCCACATGTTTGGTGTCTCCCAGGTGGCTTGTGGCAAAATGTAAACGAGACTTTTTATGGATATCTTTGAGAAATGGCTTTCTTCTTGCCACTCTTCCATAAAGGCCAGATTTGTGAAGTGTTCGACTGATTGTTGTCCTATGGACAGACTCTCCCACCTCAGCTGTGGATCTCTGCAGTTCATCCAGAGTGATCATGGGCCTCTTGGCTGCATCTCTGATCAGTCTTCTCCTTGTTTGAGATGAAAGTTTAGCGGGACAGCCGGGTCTTGGTAGATTTGCAGTGGCCTGATACTCCTTCCATTTCAATATGATCGCTTGCACAGTGCTCCTTAGGATGTTTAAAGCTTGGGAAATCTTTTGGTATCCAAATCCGGCTTTAAACTTCTCCACAACAGTATCACGGACCTGCCTGGTGTGCTCCTTGGTCTTCATGATGCAGAACCCCGAGACTATCACAGAGCAGGTGCATTTATACAGAGACTTGATTACACACAGGTGGATTCTATTTATCTTCATCAGTCATTTAGGACAACATTGGATCATTCAGAGATCCTCAATGAACTTCTGGAGTGAGTTTTCTGAACTGAAAGTAAATGGGCCGAATAATTTTGCACGCCCAACTTTTCAGTTTTATTATTACAAAAAAAGTTTAAATGATCTAATAAATTTTGTTCCACTTCACAATTGTGATCCACTTGTTGTTGATTCTTCACCAAAAATGTAAAATGTTATATCTTTTTGTTTGAAGCCTGAAATGTGGCAAAAGGTTGAAAAGTTCCAGGGGGACGAGTACTTTCGCAAGGCACTGTAGCTGAGATATGAGAATCTGCTTGAAGGTGCTATCCATGGGTGGACTGGGAACAGGGGCGGACTGGGAACTTAAAGTGGCTCTTTGGGTCCAAATTGATGCAAGGCAGGGCCAGCAATACCATATTGTGGCACATTATACCACCCCAACAGAGCCAAATACCACAGTCCTGCACAAAATACTGCCAGCAGCACAAAATACATCCTCAAAAACTTCCACTGGGATGTTGTGAGGAGGGTCCAAGTGGCCCCCTGGGCATTGGCCCACTAGGAAATTTCCCTGTAAGGTCTATGGCCAATCCGCCCCTGTCTGGGAACTAAAAGTGGCCCTGGAAAAAAACTAAGTAGGTGGATCCAAACTGACAGAAGGAGGGGCAACACAAATAGACAGGGCCTGCAATACTGCAGTGCAGCACAAAATACTGACACTCTCATCACAGTATTGAACTGTATCACCGTTCTGAAGACAGTGATACAGTTGTGCCAGGGGCGTAGCTAAAGGCTCATGGGCCCTGTTGCAAGAGTTCAGCTTGGGCCCCCTTCCCTCAGGGCTTTGTGTGTCTTCTTATGCGACACAAGGGACTTTAGGCCCCGTCAGGCTCCTGGGCCCGGTAGCGACTGCTACCTCTGCACTCCCTATAGCTGCGCCCCTGAGTTGAGTTCAGGAGGGTATCTGCGGCTGTTGGCCAGGTACATAAGTACCTGATGCTCTTACATGAATTAATGCTTACCGGCAGCTGTGAGGAGGGCTTGGGTGGCCCCCTTGGCATCGGCCCACCGGGAAATTTCCCTGTAGAGTCTATGGCTGGGGCTATCACACCACAGAGCTGCTTTAGCTCCCCTTGTGCCTGCCAGTGACAAGGAGGGAACGCTTTGGCCATCTATAGGCTCCATTACTAAAGAAATAATGACCTTAGAGGATCTATAATCATCAAATCTTTTATCTCTTAACCCTGCAAAGTCACTGGTTGGTCAGAGTACAAAAATTACTAGTGATCTCAATATATCAGTGTCATTGGCAGGCATATGGTCAGCTAAAGCAAAAGTCCAAGGGTCATACCAAAGAAGTCCCCATGGACACTATGACATGGAGAAATAAGATATGGGACACTGAAGTTAGCTAAAGTCACATCCAAATTTTTAGGTCTTAAGTGGAGACTAGGCTTTAAAGTGGCCTCCTGGTGGAGTTTCACTTTTAATTCAAAATTAAAGTTTACAGGAAAATTGATTTTTGACAGATCCAGCTTAAAATCCGACAACATGTACTTGTAGTCAGATTCTGAGTTGCAGCTATCAGTAATAGTTGTCATTTCTGTAAACCCCTGACATGTCATAGAGACATGTTAGAAGTTTTTATGGGTTGGAGTCTTGAGAACCTTGTTGTCTGTAGAGCGAAGGTATACAGTCTGTCTGTAGCTAGTAGATGTGTGTATGGTCCTTATACCTTCTATATCATTTCTGAAGCCTTTACATATCTCTCATAGCCTCAAATTGTTTTTACATCGGCATAAGAGGCTTTGTTAGGAGCCTAATTAAGATTCCATAGTTTTTTCACAGGAAAAATAGCCCTACATGCGAAGCTTTATTTCCCCATCAAAACGGCAGACACCCCAGCAAAAACAAGCAGACCCATTATAAGTCATTGTGGTCTGTCAGGTGCTGTTGATGTCCATCGTGCAATGGATCTGGCACAACACAGATGTGAACAGAGTCCAGTTTCATTTAGACAAATGTCAGCCAAACCCACAGATCTTGGCAGGTATGGCCGATGATCTAATGTGTATGGGGGCTTCCTGACTCTCATCAGATGAAAGATGTCAAGGGAATGAAATGTTGGTCTGTTGGATTTCAATATGCCTGATCCTTTTGTTCTCAGGGAAGATAAGCCAGATGTGTCTGGTAGCAGTGTACTCCCATGTTCCCATTCAGAATAGGCTCTGTCATCTGAGGGTTGAGAGAGACAGTTGTCAGCCGAACAGGCTTTTGGCTGCCAGCTATCTCTTAAATGTGCAACCAGTTTTAATCATAAACGTAATGTTCTTTATTTCAGGATTTAGATGGCCGGGCTTCCTGGCAACCTTTATCAGTCTCATTGCCAAACCCAAGGCTAGATGTAGACCGAATGGACAAAGGAACCCAGACAGTTGGATTGTTTTACCCATCTGGCAAGCTGATGGAGAAAAAAGAACAAGAATTATTGTCTGAGAAAGAAAAGAAGGAGAAGATGAGTGATCGCAAGCCTGTGGTCACAGCTATCAGCCCTGGTCGAGGTGAGCATGTCCATTCCTTTGACATGTGGCATAACAATGCTGTGGAGAAAACATGGGCCTGAGGGCAGAACCTGGTATTGTCCTGTGTAATTAACAGCAGCATTTCCACAGCAGGGACAATAAAGCAAACATTGTGGTATTTCTAAGTAAAGGCTGTATTACACAGCCTGAAGCGGCAGACGATTGTCAGGAGCGAAGCGTCCCCTCCCAGCAATTGCCTGCTCGGCAGAGGAGGAGACAGCTGCTATTACATGCAACAATCTCCTCCGCGGCATGGGGAGGAGCTATGCTATGCCATCGCTCGTCACCATGCTGTATAGTGGTAGATAATTATTAGACACCACGATCTGCTGCCTGCAAACGATAATCTTTTAACATGTCAAAAGATTTGGATTGCCCGATGATCAGTGGGCAATCGGCGGCAGTATTACACTGCCAGATGATCGCCAAAAAGCTTTCATGCAAACACTCGTTACCGATTATCTGTCTAAAAGTTGTGTAGTGTAGTACAGGCTTTAGGGACCCTATAATGGTTGGGTTCGAGTATAGAGGCCTCATGGTGAGCACTTCAATCCTACCTTTGCTGTGGAGCGACACACAGCCTCAACTGTTTGTATGATGATCAGGGGAGCCATCACCCATGACAGTTGGTCACCACTGCTAGTGATACCAGGAATACTAACAGCTTAGTGATATTTGCAGGACATCCTGCGGCCACAAGTTGCCTCTCATGGCAGAGCTTTCAACTGGCATTTCCCGGCAGGATAATTCTCGCCCACACACAGCAAGGGTTTCCCAGAAATGTCTTCTCCAGATGACAACACTTCCTTGGCCTGCTCTGTCACCAGATTTATCACAAATTGAGCATTTATGGGATCAGCTGGGACACCAGCTTTGCCAACCTTCGAGTGTACAGGGTGTACAGGCCCAGCTGCGGCAGGATACCATGTAGAACCTGTATGCCTTTATGCCCAACCGTATCTCATCTTGTATCCAGGCTAGAGGCGGCCCAACAGAGTTCTAGAGCCTTCTTTCTATTGTACAGTTTTCCCTAATAATCATATCTCTTCACTCTAATATTGTAATCATTTACATATATTACATATATCATCATGACATTCACACATAGAAAATTTCATTCCATTCTAACAACTCCTTCTTGGCGTTTTATTTTTTTTTTTGTCAATACATTTATTTGAATCCAGCCTTAAAGGGAAACTGTTAGGCCCCTTTCACACGAGCGTGACGGATTAGGTCCGGATGCGTTCAGGGTGCTTTCAGGAAAACTCGCACCATTTTGCAAGCAAGTTCAGTCAGTTTTGTCTGCGATTGCATTCAGTTGTTCCGTTTTTTCTGCGCGGGTGCAATGCGTTTTGATGCGTTTTTCACGCGCGTGATAAAAAACTGAATGTTTACAAACAACATCTCTTAGCAACCTTCAGTGAAAAACGCATTGCATCCGCACTTGCTTGCGGATGCAATGCGTTTTTCACGCAGCCCCATTCACTTCTATGGGGCCAGGGCTGCGTGAAAAACGCAGAATATAGAACATGCTGCGTTTTTCACGCAACGCAGAACTGACGCGTGAAAAAAAACGCTCATGTACACAGACCCATTGAAATGAATGGGTCAGGATTCAGTGCGGGTGCTATGTGTTCACATCACGCATTGCGGAAAACTCGCTCGTGTGAAAGAGGCCTTACATTGATTGTGCTGTTCACTCTACAAGCAGCATATTATAGAAGAGGAAGAGCTGAGCTGTCCCAGCATAGGACTGCCCACTGGACTCTTAATCTCATAAAGAGCAAGGATTTAAAATAATAAAATGAAAGTTATACAGTATCTTATCCTATAAAACTATATACATCAATCTGTTCAGCTTCTCTCACTCTATAACATATTGCCCACAGGTAGGACTACATGTACAACATGACAGGTTCTTTTTCCATTCCCAGAGAAATTTCACAAAATAAAAGCTTCAGAAAAGCATCATAGTCTTTTTTTGGAGTACCCACTATCCTCGGATGGATACCATATTGGCAAAATCCAAATATTTAGGGGGATTGCAGGCCTCACAATTATACTAATACTAGATAGCAGATTAGAGTAAGCCATGTCAGATGTTCTTTCCCCACCATTTCACAACCCATAGCTGCGTCTCCATTTTGCATTCTTGAATCTTCATTGGCCATTCAGGGTAGCATTTTGTTCAAGGCCCGGTAGTCTAGGCAATTGTCTGGACCTGAAGATGTTCTCTTATACAGCCCATAAACTAATCACATTTCAATCATTTAATAAAACATAGTACAGAACTATCTTTATGTACTCTATGTAGCCATATAGAAGATGTAGTGAACATGTATTAACAAGAGGTACATCTTTGCAGGCTTTTGGAGACAGCAGTTGGACCATATCTATGCTCATCTGCGATGCTACACACAGAGTGATTCTGAGTTTAAAACTTTAATCGGAAAGCCTCAGATGGGAAGAGTAAGTGAAAAGATGTAACACATGTACTTCAGTAGGTTACTTAATGGGGTTATGCCATGCATGATGTAAAAAAGGAAAATCAAATATCATATAGTACATGATAATCTTTGTCTAACAAAGCTAGAACCAGCCCTGTACCTCAAATGGATCTAGTTGTTCTGCTAGATTTCAGGCTGGCAGGTCAGGCTGTGTGTCCTTTCTTCTGTAGCTTTTGTAACTGCAAAAGCTCCGAACAGAAGACATAGCTGGTGACAGTTTATAAGATTTAAACTGAGCACGTGCAACCACCTCAGTGAGGTGGACAAAAAATAATGAAAAGAACAAACAGCAGGTGGTATACATATACAGTTCATTGAATAATTTTTAATTACTTGCAGTTACAAAAATATCCAGGTGCTGGGTTGAAAAATGTTGAATAGTTTTCATGGCACAGGCCCTTTAATTAGATTAAGGTAAACCTTTCAGTAAGACATATCACTTTAAATTAAATCATCACTGTGATAGCGCTATATTAGTGAGTCTAGTCTAATTTTATCTACTAAATGGCCCTCAAACTGGCAAGCAGGAGAAAGAAGTGTCTGAGAAGTTTGCAGGTCTGAGATGGATCGTGTGATGCCAGTCCTCCTGTGAGTTATGGACTTCATGACACATGATCCAAGGTTGCAGTCCTTAGAATAGTCAATGATTGGTTTCAGTAGTGGTGAAGAAGCAGTAGCAAAGTCAGGAATGTGGCCAAGGGTCATCACCAGGAGAGTGGTCAAGATGAAGCAGGCCAGAGGATGAGACAAGGGTGTAATCAGGAACATGTGTTAGAGCCAGAAGTGGAACATCAGATATCAGGGGAACTATCTAATGGGTGAAGCAGGGTCATCTGGAGTCATGGTTAAAGTCACAATGCAGAAGAACAAGAGCCAGGTAAAGGAATATCTTAATCTGCAGATCATGTGGTGTGGCTGAAGTCCCCTTTAAATAGACATCCAAGGCTTAATGCTATCTGTACCAGTTGGCAACCCAACACCTCCATTCAATTACAGAACAAGAGTAGTGGCTGGATCCAGCAGCGGATCTAGCTGTTGAGTAGCAATTTTATTAGGCTGTTATACAGGGGTCCTTACGTTAATGAGAAGCGTTATGTTTGGAGATTGGAAAACACTGGATTCCAGCATAAAAACCTCTTCCATCTGTGAGACATGATGGTGGTAGTATCATGGTTTGGGCCTGTTTTGCTGCATCTGGGACAGGATGTTTGCCATCATTGATGGAACAATGAATTCTCAATTATACCTGAAAATTCAGAAGGAAAATGTCAGGAAGTTTCACGGAGCACTTACTGTCCTGACTTAATGGATATTTTCTCAATTGCAGATCATCTCAGCAACTATGCATGAAGATGGCTATGAAGTCAGTTTGAGGCTGAATTATGTTTTAGTAACAGACAAGGTTGGTTCTATGAATACTTATCTTCCACACATTTAGATTCCAAATATTTAGGCATTTCTTTGTAGATAGGCATGTAGGAATTGTATTGGAAATAGCAAACATTTCTGATGATCAGTATTGATCAGTATGTGTGTAGTAGCTGCCCATACACATTCAATAATAGCTATCTCTCCTGGACTCCCTCCCAGCTTCCCTATACATATACGTTCGGCTCGGCTGTATGTGTATTCCATGGGGAGAACAGAAAAAGCTGCATGTCAGACAAAAGGATTGGGCAAAAATATTAATTTCACCCGATCTTTGTATCCCCTGACATCATCTGTCGGAGGACAGTCAGAAGCTCCCCACGAACATTAGTGTTTCAGCTGAACCGGCCGTGCTTAGTGGGTCGGCTGACAAAAGTATAATGTTTATGGCCAGCTTTAGGCTGACAATACAATCGCTTTAGCTCACTGATGGCCAGTTATTCAATCAGCCAAAAGATATCCTTCTCAACACCTCTTTACACATGCATGCTGGTCTAGTCGAGCATACATGTGTCCTGAACACAGAGAGGGGAGGAGACTGAAGCAAGCTCTATTATCTTATCTCTTCTGAGAACAAACGGATGAGGCATATTAAAATTCTAAGCTCAATCCTTTCCTTCAACAGGACACCTCCATAGAATTTAGACTGTTGACTGATAATATGAAATATACAATGTACAGTATGACTAATGTAATAAAATGATATGCCGACAAAATACTGGATTTTTCACTTTATAGATGCACCTCATGATAAGACGCACCTAGGTTTTAGAGGAGGAAAATATGGAAAAAAAAATGTTTTTCATCAGACCCCATAATAGACTGTCACTCTTAATCAGATCCCAAAAGTAAAACCTCAATCTTCATCAGACTTCAGATCAGACCCCCATATCAGATCATCAGATTTGCCCTCCATATGAAACCTCAGATCAGACCCCCATGTCAGACCTCAGATCAGACACCTATATTAGGCTACTTTCACATTAGCGGCAGCCTTCTCCGGCATGTTGTAGTTTTATTCCAGCCACCTCTTGGCATGTTGTGCACTAGCGGCAGCGCGGATCCAGCAGGCTGTTCACCCACCGGAACAGCCTGCCGCTAATGTGGAAGTAACCTTAGATCAGACCCCCATATTAGATTTAGAACCATATGTCAGACCTCAGATCAGACCCTTATATTACATCAGACCCCACATTAGAATATTTTTGCCCAATCCTTTTTGTTCTTCCGGGAGAAGTGTCCAGCAGCGGCTTTCTCCTCTCCCTGTACTGACAATACATACACGTTGGGCCAAACCAAACGTGTATGTTTATGGGGGAGTCGGGAGAGGGAGCTGTTGGCTGAACGACCATTCAGCCGACTGCTATTGAATTATTTATCCATTGAATTAGCCATTATCTATATACCCTCTATGGCTATATATATTGTATTTTGCCAAAAGCTTTACATTTTAGGCTGGGTTCACATCACGTTTTTCCCATCTGTTTAATGTATACAAAAAACATATACATTAAACGGATGCCTCAGACTGATGTCATGCAGTGGCATCTGTTCACCATAGAGTTCCATTGTAAAAAAAAAAAAAAAAACATATCCTTTTTTTTACTAGACTGTGAAGGATACAAGAAGTGGTTGCTGCGTTTTTGTATCTTTTTTTTCTAACATATACATCAAACGGAGGCATAAAACGTGATGTGAACTGCCATTTTATATTATGAGTATGAGGTACTGTATGAATTGATATAATTATCTCCTCCTGGTCACCGCCAGTTTTGTATTCTCATTTTTAGCTTTTTTGTATCGGTGACTGTACATATTTTATACTTCCCATCTTGTGTGTATGTATGGCTTCTTTTTGAAGGTTTATATGCTTAGTGTGTGTGTATATTTCTATGTCATTGTGTTACATGTACTTATGAAAAAAACTTTAACATCCCAAAGAATGTCATAACTGGGAAGCCAATGAAGCTGTCCAACAATCACTTCTTGAGCAATGTGACGGAGGGCAGAGATGACCACGATGAAACCCAGTCTAGTGTGGGTAAGTCTTATAACATGGTTTGCCTTGACCATTGTCACTGTATTTATTTCTGATCCTGCCATACTTCACCTATGGGAAACCCTTAAGCTATGGATTCTACTTCCATGGGAAATATTGGTCTGCTCAGCAGTTCTTGAATGGAACACCCTCATTTTTTAATCAAGCTAAAGAAACAATCATATTCATGTATAGAACAGATTTTACTTAACAATGTTTTCACCAGATCTGTTGTATGCGAAAATACCATCTTCCGCTAGTGGGCTCAGAATCTCCATACATGGCAGGTACCATCAGTGTTATACAGGTGACATCTGCCCACAGAAGCCCTAACTGCTGCATCTGAGCGGTAAAAGGGAGGGTGCCAAGACGTTGTTGTGTCAGGGTGCCTTTTGAAAGCTCATAGGCCTGCCATGGTTAGGACTTCTATTACTCCTTACTTCTGACTGGATATAATAGGATGATGGTAAAATGCCAATACAATGCAGTACAGAAGTATTGCAGTTTATTGTACAAGTGATCCAATGATTGCTGAAGTCCTCTAGGACTAAAAATAAAATCTTGAAATAAGGGTTTAAAAGTTTTTAAATCTATAAAAAAAAAACACAAATATAAAAAATGAAGAAAAACATTCTGGTTCATAGAAAAAAAAAAGTTGACATTAAAGGGGTTGTCTCATGATGGAGAATGGGGGCATATCACTAGGATATGCCCCCATTGTCTTATAGGTGCAGGTTCCACTGCTGGGACCCGCACCTATATCCAGAACGGAGCTCCGCAAGGTGGTGGCTGGAGGACTCCGGTCCGGCCACAACCAAGCCGGCTCCCCATAGAAATGAACGGGAGCGCACCGCACTTGCGTGCGCAGCACTCCCATTCATTTCTATGGAGCCGTCGGCTATTTTCTCCGGCTGAAGGGCGGCTGCACATGCACAGTGCACCCTCCATTACTTTCGGGGCTCCGTTCTGGATATAGGTGTGGGTCCCAGCGGACCCGCACCTATAAGACAATGGGGGCATATCCTAGTGATATGCCCCCATTGTCCATCATGAGACAAACCCTTTAAGCACTTAAAGGCTTTTTTTTTTCGGCGCATGCATCTTTGAAAGCCATAACTTTTTCTTCTGTTCGGTTATGTAAATTATTGTTGTGTTTTTTTTTCTGTCAAATATAGGACTGCGCTTATGTCATTTTTTTGTTTTTATTTTTATTGCCAGGAAAATTTAAAAAAAAAAGGAAAAATTTCATTTTCTTGTGTTAATAGGACAATATGCAACAATTATTTTTTTTTTGTAAATTAAAAAGTCTCCTTTCCATAATGGTCACTTTAATATATGGGCAGCAGGTGGCGCTTTTCAATGTTAAAGGGGTTATTCAACTCCTATAATGACCCCCCAAATGCCTGGGCCCATCGTATACATTATACCTGTTGAGACACGGGTGCCGGGGAGCAGGTAAGTATAATGTGCACGAGGGGCCCGGACACTGGTGTTGGATAACCCCTTTAATTAAAATTTTGGCTCAGAAAATGCATACAGAGATGAAAAATAAATTTCAAACTGTTGTTTTGCCTTTCATTTATGATTTTATTTTTAAAGGACATCCGTCAGCAGATTTGTTCCTATGACACTGGCTGACCTGTTACATGTGCTCTTGGCAGTTTAAGACATCTGTGTTGGTCCCATGTTCATATGTGGCCACATTGCTGAGAAAAATGATGTTTTAATGTATGCAAATGAGCCTCTAGGAGCAACGGGGGCGTTGACATTACACCTAAACAGACCTTAATGTGTCGACAACTGCCATCATCATCACGCCTGGCCCTGTCAATCAAAGTAGAGAGGGTGCAGCAGCTGTCGAGACAGCAAAGCCTCTATGTGTAATGTCAACACCCCTCGTTGCCCCTAGAGGCTCCTTTGTATATATTTAAAAATCATTTTTCTCAGTAATGCGGGCACATATGAACATGGGACCAACACAGATGTCTTCAGTTGCCAAGCGCACATGTAACAGGTCAGCGAGTGTCATAGGTACAAATCTGCTGACAGATGCCCTTTAATTTTGACCATAAAATACCAGTATAGGTGATGATAATTAAATTATAAAAAGGAAAATTAAAAGATAAAGGGATTTTTTATTGTTATTTCATCACATATGACCCATGCTTGAAGTTGAAAATGAAATTTAAAATGAAAGTATTTTATTTTTAACTATGGCATAAAGTTTGCACACATGGGTCAAAAATGAAATGGCAAATAGGTATTTGCATGTAAAGTTTTGTGTTCTTAATTTTAATTTTGTCCACTTTTACCTCCCTTAAGAAGTAGACCTAATAATAAATATTAATACTTACAGAGTCTTGGGAATTGATGGGATAGCATAATTTACACAATACAATGGGTGCACACAAATGAAAGAAACCTTCTAACAATGTGTTTATTGACTCAGGAGTTTGTGCCTTTCACATGACATTGTTTTTCTTGCAGGGCAAATATTGACTTGAGCATTGTGCTAGATAAAACTGTTCTGAATGTCATGGATAAACCATGTAGTGGAAGATGTTGCATATATTTAAAATAAATACCAGAATTAAAGGGGTTTTGCCATCACATACAATGGGGGCATATTGCTAGGATATGGCCCCATTGTCTGATAGGTGCCACCACTGGGACCCGCAACTACAATTTGAGCAGAGCGGGGAAATGAATGGAGGGTGCACTGCGCATGGTCCGCCGAAAATAGCCGAGCGCTGGCTTTTCTGTTTTCGTCTGCCTCATAGAAATGAATGGGAGCAGGGGCCTCCTGTGCTTCAATTGTATGGGAGCAGCACTTGGTGGTGGACAGACCTCGGGAAACCCGGGGTCCTCCAGCCACAGCTCTCCCCGCTCCATTCTCCTTGTAGGTGCGGGTCCCAGAGGTGGGACCCGCACCTATCAGACAATGGGGGTATATCCTAACGATATGCCCCCATTGTATGTGATGGGAATACCCCTTTAACCCCTTCACTACCAGCGCCATACTAGTACGGCGCTGGTCGGGTCTTTAAAGATGGCGCGCGCTCCTGAGCCTCGTTTCATACAGCAGTCACCCGCGGCTGATGTCCGCGACGGGCAGTAATGCCGATCGTGGACATTTAACCCCTCGGATGCCGTGGTCAATCCTGACCATGGCATCCGAGCGCAGCAAACACCGGAAGCGCGCGCTTCCGGTGTTGTTCCAGCTCCCCCGTGTGGCGATCGGAGGAGCCGGAGCGTGTCTGCGGCAGCCCCTGTCATAGTGAATGACAGGAGGCTCCTGCATAGACTTTCCTATGGAGCCATTCTGTGTAATAGGGCTCCATAGGAAAGCAGTAAAATCATCATAGACTCCAATGCTAATGCATTGGAGTCTATGATATAAGCAATCAGAAGATTGATTGTTATAGTTTCCTATTAAATAAATAAAATTTAAAAAAATAATAATAAAAAAACATAAAAGTTCAAATCACCCCCCTTTCCCCAAAATAAAAATAAAAGTAGTAAAAAAAATAAAAAAAATACACATCATGGGTATCGCCCATATTATAAAAATTCTTTCCCATACGGAAAACAGCGAAACGGAAAAAATTGGCCGTTTCGCTGTTTGTTTTTGTTGTCGCTTTTTTCCTAAAAAAAAGTTAAATAAAAAGTGATCAAAAAGTCATGCACACCCCAGAATGGTATAAATGAAAAGTTCAGATCACCCCACAAAAAATGAGCCCCCATACAGCTCCGTACACATAAATACCAAAAAGTTATAGGGGTCAAAATATGACAAAAAAAAAAGTCAGTTACAGTCAGTTTTAATGAACATCGAACGCCGTAAATAAAAATTAAAATAAATTACATTTAAAAAAAAACCCGTAAAACTGTGGCGGAATTGGGTTTTTTTTTTAATTGCAATTTTTGGAATTTTTTCCCACTTCCTACTACATCATATGCAATATTAAATTGTGGCGTTGGAAAGTACAACTTGTCCCGCAAAAAACAAGCCCTCATACAGCTATGTGAACAGAAAAATAAAAAAGGTATGGCTGTGTGAAGGCGCAAAACAAAAACGGGAAAAAAAAACCTCTGGGGCTGAAAGGGTTAAAGGGGTTGTCCATTCATTGTTTTTTTTCCCATTTTCCTCAGCCAGTGGTAACTGTGAAGAAATCTATACTTACTTGCTCCATTTTGGCTCCGTGGTTCATGATCTGTTTTTCCTGGACTTTTGGTCCCGTCTGTCAGCCTCTGCACACATAGGGTGTGCACACTGCAACCAATGTCTTGCCACAGCAGTCATGTGTCCCCAAGTGGCATGTCACTGCTGGATCACAAGGCACACGTGATCCTGTCCATGTGAAAGTAGACAGACAGGGATTGGAAGGCCAGTGAAGAAAGCCTGGAGCCACGGAGTTGAAATGGAGTGTTGTGGAAAAGATAAGTATAGATTTCTTCACAGTTACCCCTCGCTGGGAGGAAATGTAAAAAAAAGAAATGGGAAACCACCTTAGGATGTTCTATGATGATAGGATGCCAACATCTTTTTCTACCACATGATAGTCCCCTGATGAACCAATACTATCAGAATACTGGGGAAACGCATCGGGACAATTTCATTTGAAAAGATATATCTCCTCATTTTCAGGGCCTTACAGGCGACAGGTGAGGGTTTAGCCACTGATAAGTGGGGTTGCGACATTCGGGGCGGGTGCTCCGCTTTTAGGCAGGAGTAGCCCGAGGCATGTATTAGGGATTTATCAGTTCCCCAGTCCCGGCTTCACTTACGTTGATCCTTACCCCTTTTATATGAGTGTCATCAAACTGTAAGTTATAGGCCTCTCATTTGCTTCATCTCTGGTCCATCTTACGAATGAATGCACAATGATTAACAGTAAGATACCTACATAGACCAGTCACTATTAAGGCTTCTGATGATGTGAGAGACGACATTTATTTTTCATATATTATATTTTGGGATGAATTTACAAGTTTTATCTGTGAATAAGTTAAAGTTATGTTTTTATTAGAAAAGTTTTGTATCTATAACTGTCAGTGATATATACAGCACCTGGATGTGAATACTTTTGTACATCCCCTTTTTGCTAATTATTATTCTGTGACTTATTGTCCATCAAATTTTTAGTAACAGAAATTTGCATGACTAGTGATCCGTGCCTGTGACTGCCACCAGAATGTAAAATAATGCACCATTGTATAATACTTGTGTCTCCCCTGCAGCGAGTGAGGATGGGCTGAGTGCCAGAAGCAACAATGGAAAAGCAAAAAGGTCCAAGAGAAAGAACAGAAAACCTCTCCAGAAGGAAGACCGTCTCCCGGTATGTATATGACAGAACCTCTAGAGCAGTGGTTCTCAACTCCAGTCCTCGGGACCCACCTGCCAGTCAGGTTTTCAGGATTTCCTTAGTTTAGACCAGCTGATATAATTAGCGTCCATCCATCAGGACTTACCACAGGTATTCATTCTGTGGGATATTCCTAAATCCTGACTGGCAGGTGGGTCCCGAGGACTGGAGTTGAGAACCACTGCTCTAGAGGAATGAAATGCATCTACAATAAGCAATTCTTTTAGCAAGTTTTAAAACTCCGTAATACTTGTTTGGTCGAAGGCAGATTCATCATTTGGGCACTGTCCAAAGGCTTGGAACTTTAAAGGGGAACACATACCTAGACCTTTATGGGAGTCCGGAGCTCTTTTTTTCTCATGTGGAGCTCAGATTCCTCACCTTCTTGCCATACAGATAAAATGCTAAAAATGCTGGCTGTCTGAAGCTACCACTAGGGGGAGCTAGTACCTTACTGATTTTTATTAATATTAACCCCTTGAGGACAAAGCCCATTTTGGCCTTAATGTCTGGGCCAAATTTTTGAATTCTGACATGTGTCACTTTATGTGGTTATAACTTTGGAACGCTTTTACTTATCCAGGCCATTCTGAGATTGTTTTCTCGTGACACATTGTACTTCATGACAGTCATAAATTTGAGTCAATATATTTCACCCTTATTTATGAAAAAATCCCAAATTTACCAAAAATTCTGAAAAATTAGCAAATTTCCAAATTTCAATTTCTCTACTTTCAAAATACACCGTAATACCTCCAAAAATAGTTATTATTTTACATTCCCCATATGTCTACTTTATGTTGGCATCATTTTGTAAACGTCATTTTACTTTTTTAGGACGTTAGGAGGCTTAGAAGTTTAGAAGCCATTTTTCAAATTTTCACCAAATTTTCCAAAACCATTTTTTTTTAACACCAATGCAGATATAAAGTGATTTTGAGGGTCTTACATAATGAAACCCACCATAAATGACCCCATTTTAGAAACTACACCCCTCAAATTATAAAAAACTGCTGTTACAAACTTTGTTAACCCTTGAGGTGTTCCACAAGAATTAATGGAAAATGGAGGTGAAATTTCAAAATTTCACTTTTTTTCGTAGATTATTCATGTTAATATTTTTTTTCTTGCAACACAGCAAGGGTTAACAGCAAACTAAACCTCAATTTACATTGCTCTGATTCTGCAGTTTACAGAAATACCCCATTTGTGGTGGTAAACGTCTCTATGGGTTTGTGGCAGTGGTCAGAAGGAAAGGAGCGCCATACGGATTTTGGAGGCAAAATTTGCTAGAATAGTTTTTAGGCACCATTTTGTAATTGAGAGACCCTGACGTACCCCTACAGTGGAAACCCTCAAAAAGTGACCCCATTTTTGAAACTACACCCTTCAAAGAATATATTAAGGGGGTACTGACCACTTTGACCCCCTAAGCGTTTTACGGAATTTGGAAACACTTGGCTGTGAAAATGAACATTTTTTTCTTCCAATAAAATGTTGCTTTAGCCCCAATTTTTTTTATTTGCATAAGGGGTAACAGGAGAAAAGCCCCCCCCATAATTTGTTACCCATTTTCTCCTGAATACGGCAACACCCCATATGTGGTGGTAAACTGCTGTGGGGGCACATGGCAGGACTCAAAACAGAGGGAGCGCCATATGGATTTTACAACACAGATTTTGATGGAGTGGTTTGCGGGAGCCATTGATTTTTATTTTTTTGAGCTATTGTCTTATGTGGGGGCTCATTTTTTGCAGGATGAGGTGGGGTTTTCATTGGTACCATTTTGGGGTAAATACGCCTTTTTGATCGCCTGCTATTACACTTTTTGTGAGGGAAGAGGGAAAAAAATGGCTATTTTGCCATAGTTTTTTTAAATTTTTTTTTACAGCATTCGCCTGGGGGGCCATCTCATGTAATATTTTTATAGAGCAGGTTGTTACGGACGCAGCGATACCCAATATGTCCAACTTTTTTATTGTTGGAAAGTTTTACACATTAGATGCATTTTTGAACAGAATAAAATATTTTTTTTGTGTTGCCATTTTCAGAGAGCCATATTTTTTTCAGTTTTCAGGCGATTGTCTCAGGTAGGGTACAGTTTTTGCGGGACAAGATGACGGTTGAATTGATACCATTTTGGGGTAATTACGCCTTTTTGATCGCCTGCTATTACACTTTTTGTGAGGGAAGAGGGAAAAAAATGGCTATTTTGGCATAGTTTTTAAAAAAAAAAATTTACAGCATTCGCCTGGGGGGCCATCTCATGTAATATTTTTATAGAGCAGGTTGTTACGGACGCAGCGATACCCAATATGTCCAACTTTTTATTGTTGGAAAGTTTTACACATTAGATGCATTTTTGAACAGAATAAAATATTTTTTTGTGTTGCCATTTTCAGAGAGCCATATTTTTTTCAGTTTTCAGGCGATTGTCTCAGGTAGGGTACAGTTTTTGCGGGACAAGATGACGGTTGAATTGATACCATTTTGGGGTAATTACGCCTTTTTGATCGCCTGCTATTACACTTTTTGTGAGGGAAGAGGGAAAAAAATGGCTATTTTGGCATAGTTTTTAAAAAAAAAATTTACAGCATTCGCCTGGGGGCCATCTCATGTAATATTTTTATAGAGCAGGTTGTTACGGACGCAGCGATACCCAATATGTCCAACTTTTTTATTGTTGGAAAGTTTTACACATTAGATGCATTTTTGAACAGAATAAAATATTTTTTTTGTGTTGCCATTTTCAGAGAGCCATATTTTTTTCAGTTTTCAGGCGATTGTCTCAGGTAGGGTACAGTTTTTGCGGGACAAGATGACGGTTGAATTGATACCATTTTGGGGTAATTACGCCTTTTTGATCGCCTGCTATTACACTTTTTGTGAGGGAAGAGGGAAAAAAATGGCTATTTTGGCATAGTTTTTTAAAAAAAAAATTTACAGCATTCGCCTGGGGGGCCATCTCATGTAATATTTTTATAGAGCAGGTTGTTACGGACGCAGCGATACCCAATATGTCCAACTTTTTTATTGTTGGAAAGTTTTACACATTAGATGCATTTTTGAACAGAATAAAATATTTTTTTTGTGTTGCCATTTTCAGAGAGCCATATTTTTTTCAGTTTTCAGGCGATTGTCTCAGGTAGGGTACAGTTTTTGCGGGACAAGATGACGGTTGAATTGATACCATTTTGGGGTAAATACGCCTTTTTGATCGCCTGCTATTACAGTTTTTGTGAGGGAAGAGGGAAAAAAATGGCTATTTTGCCATAGTTTTTTTTAATTTTTTTTTACAGCATTCGCCTGGGGGGCCATCTCATGTAATATTTTTATAGAGCAGGTTGTTACGGACGCAGCGATACCCAATATGTCCAACTTTTTTATTGTTGGAAAGTTTTACACATTAGATGCATTTTTGAACAGAATAAAATATTTTTTTTGTGTTGCCATTTTCAGAGAGCCATATTTTTTTCAGTTTTCAGGCGATTGTCTCAGGTAGGGTACAGTTTTTGCGGGACAAGATGACGGTTGAATTGATACCATTTTGGGGTAATTACGCCTTTTTGATCGCCTGCTATTACACTTTTTGTGAGGGAAGAGGGAAAAAAATGGCTATTTTGGCATAGTTTTTAAAAAAAAAAATTTACAGCATTCGCCTGGGGGGCCATCTCATGTAATATTTTTATAGAGCAGGTTGTTACGGACGCAGCGATACCCAATATGTCCAACTTTTTTATTGTTGGAAAGTTTTACACATTAGATGCATTTTTGAACAGAATAAAATATTTTTTTGTGTTGCCATTTTCAGAGAGCCATATTTTTTTCAGTTTTCAGGCGATTGTCTCAGGTAGGGTACAGTTTTTGCGGGACAAGATGACGGTTGAATTGATACCATTTTGGGGTAAATACGCCTTTTTGATCGCCTGCTATTACAGTTTTTGTGAGGGAAGAGGGAAAAAAATGGCTATTTTGGCATAGTTTTTAAAAAAAAAAATTTACAGCATTCGCCTGGGGGGCCATCTCATGTAATATTTTTATAGAGCAGGTTGTTACGGACGCAGCGATACCCAATATGTCCAACTTTTTTATTGTTGGAAAGTTTTACACATTAGATGCATTTTTGAACAGAATAAAATATTTTTTTTGTGTTGCCATTTTCAGAGAGCCATATTTTTTTCAGTTTTCAGGCGATTGTCTCAGGTAGGGTACAGTTTTTGCGGGACAAGATGACGGTTGAATTGATACCATTTTGGGGTAATTACGCCTTTTTGATCGCCTGCTATTACACTTTTTGTGAGGGAAGAGGGAAAAAAATGGCTATTTTGGCATAGTTTTAAAAAAAAAAATTTACAGCATTCGCCTGGGGGGCCATCTCATGTAATATTTTTATAGAGCAGGTTGTTACGGACGCAGCGATACCCAATATGTCCAACTTTTTTATTGTTGGAAAGTTTTACACATTAGATGCATTTTTGAACAGAATAAAATATTTTTTTTGTGTTGCCATTTTCAGAGAGCCATATTTTTTTCAGTTTTCAGGCGATTGTCTCAGGTAGGGTACAGTTTTTGCGGGACAAGATGACGGTTGAATTGATACCATTTTGGGGTAAATACGCCTTTTTGATCGCCTGCTATTACAGTTTTTGTGAGGGAAGAGGGAAAAAAATGGCTATTTTGCCATAGTTTTTTTAAATTTTTTTTTACAGCATTCGCCTGGGGGGCCACCTCATGTAATATTTTTATAGAGCAGATTGTTACGGATGTGGCGATACCTAACATGTTTATGTATTGTGTGTTTTTTTATTTTTAATCAATTTTTTTAACTTTTTTTTAACTTTTTTTTTTTTTTCCACTTTCTTGACTCAGATCCACTTGGTTCTTCAAGAACCAGTGGGTCTGGTATTTTACAATACACTGCAGTACACTGTATAGTGTACTGCAGTGTATTTTCTTATAGCCTGTTCAAGCTCCTGCCTTTAGCAGGAGCTTGAACAGGCTTCCATGGCAAGCCAGACGAAAGCGTCTGGTTGCCATGGTAACCATCGGGACGCTGCCACAGCAGAGCAGCGTCCCGATGGAAGGGAGAGGGAGCTTCCTCCCTCTCATCTGCCCACACCATCGGCGCTGCCAGCGCACCGCAGCGCCGATGGGAGAGGGAGGGAGCGCTCCCTCCCTGTTAACCCCTTCCATACAGCGGTCCCTACGACCGCGGCATGGAAGGGGTTAAACTGCTGCCATCGGTGCCAGCACCGATGTCAGCAGTTTCAAGCAGAGTATCAGCTGTATGCTGATACTCTGCTTGAATAAAGATCAGCCATCCTAAAAAGATCGTTGCGGGCGGCACTCGCGGCAGCCGCCCGCACGTTGCAGGTCTCCCCCCCGCCTGCCCATCTGCCCACCCATCTGCCCACAGCTAATCAGGGGGGCGGGGGGGACACCCTGACCTCCCCCTAATTACTGATACTCGGCGGGGATTCGCTAGAATAGCGCTATCCCCGCCGAGTACCCCTTGCCTGCTGTGAATGGCTGGTCTGAATAGACCAGCCATTCACAGCGATCGCCTTTATGGGGGGTGCACGGCACCCCCCGAGGCCTTAACTATGGGTGGCTGGGTGCCCTAAACAGCACCCATTACAGCATTTAACCCCCCCTGCACTGAGCAGGGGGGGTTTCAATGCAAGACGTACCGGTACGCCCTGTAGCACGAACTACCTCGTGCTCAGGACGTACCGGTACGTCCAATGTCGCCAAGGGGTTAAAGGGGTTTTCCGAGTTATATATATTGATGACCTATCCTCAGGACACCCCAGTCGATCAGCTGTTTGAAGAGGAGGCACGCGCCGTATTAGCGCTGCCTCCTCTTCATTGTTTACATGCTGGCCGTAACGGGGTAGTGGTGAGTAGGTGTAATTACAACTAACCACTCCATTCATTTCTATGGGAAGAATCGCTTCCATACAAGTCTATGGAAGCGATTGTTCCCATAGAAATGAATGCGGCGGTGAGGTGTAATTACACCTACTCACCACTACCCCGTTACGGCCAGCATGTAAACAATGAAGAGGAGGCAGCGCTGATACGGCTGATACAGCGCTTGTGATACTCACCCTCCCCATCTTCCCAGCCGGCGCTTCACTGTCCTGACCGCGTACAGTCAGGTGACACAGTAGCACAGGCCCGGAAGATGGGGAGAGCGACATCTGCCGGAGGTGGAGAGGAGCCGTGGCGCAGGACAGGTAACAGGAGGTTTTTTATTTTAATCTGATCTGAGGTCTGATGGGGGTCTGACATGGAGGGCTGATGTGATTTCCTGATATGGGGGTCTGATCTGAGGATCTGATAAAAAAATATTTTTTTCTTATTTTCCTCCTCTTAAACCTGGGGTGCGTCTTATAAAGCGAAAAATACAGTAATTGTATTATACCTGTGATGGCTAACCTCCAGCACTCCAGCTGTGGTAAAACTACAACTTCCAAGATGCACACTGGCTTGGCTGTTATAAGAACTCCAAAGAAATGAATAGAACATGCTGGGAGTCGTATTTTCTCCACAGCTGGAGTGCTCGAGCTGTATTATACTGATGTAATAGTTGCTGCTGCTTATAATGAAGACAGTAACAGAGCAGTTTTGTAAATTTCAACACATTTCTTTCAACATATAAATGACCAGATTTTTTTCTTTTCAACACATGAATATGTCACAGCCTGAAGATCGCAAGCTTCTCAAGGAAGTTGGCCCAAAAGGAGAAGGGAAGATATCTATGGTGGAGGAGCTCTTGGATGAGGTACACTGCAGGAACAGATAACATATAAATCTGGAAATACACATTATGGACCAGATTTACTAAACCTATAAATGGTGTAAATTTAGGTTGCCTAGATTTGCGCCAGATTTTTCGGTGAAGGGAGAAAGCAGCGCTGCCTTCTCTACTCTGGTGAACAGACAGAAGCCGTCCCATAGAAGCGAATGTGTACGCCATAGTTGTAATCACACTGCTCGCTGCTGCAACTGCAATGGCAAGCAGGTAAACCGTGATGAGAAGGCAGCGCTTGTACGAGTGCTGCTTTCTCTTCAAACAGCTTATTGTGGGGGGGGGGGGGTGTCGAGAGTCGCCCATCCCCCCCCAACCCATTCTGATAGTGATGACCTTTCCTGAGGATAAGTCATCAGTAGTAAAAAGGGATTAAAAGGTTTCCCTGGGAGTTTGTTATTGATAGCCTACCCTCAGGATAGGTCATCAGTATCTGACTGGTTGGGGTCAGACACCCGGCACCCCCACCTGTTTAAAGAAGCGGAGCTGCAGCGTTCTCACAGGTTACCAAGCACAGCATTGTACATTGTATAGCAGCTGTGCTTGGTATTGAATCACTTGAATGGGACTGAGCTGCAAATAGGCCACGTGACCAATGAAGAAGACGTCACTGGCATAGGACAAGGACGCAGCGTTCACAGGAGTGCCTTGTAATCTTCAGACACGGGGAGTCAGACCCCCACCATTCAGATAATGATGACCTATCCTGAGGATAAGCCATCAGTATCAAACTCCCATAAAAACCCCTTTAATTTGGTCTTAATAATTTATATTTCTCATAACTATCATTGTATGCAGGGTGCAGATCCTAACTGCTGTAATAATGAAGAGCGTCCAGTACTGACGGTGGCAGTCCTGAATGGACATGATAAAGTTATACCAGTCCTGGTTCAGAAAGGAGCAGATATAGACCAGCAGTCTGGACCGTAAGTTCTTATTCCTTTCCTTACACTTAAAGGGGTTGTCCCACGAAAAATATTCTACAGTTTTCAAACCAGCACCTGGATCTGAATACTTTTGTAATTGCATGTCATTACAAATTTTGTACAGCTACTGAGTTATTTAATAAAATGTATCTGTATAGGACCACTTAATTTCTTATTTCTTTGACCTGGTCACTGAGCAGGCCGCACATGCTCAGTTTGAACTTTTAACTGTCTCCTGAGCTGTGATAGGAAGAGCATGGACACGCCTCCTGAGCTGCAGCAGAAAAGACACTCCCCGAGCTGTCAGCTTGATATGAATCTAGCAGAGCAATGAATGTGGAGATCTCTGGATCCATGTGAGGTACAAGGCTGGTACTAGCTTTGTTAGAAAGGTATTGTCAAGTACTATATGATGTCTGATTTTCCTTTATTACATTATTCGTGGGATAACCCCTTTAAATATCATAATGTATTGAATATGAGCATTGCATTAAAATGTCCAAAACTGGAAGAAAACAAAACTAATTGGGGGAGATTTAGCAAGGATTTGACGCCATTTTTGTGGAATAGAAATCAGGGTGGATGCCATAATTTGCAACTCTATGCACTTCTCAACACTTTTCTAGTGGTGAGAAAAGAGTAGGGCTTAGCGGAAAGGGCGGAGCCTCCAGCATGCTGCCGAATTTACTATAATTTATGCCAGAAACGTAAATGATAGCTCAACTCCACGGCAGCCCCTTCTTTAACCTGACTTTCATCGGATACCCAAACAGAACCTGGATTTGTTACTAAAGGCAATATGGTTCCAGTCTGTAGCAGTCCATGTTTCCCGTTCATGACACCACTGCAGATGAAGGCGACACTGTCTGGCAGTCAATGGCAGAACATGTAATGGGTGCCATGAAACCAAATTTCCTTCCCATCTTATCAGTTTTATCCCATTTAAAAGGGAACCTGTCATCATGAATTTGCCCTTCAAACTCACCGGAATACTTTTATAGAAGGTTGATGTTTTCCCTTATGGTGTTCTTATATACTTTCTCAAACTCGTGAATGCAGTACAAATGGTTATTCACCGCTCCCACCATATAGTCAAACTAGCAGTGCCCACACCCTGCCCCCTTGACTGACGTTGTCCAGCACTGGGCCTCCACACAGAAACTGGTACTGTTTATTGTCCAGCTCTCCACTGGGCCCAAGTGAATAATCCAATATGACTGATTTTCTTGCAGAAACAACAACACTGCTCTACATGAGGCCGTCCTGCTTGGCTTGGAAGGGAAGAAATGTATTGAAGTATTACTAGGGTAAGGGTTATCATCAAGCCTTGAAAGAAACATGTTTAACACCAGGGCTGTGGAGTCGGTAAGCCAAAGCCCAGACTCCGACTCCTCAATTTCCCCTGACTCCGACTCCCTCATACACGGCGCATGTTTAAGCAATAACTTTAAACAAACTTTGCATAAATCAATAGTACAGATATGTCATGACAAAAAAAGTTTGTAATATATGTTTTACTAGATATCTTTACTCTGAACTTCCAGTATCAGGCTTTTTCTACAGCTCACTAAGGGCCTGATGTATGAAAACTGTCTAGGGCTAAGACTTTCTTTGTTGCCCATAGCAACCAATCAGAGCTCCCCTTTCATTTCTCCATAGCACTATATGAAATGAAAGGGGAGCTCTGATTGGTTTCTATGGGACAGTTTTCATACATAAGGCCCTAGGTGTTTACCATCATACTGCTTCACAGTCTAGAAAGTGAAACTACTAGCAGTGCTAGATAACAAAGGCTTGGCAATGGCTTCTACACCTATAGTACTTTATCACATGTGTTTCTGTATTTCTGAATTTGAGATGTTAGAAAACAGTTTTCCCTCTTATGTTCTATGTATAGCATATAGAAGCCATCAGAGCAGCCAACCTCTCCAAATATGAGCTCAGAGGAAAAGCAAACTAAAATATAAAGCATACAGAGAGAACATGCACTGGACAATTGATCTATGCACAGTTTATTGAAAGTTTAAATATACTAAGACGTACTTGCCTTAAAGGGATTTTCTCAGCACATTGATTCACTGGCTGACAGTCAGTTTGCACTCACTCTATCTCCTCAGGCTGTGGGTGGGTCTCCAGGAGTTATTAGCATAAATTAACTTACTCTGACAGAGCAGGAGAGTGTGATCTCTAACACAATTACAGGTAAGGCCATGCTTCTCAGTCCTCACAACACTTCCGTGGGGGTGAGGTCACTCCTGCTCTCATCCAGTCAGATAACAGTCTTTCTGGTCTGCAGGTTACCATAGAAACCTGTGTGCAGTGAGAGACCTGCTGTACTGTCTATAGTTCATGACTGACCACTGGATTTAAAAAAAGTCTTCATTTAACTGTCCGTTTATGTTGAAAGCTAATCTTTGTACATAGTGAGAAAACCTCTTTACCGTATTTTTCGCCCTATAAGACGCACCGGCCCATAAGACGCACCTAGGTTTTAGTGTAGGAAAATAAGAAAAAAATATTTTTCATCAGATCCTCTTATCAGACTGCCCATAAATTTAAGGACATCACATCAGACCCCCATATCAGCCCCCTGTGCCCCCATACCATCTCACTGTGCCCCCATCAGACCTCAGATCAGCAGAATGTGCCCCCATCAGACCTCAGATCAGCAGAATGTGCCCCCATCAGACCTCAGATCAGCAGAATGTGCCCCCATCATACCTCAAATCAGCAGAATGTGCCCCCATCATACCTCAAATCAGCAGAATGTGCCCCCATCATACCTCAAATCAGCAGAATGTGCCCCCATCATACCTCAAATCAGCAGAATGTGCCCCCATCAGACCTCACATCAGCAGAATGTGCCCCCATCAGACCTCATATCATGCCCCCATCAGACCTCAGATCAGCAGAATGTGCCCCCATCATACCTCAAATCAGCAGAATGTGCCCCCATAAGACCTCACATCAGCAGAATGTGCCCCCATCAGACCTCATATCATGCCCCCATCAGACCTCATATCATGCCCCCATCAGACCTCATATCATGCCCCCATCAGACCTCAGATCAGCAGAATGTGCCCCCATCAGACCTCAGATTAGCGTTTTGTGCCCCCTCACGCCACAGATCAGCGTCTTGTGCCCCTATCAGACCTCAGATCAGCCCACCCAGCCACTGATAAAGACCATACTTACCGTACCTGTTCTGCGCTGCCGCTGCCGTCCGGTCCCACGCTCCGCGCTCCTCTCTCTTCCCTGCCGGCACGCACTATGACCTGACGCCGCAGCGTCAGGTCATAGTGCGTGCTGGCAGGGAAGAGAGAAGAGCGCGGAGCGTGGGACCGGACGGCAGCGGCAGCGCAGAACAGGTAAGTATGGTCTTTATCAGTGGCTGGGTGGGCTGATCTGAGGTCTGATGGGGGTCCCTACGTACAAGTGAGCGCTTCCTTATGGAAGCGCTCACTTGTATTCGCCCTATAAGACGCACAGCATTTTTCCCCCTACTTTTGGGGGAAAAAAAGTGCGTCTTATAGGGCGAAAAATACGGTAATCCTGTTTTCTCTAGCGGCTCTGAAATGAGTACAGCCATTCCCTCCCAGTGCCTTTTTCCTCTGATCTGTAGCAGAGGAGCTTCACTTCATCTACATAAAGGGAAGCACACATTCATCTCAACTAAAAGCCTAGATCCTTAGATCAGGAATAGAACAGATATTTATAGGACATTTCATCATTTTCCCAAAATTCTTATGAAAATATATTCAGCACATACTGCATTGTACTAACTGTACCAATTCAATATATATTTTTGGAGTCGGAGTCAGTCCATTTTATAACGACTCCGACTCCACAGCCCTGTTTAACACTGTGACAGAAATACTAGGCCAGGTTCTGACCCACATTTACTAAGGTAATTGCGTCTGGACCTTGTTATAAAAACATGGCAACATTTAGCACATAATTTGGTGCACCTAGCTTACCAAGGGGGTATGGCTTTGTGTAGGGCTGTGGCTTAGCCAGCTGGGGGACTTAGTCTAAGACCTCATGTACATGACGATATCTCTTTTACGGTCCACCAATTGTGGATCCGCAAAACACAGATATCGAACACATGCTTTCTGCATTTATCAGCTACGCATGTCCCTCCCTATTTTAAAAATGCCTATTCTTGTCCGCAACATGCACAGGAATAAGACATGTTAAACTCTTTGTAGCGGGACAGTGGAATGGACACACAATGCTGTCCGTGCTGCATCCACATTGTTAGTGGATCTGTTGACTTTCAATGGGTCCTCATTTTGCGGACACGTATAGGACATGTTCTATCCTTATGCAGAAAGCACATAGATTAGCTGTGTGCTTTCCCAATCCAATCCATATGTTCTTTCTGCAAACAATGGGCCTGTAAATAAAATGCAGACTGCACATGGACCGCATCTGTATTTTGCAGATCTTCAATTTGCGGACCGCAAAACCGAAATGCTCATGTACAGTGGGGAAAAAAAGTATTTAGTCAGCCACCAATTGTGCAAGTTCTCCCACTTAAAAAGATGAGAGAGGCCTGTAATTGACATCATAGGTAGACCTCAACTATGAGAGACAAAATGAGAAAACAAATCCAGAAAATCACATTGTCTGATTTTTAAAGAATTTATTTGCAAATTATGGTGGAAAATAAGTATTTGGTCAATAACAAAAGTTCATCTCAATACTTTGTTATATATCCTTTGTTGGCAATGACAGAGGTCAGATGTTTTCTGTAAGTTTTCACAAGGTTGGCACACACTGTTGCTGGTATGTTGGTCCATTCCTCCATGCATATCTCCTCTAGAGCAGTGATGTTTTGGGGCTGTCACTGGGCAACATGGACTTTCAACTCCCTTTAAAGGTTTTCTATGGGGTTGAGATCTGGAGACTGGCTAGGCCACTCCAGGACCTTGAAATGCTTCTTACGAAGCCACTCCTTCCTTGCCCTGGCGGTGTGCTTGGGATCATTGTCATGCTGAAAGAACCAGCCACGTTTCATCTTCAATGCCCTTGCTGATGGAAGGAGGTTTGCACTCAAAATCTCACGATACATGGCCCCATTCATTCTTTCATGTACACGGATGAGTCGCTCTGGTCCCTTTGCAGAGAAACAGCCCCAAAGCATGATGTTGCCACCCCCATGCTTCACAGTAGGTATGGTGTTCTTTGGATGCAACTCAGCATTCACTCTCCTCCAAACACGACGAGTTGTGTTTCTACCAAATAGTTCTACTTTGGTTTCATCTGACCATATGACATTCTCCCAATACTCTTCTGGAACATCCAAATGCTCTCTAGCAAACTTCAGACGGGCCTGGATATGTACTGGCTGAAGCAGGGGAACACGTCTGTCACTTCAGGATCTGAGTCCCTGGTGGCGTAGTGTGTTACTGACGGTAGCCTTTGTTACGTTGGTTCCAGCTTTCTGCAGGTCATTCACTAGGTCCACTCGTGTGGTTCTGGGATTTTTGCTCACAGTTCTTGTGATCATTTTGATCCCACGGGGTGAGATCTTGCGTGGAGCCCCTGATGGGTGTCCTGGTGTCCTTTGACAGCTCTTTGGTCTTCACCATAGTGGAGTTTGGAGTGTAACTGTTTGAGGTTGTGGACAGGTGTCTTTTATACTGATAACAAGTTCAAACAGGTACCATTACTACAGGTAATGAGTGGAGGACAGAGTAGCCTCTTAAAGAAGACGTTACAGGTCTGTGAGAGCCAGAAATGTTGCTTGTTTGTAGGTGACCAAATACTTATTTTCCACCATAATTTGCAAATAAATTCTTTAAAAATCAAACAATGTGATTTTCTGGATTTGTTTTCTCATTTTGTCTCTCATAGTTGAGGTCTACCTATGATGTCATTTACAGGCTTCTCTCATCTTTTTAAGTGGGAGAACTTGCACAATTGGTGGCTGACTAAATACTTTTTTTCTCCACTGTACATGTGGCCTAAGGGTGTGGATTTTTACTGAGAATCCATGTTGGATATCTCGGTCCAAATCCAGTGTCCGTCCAAATAGGATGTTGTTAGCATTGCAGTTGGGTTTTCATGGCTAATTTCAGATGATTTTATGTTGTTTTTAGTGTTTTCATACAAAAAGTCTCCATCACATAAGTAATTCTTTTTATTCAGGTGCAATGCTAGTATAAAAAAGAAAAACGATAAAGGGATGACCGCCTACGACCTGGCCTTGAAGAGCGGAAATGACCAGATCTCCTCAATCTTTGCCTCCAGGTTAGGGCAAGGCATGTTGGACAAACTCACCAAGCCAAAGAACATCAGTCTGGAAGTGTTCTGATCCAAGATTTCACATGACAAATCTTGTTGCCTTGATCCTTTTCTTAATCATGGTCATATAATCCAGAAATGATCTGCCTTGATTTGATATAGTGCCTTTATATTTTCAATAAATGTGTTCTTACCTTGCGTGTGGGCTCTTTACTGAGAAAATGGCTTTTGTCCTTAGAAGAAACATGAGCTGCCAGGCACTGAAGTGGAAGGAGTCATTTCCTCTTACAGTTTGATCAGTACATGGCTGGGTCCATGGCAGCTTCTTTTTGCCTCATTGACCATTTGAAAGTAATACATGAACCTTGAGTTTGTGACTGTTCCATCCAATTTCCTTTCTAGCTGCACTTCCTATTAATAGTATGACCTCTACAAACATAAGCTGTTACACTAATGAGGTACATATTAAGAACTGCATTAAATCCAGTTCCTCAGTCTATCAATATACTGGGAAAAGTAATTCATTCTATCATAAATGCTAAAATAATAAACTTTAGAATACGCCATTCGTTCACTACTGCAGTTTAGGTCCCCAACCACACCTATAGATATGACATGTCCCATGAGCAGGTTAGACTAAGTTCACATTGGCTTATCGTTCTTCTGATCCATCACAAGGAGAGGGAAAAAAAACAGGATCCAGTATAAAAAATGGATCCTGTTGCATCAGTTGTCATCCGTTTGAGCCATTTCCATCTGTGATTTTTTTTTCCCCGTCTAAAAAAACAGGAGTCCTGCATGCAGTACTTTTGTTTCCATCTGTAAAAACGGATCTCAGACGGAAAAGGCTCAAGCGGATGACAACTGATGCAACAGGATCATTTTTTTTTACTGGATCCTGTTTTTTTTCTCTTTCTCTTCTTCTGATGGATCAGAAGAACGGAAAGCTAAATAGTGCTGTGAACTCAGCCTTACCAATAAAAACCTAACAGCATAATATACAATAATTAAAGGGCCTAGCCAAACATAACTATGAACCTACAGGGAATGCTAATAACCTCCACAAGCATCACATACACAATGTGTAATATACCGCATTTTTTTCCCCCTAAAAGTGGGGGAAAAATGCCCCAGCGTCTTATGGGGCGAATGCTAATGAGCGCTTCCATTATGGAAGCGCTCATTAGCAACGGAGGACAAGGAAGTGGTGAAGACTTTGTACTTACTGCTTCCTGGTCCTCGGCTGTCGGCTGAGCTGTGCAGGGCTGCGCACAGTGTGAGGGTGCTCTGTGACCTCGCGCTGTGCACGCCGGGTCACAGCTCAGCCGACAGCAGTTAGAAGAGGTTCGCGCTGGAAGACAAGAGAGGCGGCGTCCAGGAGCAGGAAAGGTAAGTGGCTTTTTTATTTGATTAAATATGAGGCAATGGGGCTGACCTGAGGCAAAGGGGGCTGCTGGGCTACTGGGGGGCTGAAATGAGGCAATGAGGGCTGCTGGGGGCTAATATGAGTGGAAATAGGGGCTACTGGGGGCTGAAATGAGGGCATATGGGGGCTAATATGAGGCAGTGGGGGCTGCTGGGGCCAAAATGAGAGGGAATGGGGGCTGATATTAGGCAATGTGGCTGATATGAGGCAATGGGGACTGATAAGAGGCATGGGGCTCTTATCTGAGGTCTGATTGGGGGTCATTCACATTGTGGGTCTGATCTGAGGTCTTGTTGGGGACTTATTAACATTGGGACTCTGATTGGAGCTGAGGTCTGATTAACATTGAGGGTCTGATTGGTGGTCTGACCTGAGGTTTAATGAAAAATATTTTTTCTTATTGTCCTCCTCTAAAACCTATATATATATATATATCAAGGAGACATTTGATAAATGTGGCATAAAGTACGCCAACACATACTCAAGGAAAATTGACTTCAAATATTCTCCTCATGATAAAATCCCCCCATGGTGTATGTGATGCTTAATGGGGATTATTAGCTTTCTCTGTATGTCCCATGAGCAGGGTGGCCAGTCATGGGCTGCTGTAGTGACATCACTACGGTTGACATGTAGCAGCCCATGATTAGTCAGCCCACTCAAGGGACAGTCTTCACCCATGAGTGTAAACCAATGTGGCTGGACCTGTACTGCGGCAGCTGGAGGTGATGCATTTTAAAAAGGTTTTCAGAGATTTTTTAACTCTGGATAGGTCATCAGTATCTGATCAGCTGTTTGAGAAGGCACCGGCGCTCGCAGTAGCACTGCAGCCTTCTCTCAGCTTACCAAGCACAGTGTGATACATTGTATAGTGGCTGTGCTTGGTATGGCCGCTCAGACCCATTCACTTCAATGGGGCTGAGCTGTGCCTAGGCCATGCGACCGATGAACATGATGTCACATGGCCTAGGAAAAGATGCGATAAGGCTGTGGCCCTACTGTGATCGCCAGTGCCTTCTTAAACAGCTGATTGGTGGGGATCCCAGGTGTCAGACCCCCACCATCAGATACTGATCACCTTCTCAGCGGATAGGTGATCAATTTAAAAAAATCTAGGAAAATCCCTTTAGAGGCAAGTATATTGAGAGCTTACTAATTCAGAATTTTGGGTGGTTTTTAAATGTAAAATAGATGTAAATGTAATTATAATATTCCACATCATTACTGCAAAATAATTCTAAAATACTTTATCAATAGGATCATAGGTTCTGCAGCAAAAGTGCCAATAGGAATAATCCATTGCACGTAGCTTACCTGGTTTTCCAGATCAGCGAGGTTATGGCTTAGCGCCAAATTTTGTTGAAAAGTAATCGTTGGTTTAAAGTCAATTGTCTATCCATGCACTAAATTTAATTATCATACTGCACGAGATAGCATATAATAACCTTTCATGCTATAAGGCAGCTCCCTTTATTGAGCGTGCAAAAAACACAATCTGAAAACTTGTGTCAAAATGCATTAAAATTTTTTTATAAAATTGAGGCACATAGTCAAAAGTGAATCTAATTAATTGCACAATTTTGGTCTCAACAGCCAGTCACAGGTCAGTGATTTTTTTTTCTTACTTGTCATGTTATCCATGCAATTGTGCCATTTATTCATATGATCACTAGGGTTTTATATCACTGCCATTTTTAAAGTAAGTTTTTTTTTGTTGTTACAGCATAAAAATAGTAATAAATTACATTAATCACTATTTTTAATTAAAGGGGTTCTGTAGTTCTTTAAAACTGATGATCTATCCTCGACACCCGGGACCCCCGCCGATCAGCTATTTGAGAAGGCCGCGGCGCTGCAGGATTGCCGCGGCCTTCTCTGTGTTTACCGCAGGCCCAGTGACGTCACGACTAGTATCACTGGCCTGTACGGGGCTAAGCTCTGTTCACTTGAATGGAGCTTACCACGCCCAGGCCAGTGATACTAGCTGTGACTTCACTGGTCCTGCGGTAAACACAGAGAAGGCCGAGTCGCTCCTGCAGCACCGCCTTCTCAAACAGCTGATCGGCGGGGATCCCGGGTGTCGGACCTCCACCGATCAGATGCTGATGTTCTATCCAGAGGATAGATCATCAGTTTTAAAGAACTACAGAACCCCTTTAAACAAGACTGAGGGGTCTGTTCAAAGGCACAGAGAGTCCTTATGAATCCATAGGTACTCCATATCCTGCTTCTATAACACATCCTAGACCTAGAAACAGTAAGTGCCTCTGTTATATGAATAAAATTTGGGGAATACATATGTACAGCATGGGCCCATAGCAGGCTATGTGTACTATATTACAGATCATGTCATCTGCCAATCCAGACCATAGGTGATATCACAACTGCGTATTTTTCACTTTGCTGAGTTTTTTTTAATTACATATGTGCATAACAGCCCATATTGTGAGACAGTACCTATCGCAGAAGCAGAGAAGGATGCAGAAAATACAAACTGGATGACAAAGACATGGAAAAGAGAACAACATGATTTATTCACTTTGACCACAAGTGAGAAGACGTCAACATTGAACATCGCTGTAAGAGATGAAAGCGACTGCAGGTGGAGTTAAAGAACCACTCCGGTAATCATATTCTTCTATGAAAAATATTTGGTGATGTTCGTATTATCTAAAAGTGTAACTGTCACTTTAATAATATAGTATAAAGACAGAAATGCTAATATACTTTATTAGGGAAATATGTTTCTTTGTACTAGAAAACAGTGGAAAAAGTCTTCTTAGCAAAACTCCATTGCCAAGTAAAGTCGCTCTTCAGTATTTTACTGAGCGCTGAAGACAACTGTGTGTATCACGTCAGATAGGCAGGGTGAAGGGTAGTGATATCTAGGGCAGTGATTTTCAACCAGTGTGCCTCCAGCTGTTGCAAAACTACAACTCCCATCATGCCCAGGCAGCCTACAGCTATCAGCCTACAGAAGGGCATGGTGGGAGTTGTAGTTTTGCAACAGCTGGAGGCACACTGGTTGAAAATCACTGATCTAGGGCATATGTACATTGTCAGGGACTGGAGTAATGACAGGGGCAGGCTAGAAGCCTCTATTTGTTACACACAAGTCTATAGATAGACTCTCCTTAGCAATGTTCAGTTAGAGTTTTGCTAAGAAGACTCTTTACACCCTGTTTTCTAGAACAAAGAAACAACTTTCAGTAATGAAGTATTTTACAAAAATGTTTACTGTCCCTGTATTATATTAAAAATAAACTGAAACTTACACCATAAAGGCTATGTACACCTTTGGGGCAATTGTTTTGGCATATTATTTATTTTGGACTAAAAATCATTTTTTCAGTTGGTCTTTATAAAATATATCGAGCTGTTCTGCCACAAAGGGTTAAATGTTTTTCTAGCTGTGTGACTGGTACTTTCACTTTGTGTCGGTCATCTAATAACCCGTAAGTGTACATTACTAAAAGGTCATAAACACTTATTTAAGCCACATTCTTATTAGTAAGATAAGAACTGAGCTATAATGAGCGTTTATAAGGTCAAAGATAAGGAGCCCATCAGTTCCCTGCCTGACGGAGCAGGTAAAGATTACAGAACTAACTACTAGATAAACTCAAAGCTGTGCAGGGAAAATGGGTCAATATTTTTAATAAAGATCCTTCCAATGGGTCTCGTGATACCACATTGACCCTTGTCTCTCCAAGGCAGGGGGTCACCATCTCCCAGCGTGGCCCACTTCGCCTGCGCCGCCTTCTCTTCCGGGTGTAGTGTGACGTCATCGGCGCAGGCCAGCGGCACTCACTGCGCCTGCGCCGATGACGTCACACTACACCCGGAAGAGAAGGCGGCGCAGGCGCAGTGAGGAAGCCGGGATCCCGGCAGCCAGCGGCACTCACTGAGCCTGCGCCGAATGAAGGCCGCACGGCGCAGGCGTGGGATTTGCAACATGGATAGGGCCGGCAGCAGATAGAGCGAGCTGCCTGGCCCTGTCCATCACAAGCAAGGGGGCTTAATAATGGTGGGGAAACGGCGCTACTAGGTGCAGGGTTACCTCCCCTTGCACCTAGTAAGGTTCATTTGCATATCACAAAAGTTTATTTTTTACAAAAACGGGGACACCAATAAGAAAATGATTAACAGATTGGGCATCAGGTGACATTTGCACATTGCAAATGTCATCCTGTTTTATATGCCCAAAACTGGTGACAGAAACCCTTTAATATATGTCTTCTCTTCACACTGTGCAGAGTGAAGCAGCGTCAGGATGCAAGAGGAGCAGAAGACCATTGTTCCAAAAGCTGACTGGAAATGAATCCAAGAATCTGTGATTGTACCATTTAATTAGACGGACCAATTCTTTTTTTTTTTTAGTTGATCAAAAAAAGTAGAATTTTGACAACTATTGAACTTGCAGACAAAATAATAACCTAGAATGGATTGTCGTATTCATTTTACAGTTCATGAACAATCAGAGCTGTACATCTATGTCTGGAGTAAAATCTTACATGTGCAGAAATATTCACAATCACAAAAAAATGTACTAACCATACAAAAAAAACAACAAAGGCTGCACAACAGAAGCTGCTCATCGAACATACGGCTTTGTTGCAGGAATTAATTTTCAATGTAAGGCAGGGCAGGGATGCTTCTAAAAAATCTTTTCTTGTGTGACTAGTAAAAATGAGATTCCCTCGATGCAGCATCTGCCAGGAACTGCAGTATATGACCTCATGCACATAACCATATGTATTTTGCGGTCTGCAAACTGCGGATCCGCAAAACACAGATACCAGCTCTGTGCAAGCCAGCTTTTTTGTCCTATTATTGTCTACAAAAAGGGAAAGTATAGGACATGTTCTATTTTTGTGACCCTTTAAAATCAATGGGTCCACATCCGATCGGCAAAAAATGCGGATCGGATATAGAACATAAATACGGTCGTGTAATGCAGGAGTCCAAAAGATTAGAAGTAAAGACTGCATTGACTAAAACAGTTATAGCTCCATAGTATATAATTTGTTACAGTGGACTTACGCTCTCCTTACGAACCAGTTTTAGATACCTTTCTATTTTCACCCATAATCCAGATGATCAAATCAGGGAGTACTGAAGGAATCGAACAGCATTCCATTGGTTTTCCAGGATGTTCAATAGATGGTTTATGGTAAGGATAGGTAAGGATCAATGTACAATCAGTCTGTGTTTCTGACCTCTGGGGCCCAAATCAATGATCGGAACGACGCGGCACTTGCTATGAGCAGTTATGTGAATTTATTTTCTAAGAATTTATTACAGTTGGCACTAGAAGCCTGGCATATATCGTTGGCTAATAGTCACAGTGACTTGGCTTCTGACCAACTCTTTATCTGTGGTCAACAGAGGATTTTTAGCCTACAGCTTGCCATGATATGAAAAGGAACACTGTCGAGGTGATGTCACTGTTGTAATTTACTAAATGTTCTAGTCTCTTAAAGTGTACCTACCATCACAATCCTCTAAGAAAGCAGTTACATACATGATTTGGAGTATTTTTGTGTTTTATTTGTACTTTTTAGCACAGATCTTTTCTCCCATTGACACACTACATCAAGTCAATTGCAGTCACTTATGGCATTATACAGATTGCCCCCTCTAGTGGCAGCAAAAGGCAGACAATTTTTTTGCGGAGGTAAAGCTTCAGACAGACTGAGAAATAAGTGTGGTCGCAGGTGTGGCCTGGCTGGGTGCAGCAGGGCACATTATTTGCCAAATATCTGTTCCAAGGAGAAATTTGTGGGTGGGAGTTGTTTTGCAAAAGGAGGAGACCAGCAGATGTGACCCTTATAGGAAAATGACAATCAAATGTGAAATGGAATTTCAATATTGTATTAGCATTAATCGATCGCCGAACAAATAGCATCGAATCCCGTAACTGAAAGCCTCATTCTACATAACTGGTTTCCAAATATTCCTTTCCTCTACAGATCTACACTAAATCTTCTTGTTGTAGTGAACAATTCACACACACAAGGAACATGTTCCCCAATCTTCTGAGAAGACTTGCTGTCCATGTAGGAAATCTCCGTGAGAGGACTGCACATGTAGTATTCACCAGTTCTATTAAACAGACCTTCTGCTGTTACTACAAAAAATAGTCCTTCCAAGGAATATTCTGCCATAACTATCAGAAAACAAAGTCATCTCTGGCCTCCTGGTCGACCATGTTATCACCTCCGTAACCGCAAGAAAAAAGCGTGTTTGCATTCCTTGCTGTCTACCGGGTAGTACTTGTCATAAAAATCCAGGACGTATTCCTCAGTCTTGAATCCGAACTTCTGGTAGAGCAGCATTGCCGGATTATTGGCAGAAACGTGGAGAGTAACGTCTTTCCCCATGCAGGTCTGCCGGAGAGGAAAATAAAGTGGAAAGAGCTTAGCTTTTTGTGATACAGAAGGGGGCAGAGCTGCAGGCTGACATTGCGTGCTAACTATGCAATGACCCTTCCAATACACAACTGTATATAATATGTACCTAAAAAATGACATGTTAAAGGGGCTGCCCCATGAAAAATATTCAACAGTTTTTAAACCAGCACCAGGATCTGAATATTTTTAATTGCATATAATTAAAAATTTAGTATAGCTACTGAGTTACTCAATTAAACCTATCTCTATAGCAGCACCTGCTGTTTGCCCTTTTTCTAATTTCTCTGTCCTGCTCACTGAGGTGGACCCACATGCTCAGTTCCATCCTGCCAACAGCTGCAGTAGTAAGGACACACCCCATGAGAAATGACACGCCACTTAACTACCTAACTGTTTTGCCCGAGTCCAGCTCGGGCAGTGTGAAAAGTAGCTACCTGTAGGGGGGAGGGCTGCTTTAGATGCTGCATCAATCATTCATCAATATCTGATCGGTGGGGGTCCAACTCCCAACACCCCCACCAATCAGCTGTTTGAAGGGGTCACAGCACTCTTGTGACCGCTATAGCGCTGCACATTTTATAGTGGCTTTGCTTGGTATTACAGCCTAGGCCCCCTTGACTTGAATGGGACTCAGCTGCACATAGGCCATGAACGTGATATCACTGGTCTCTTCAAACAACTTAGCAGGGGTGTACCGGGAGTCCGGCCCCCACTGATTAGATATTGATGACCTTTCCTCAAGATAGATCATCCATATTTTCCTCTCTGAAAACCTTTTAACCACCTAACTGTTCTGCCCGAGTCCAGCTCGAGCAGTGTGAAAAGTCGCTAACTGGAGGGGGGAGGGCTGCTTTAGATGGTGATATCTCCTGAATGGAAGCAGCTAGAAACATGTAACTGGTCTTGTTTGAAATCTGACAGTCCAGGCTTTCATACAAGACCAAAAGTCTTGTATGCCAGCTAAAGTCCAAGCAACAGAGGAGAAATCACAGGTAGAAATCAAGTCATGAATAATTGCGGGTGAAACCTGTTTTTACTTTCACAGCATCCCGATTCCTATAAGTCATATCTTCCTCTGTCTTGAAGATATTGCTGTATTGCTGTGGTATTGTCTGAAAGCTTGGAATGTCTGCTTTCAAACAAGACCAGTTGCCTGTTTCTAGCTGCTACCAGACAGTGGGGGCATGTATTGTGTGATAGGTGTGGGTCCTACCTCTGGGACCCACACCTACATTGAGAACAGAGCCCTGAAAGTTATGGATGCTACGGGGTCACCGAAAATAGCCGAGCACTGGCTTGGGTATTTCCGTCAGCTCCATAGAAATGAATCGGAGGGGTGGCCGTGCAAGCACGGTGCGATCCCACTCACTACTACGGGGAGAGCGCTTGGTGGTGGCTTTGCCTCTGGCCACCACCTTCCCTGTTCAGTTCTTGTTGCAGGTGTGGTTCCCAGAGGTGGGGCCGCACCTATCAGACAATAGGGGCATATCCTAGCTATATGTCCCCATTGTCTGAGATGGGAATACCACTTTAAGCTGCCAGCTTGAAATATATCTAGCAGAACAATTAAAGCAATGAATAGGGAGATCTATGTAGGTACAGGGTTGCTTCTAGCTTTGTTATAAAGAGGTTGTCAAGTACTAGATTATGTATGATTTTCATTTTTTACATTAGCCATGGGATAATCCCTTTAAATGGCAAACACACAGCTATTGTGCAACGAAAGTGAAAACTCCAGGACACACATGAAATAATAGCAGGATTCTTCCCACTATTCTTCCCTCATTTCCCACTATGCAACTTCAGACTTCCTTTTATAGGTAAATAATAGAGATTCTGTTCAACATCGCTTTAGTATCTATATGTTCCATGATGCTTTGCCCAGGCATCACTTCTATCTCCATAGGTACTGTATATAGGTCAGGATGCAGATCTAGAGCACAGGAGAGGCTGCAGACTGTGCTCTGTGCGGCAGCATGTCTCTCACATGCATTAAGCAAATACCAGTCCACTGGGATACGGCTGGTGCTTGTCAAAGTACATTGCTACTCTGTTGCTATGTTATGGTCCAGGCACACACTGCCTAATAATTCATTATGACCAGAAACAGTAGTGACATCATTTATCAAGATTACAAATGATAATTCACAAAGGAAACTATTAGGTTTACTGGGGTTTCTTTTAACTGTATCCCTTCAATTGACAGAGGTAAATAATCCTTAAAGGGGTTGTCCCACTATAAAGTGTTGACCATCAACAGGATAGGTGATAAACATCTGATCGTTGGGGGTCTGACTACTGGGACCCCTATGATCATTGAAAGTGGGGGGATGTGAACCCCTGTCCAGAGTCAAGTATGCCCGCTTCTGCTATATCCACCTCTGTGAGACTGTACTAGTCCGCTCTCAGACAATCCCATAAAGTTAAATAGAGTTAAGAGGCCCCCCTCTACCTTTTCGGAATCGCTGTGGGTCCCAGGGATCAGACTCCCACTAACCATGTTTATGCTCTCCACTCTGTTTGATAAGGTCTGGAAATCACTTTTTCTTTAGGACAGTTTTGAGACATGAGGCTTGTGCCTCAGCAAAATATAAATTGTATGTAGAAAAAAAAAACACCCTAGTAGTCACTGGTTACCTGAATTAGATGGTAGATCATAAATGTGGCTATGCCAGCTCGCCTCCATTCTGGATGTACAAACAGAAATGAAATATAGGCCTCATTGTATTTGACATCGGGCACCATGAAGCCAAAGGCAATAATAACTTTTTTGTACAGGACCACCACACTGAAATCCGGGTACTGCAAACACTCTGAAACATCGATACCTAGAAACACAAGGAACACCGGTATATTATCATACTATTAAAAAAGAGCATCTGTCTCCTGACATGTCTGTTTTAGTAATGCATGCATGTAATTCTGGAGCATCTATTCTTATGACATTGCGCCATTCCTTTATTATTCCCGATAAAAGTTATGAATTAATTACTAGGTCCAGATGGGCGTTATCAGACAGTGCCGACTGGATAATGTCAGACTATGTAAGGACACCCCCCACCTTCCCAAACTGGTAACAGCCATCTGGACCTTCATGGCAAACTGCTGCCGTCTAGCAGGATTAGTCAAAATAATAGATGCTCCAGAACTGTTATTACATTGGGGATGCAACTATTTGCTAAAACAGCCATGTCAGGAGAAGTTACGAATCCCCTTCAAGAGGATTGTCTCATAAAAGCGGCTCTGTCATAAGGATCAACCCTATTAAACCAGACATACTGCCTGATAGCACTCGTCATGCTGCTTAAAACTGTACCTTTCTTTGAATCCTGTGAGCACTGCTTTGTAACACCCCCTGTGATCTGTACACTCCCCCTCCCCTTTATTGACAGGGCTAGACATACTGAGGGCAGAGCTGTGTGCTAGCATCTACATATCATATACTCTATGTACTATAGCTTCACCACACTGAGATCTGCTCAGAAAGCTTATCTACATATTACTGCTTTATTCACAAGCACAATATATAATTATAAAGACACCAGTCATATATTTGTTATCTTATAAGCATAGAAAAATCATGCATCTTTATGTAGTAATGCAATAGCTTGGTGATAAGTGCTTTGTTTTGCATGTGGATATTTCACATTTAACCCCTAATAAAAGTCTGTATCCTTATTATATTAAGAATAATGTTTTTTTAGAAAGCTAATAAATATTGTCTGTGAATAAACCAGTAAAAGTTTTTAGGTTTCTAAGAAAAAAAACACTATTCTCAATATAGTAAAGCTTTTTTATTATGATATGATTTATTATAGTATAGCCTTTTATTATGGGTTCAATGAAAGATGAAAAAAATAAACCGAAAATAAAGTTTATATAAGTCTTCCCGGGGACTTGAACGTAGGATTTCTACATGCATGACAGACCACATACCAATAGGCTATGCCATTACCACACAGAGATGAATGATTTTTCTATGCTTATAAGCTAACAAATGATTAGTGTCTTTATAATTCTATATTGTGCCCATAAATAAAGCAGTAATATGCAGATTAGCTTTCTGAGCAGATCTCAATGTGGTGAAGCTATAGTACAGAGTGTGTATGATAGGTAGAGGCTAAGACACAGCTCTAACCTCAGCATGACTAGCCCTGTCAATCAAGGGGAGGGGAAAATGTGCAGAGCACAGGGGGTTTTAGAAAGCAGTGCTCAAATGATTCAGTCCCGCCTCCTGGTGCTCAAACCTGCTCATTTGAGTATGAAAACAGATGTGCACATAAAACACAGATATCTCTGCAGCTGTTTATCATACAGACAAAAGAAAGGTATAGTTTTAATCAGCCTGATGAGCCCTACCAGGCAGTATGTCTGGTTTAATAGGGTTGATCCTGTTGACAGAGCCACTTTAAGACCACTTGACCCTGACTTGTCTGATTAGCGGGGGGCTGACTTTTTGGGCAATGGCAGATCCCAAGAATGGAAACACATGCCCTCTATTTGAATGGAGTGGGAGACATACATGTGTATCCACTGCTCCAATCAACTATAGGTGACTGCCTAGCACAAGCGGTAGATTTAAAGTAGATTTTCTCCTCTGAATATCATTTTGGACTTAGCAGTCAGCAGAATAGTAAATGCTTAAAAAGAAGTTACAATACCTGGCCAGAAAAATTCCTGGCATATGGAGTTGATTGTGGGGATGTGGCCTGGACGGACATAGCAATAGTCGATGGGAGCTTCTATTCCTGGTACCCAGCTGGCATCATTTCTGTGGGCGTAAGCCCTGATCTGAGCCAAAAGCTGCAGTCTACATGGCCTGGTCTCATAGTCACGTCTGGCAGAGAAAAGCAGAAGATTGTTGTTCTCAGATTAAATTTGTCCACACAGGTTTCTTCACCAGTAATAGACAGAGAAAACTTCCTTAAAATATTCTGTATCATCAGATAGGTCCGACGTCCTCTCCGTTCACAGCTATGGGACTTCCGAAATTTCCCAAGCTATTTTCGGATCTCTCATAGTGGTGAATGGAGGATGGCCGTGTACACACACTCGCTCTTGCTTTTCTATGTGGTCTCATTCTGGAGATGGAAGTGGGTCCCAGAGGTGGAATTCGTGCCTACCTGACATTTCTAGCATATCCTAGAAATATACCAAAAATATCCAAGATGGTACAACCTCTTCAAGTTCAAAGTTACATTTTTTATTCATTTTTTTAACGAGTTTTATTGGAAAAAAATGCAATAAACAGTACATTACTGAAGAACCATTGGGTCAAAGACCCTGAAAATAAAAAGGTATACACTAAATAAGGTACAAACAGCAACACCGTGATCCCCAGATGTTCAAACATTTAGAAGAACATCCCCTGTTTACAAACTATGGGGGTAATTTATTAATCTGATGTACAGTAGAACTGGCTTAGTTGCCCAATCAGATTCCTCCTTTCATTTTCCAAAGGAGCTGTCCAAAATGAAAGGTGAAATTTGGTTGCTATAGGCAACTAAGCCTGTCTTACTTTACACCAGTTTGATTAATGACCCCCTATATGTTCATATGGAATGACTGCATTAACTATCGACTTCCATTGGGATAAGGGAAGGGCATCTATCACCCATTCATCTTTGCATGCAAGGAAAAAGGTTTACCAAAGAAAGATTCTAGTATAACGAGGACAGGTAGCCTTATCAAGATTACCAAACAGACAGATAGTAGGATGGGTAGGTAAAGGGATGTCCATACCATCAGACAGTAATTTAGTAATTCCTTCCCAGAATGTTTTCATATAGGGACAAGCCCAAATAAGGTGCCAAAAATGTGCCCCCTCCATTGAGCACCTATGACATCTGGTGTGGGGGAGTCTGCCCATCTTGTATAATTATGAAGGTGACAGACAAGCCGTGATCAAGCTTGCACTTCCAGGCTTCTTACCGGCATCCTTTGTGGCCAATAAGGATGCCGGTAATTGATTTAAATGCGCTAGGGTCTCGCTGAAGAGACCTACCGTAGGATATTTAAGCTGCAATTCTTATTTTGGCCAGCAGATGGCAGGCCAACATAAGAAATGAGCAATTCTGACATTTAAATGGATGTAAAAAAAAAACCATGAATGTTCAGAATTTTTTAAAAAATTGGATTTTGTAGACTCAAATATGAGCTTCAAAATCACCTCCTTTCTGTATATATATATATATATATATATATATATATATATATATATATATATATAAATACAATTTGGACCAGCTTATCTGTAAACCCGAGTACTAACCAAAGACAAACCCTAGACATAAAGAGCACTAAATCAGCAGCGAATAATCCCACTCTATCCCCCATCCGGACACCATAGTATAGTCGGTAAAGTCTTATACAGATAGCCAGAGGCTCTATGGACAGGGCAAATGTCAGAAGTAAAGCAAAAGGAAATGAAAACATCTAAATCTGAACAGACACAACCAGAATATTAGTATTCAGAAGATACTTTCGCCTTATAAGAATGAACACAGACAGATACCCTGGAACATATGAAGGATCCCACTGTTCTCTACTGGCTAAACGGATCCCAAAGTGTGGACGTGCAATACGTCAATGATACGTTTTTTTAGCGCAGGAATGGGACATATTTTCTTTTAAACAATGGATTATGCATGCAAACATAACTTCCACCAGAAACTTCAGAAAAAGTTATTGTTTAACTCAATATTAATAAAAAAAAAAAACAACAACTTTTTTTAGAATGTTTGGCTTATTTTTTTGTTTTTTTACTTTCAGCAGTGAATTAAGTTTAAAAAAATAGATTGTTTTTTAGCAGTAATGTCCGAGAGACAAAAATAACTATATTCTAACAGAATGAAAGCTTTATTTTTCTCTTCACATTGTATTGTATTGACTAGTGTAATGTGAGAAGCCCTAGCCAGCCTGACTACTGAGGTAAAAGAGCCGAGGTGTGATGCTCTAACACAGTGTTCCTCAACTCCAGTCCTCAGGACCCACCTGCCGGTCATGATTTGAGAATATCCCACAGAATGTGAATACCTGGGGTAAGTCCTGATGCAAATCATAGTCACATAGTTTATAAGGCCGAAAAAAGACATCTGTCCATCAAGTTCGGCCTGTTATCCTACAAATGGTGAAACTGTCACTTTAAATTAAAAGAAAAAAACAATTCCTTCAGCTGTACGGGTTTCATTGCTAAGAACTCCAAAAATCATAGAAATAGAGAGACAAAAGTGCCTGTCTGAGTGACGTGCATTGTGTTTGGCTGCAGATCAGTGTACAGGCCCACAGAAAATGTATAACCTTTACAAATATATCTCAGAAATAACCACTAAATAGCAGTTAGACCAGTATATTCATCAGATTGGTGGGATCCAAAGAGCCTGCCTCCTCCGCCAGACTCCAAAGAGCCTGCCCCCTCCGCCAGACTCCAAAGAGCCTGCCCCCTCCGCCAGACTCCAAAGAGCCTGCCCCCTCCGCCAGACTCCAAAGAGCCTGCCCCCTCCGCCAGACTCCAAAGAGCCTGCCCCCTCCGCCAGACTCCAAAGAGCCTGCCCGCTCCGCCAGACTCCAAAGAGCCTGCCCGCTCCGCCAGACTCCAAAGAGCCTACCCCCTCCGCCAGACTCCAAAGAGCCTGCCCGCTCCGCCAGACTCCAAAGAGCCTACCCCCTCCGCCAGACTCCAAAGAGCCTACCCCCTCCACGGTACTCCAGAATATTTTTAAATTTTAACTGTAAAGAAATAGTATTACTAACTGTAAACCCTTACCTTATATATGGCTTCAGAATGCGAGCGGTGTAGGGACTAACTATGCTGAGGTCTGCCTCTTTATCTTCAGCTGCTCCAAGCCGATACAAGAAACGCACAGCGGAGTGACGGACCCCTTTGGTTGTGGGCACAGAAGTCTATAAGAAAAAATACTACTGTAAACTGAAAAATGATGATAATGGTTCAATCAATGAACATCAATAATCACAAAAAAGCTGATGACTACACTGATCTCTGCAGGTACATGGACATCTGCGTAGCTTAGCTGTGCTCAAACCGCAGCAGTGTAGGTCCAAACATGATTAGCCAGTGCTTGGCATGCATACAACCAGCAAAAGTTACTCAATATGCAGTTTGAAGTATATTCTAAAACTAATTATAACGAGCAACGTCCTTTCCTATCAGAGGTCTCCTTTGAAATTGAGTTTATTTTTAAAAGTGACCGCAGCCTTAGCAGTACGGACACGGACAGCATCATGGCTGCCCAAGTAACTACTCACCTGATATCTGTCCAAGATCTGCCGATCCTTGCTTGTTGCCCTGTATTCAGGTCGACTGGCTACTGGCCTAGAAATGGACCCTTCCCTGGCTCCATAGACTCCTCCAACTAGCATTAGTGCTGCATTCACTGCTTGATCCAAGTCAAAGAGGGGCAAACCTCTCTCACGCTTGGCCTTCCGGACAAGCAGTTTCCGCCTCAGCCGTCTAGCTTCTGGCGTCACAGCTACAGCATTGGGACAGGCCTCAATGCGTTTCAAGAGCAGCTTTTCTTCATAAAGGCTGAGGGCATGGTATTGAGGAGTTTTGTTTTTATCCTTCTCTATGGGTTGAATGCGTCTCTTGTCGCGGGCTCTATCTCCAGATGGGCCCTTATGCAGTTCACCCTCTACCCGGTCCAGTTTCTCCTCTTCGCTCTCTATTTCTTGTTTCACATGCACAGACGACTTGAAATTCTTTTGACATATGGGAGTTGAGTGGGTGGTGTTGGGAGAAGGCAAGTATTCAATTCCAGGATCAATGACACCATCAGCATCCATCTCTTCATCATCTGAAATGATTACATTGGAAAGTTTAATTCATCCCCCAAACACACACCAGATTGACCGCCATTAGTTTCAACAGCAACACTGTGATAATCTGGAAATCACTCGAGTCCTGTAAATGGTCTGAAAGAGAAAGTCAGCTCAAGCACCTTTCCCTAAAACCCTTCACATTGTTCTCCTGTTGGACGCTGGTCAAGATACTCCACAACTTGGAAAATTTAGCCGGCTGCAGAATGAAACGAGACCCACTGCCCTGTAGGGCCACAGAGACCACCGGCCAGGTAATACTCCATGAAGCAATGCAGCTATTACCTGACACACTACATATACGTATCAACCCTCCATAGAAAGTTCCTTGATATCTACTGCCACATTGATCTCAGGACTAAACCCCTAAGACCTGGACTACAGGACAAAATCAAAGTCACATGTGGATTGTGGTAAAATCAGTCACAACTTTAATAGTTCCAGATGAGGATAAAACACACTGAATAAAAAAAAAAGTCGCATAGAATTTTTTTTCCATGGAGAACAAGCGAAGCTGCCCCACAAACAATGAGCAACTTCAGGTTCACCTTCCCATCCCCTGATCTGAGCCACAAAACATGGGGGGGGATAAAGTCACGTCTTTGAAATAAAAAGTGCTATAGATATTGCTTAAAAATCAGAGATGGGACATAATCCGCTTGTCAGGGTTTAAAGGGGAATTTCCATTTCAGAAAGTGATGGTAGATCACTAGGACCCCAACAATCCTGAGAATGAAGGGGACGCAGTGCTGGCGTATCACTGCACCCCCTTTGAACTGCAGCCGGACCAACCTGTGCTGTACAGTGGGTGAACAGGGTGCTGCTGTGCCAGGAAAGACTGTAAATGGGATCCAATGCTAAATCAGCACTGCTTTCCCTTCATTCTCAGGACTAGTCAGTGAGTGATATACCATTACTTTATGAGATTTGCATACCCTTTTAACCCCCTGTTTTGCCAGAGTGGAGCTCCACCAGTGGGAAAAGGAGCTAACTGGAGGGGGGAGGGCTGCTTTAGATGCTGCTACCTCTTGAATGGTAGCAGCTTGTTTGAAAGCAGACATTCCAAGCTTTCAGACAATACCAAAATGACAGCAATATATTCAAGACAGAGAAAGATATCATTGATAGAAATCGGGATGCAGTGAATGCAGTAGAATATGAAAGTAAAAATAGGTTTCACTCGCGATTACTTGATTTCTAACAGTGATTTCTCCTCTGTTGCTTGGACTGTAAGCTTTCATACAAGACCAGTTGCATGTTTCTAGCTGCTACCATTGAGGAGATATCACCATCTAAAGCAGCCCTCCCCCTTCCAGTTAGTGACTTTTCACACTGCTTGAGCTGGACTCGGGCAGAACAGTTAGGTGGTTAAAAGGTTTTCAGAGAGGAAAATATGGATGATCTATCTTAAAGGGGTTCTGCAGTTTTTTCAAACTGATGATCTATCCTCTGGATAGATCATCAGCATCTGATCGGCGGGGGTCCGACACCCGGGACCCCCGCCGATCAGCTGTTTGAGAAGGCAGCCGCGCTGCAGGAGCGCCGCGGCCTTCTCTGTGTTTACCGCAGGCCCAGTGACGTCACGACTAGTATCACTGGCCTGGGCGGGGCTAAGCTCCGTTCACATGAATGGAGCTTAGCCGCGCCCAGGCCAGTGATAGTAGTCGTGACGTCACTGGCCTGCGGTAAACACAGAGAAGGCCACGGCGCTCCTGGAATGCCGCTGCATTCTCAAACAGCTGATCGGCAGGGGTCCCGGGTGTCGGACCCCCGCCGATCAGATGTTGATGATCTATCCAGAGGATAGATCATCAGTTTGAAAAAACTACAGAACCCCTTTAAGGAAAGGTCATCAATATCTGATCAGTGGGGGCCGGACTCCCGGTACACCCCTGCTAAGTTGTTTGAAGAGACCAGTGATATTATGTTCATGGCCTATGTGCTGCTTAGTCCCATTCAAGTCAAGTGGGCCTAGGCTGCAATACCAAGCACAGCCACTACAAAATGTGCAGCGCTATAGCGCTCACAAGAGTGTCGTGACCCCTTCAAACAGCTGATTGGTGGGGGTGTTGGGAGTTGGACCCCCACCGATCAGATATTGATGAAGTATCCTGAGGATAGGTCACTAATTTTGTACTCCTGGGAAACCTCTTACTTAAAATTAAAACTTAAAATTAAGATCTATAACATAATAGTCTAGTGGATGTTTTCCAAGTTGAAGACCATCTGACAAAATGCAAGCAATGATAATATTCTGTAAAACAGCTTTCATTACACGGATGTGAAAAAGTATTTTCCAGGTTACATTGATAACTGCACATTTGCCACAAGGAATGATTTCTGATCTTTTTAAAAAAAAAAATATAAGAAATAGAATGTGAGGAAACAAGACCCCGAATTACTATGACATTTATCACCGGTGTATGCTCACCAATGAGCACCAACACAGCTGTACAGTTTTTTTTAGAAGAAAAAAAAATAGCATAAAAAGTCAAGTAACTAGTTAAATACATTGCATATGTTGTACCAATCTGGAGTGAAAGATGAATTGTACTCCAGAGCTGCATTCATAATTCTTGCCCAATACACCATAAAGATTAGAAACCATTCCTGCTTACAATTCAGTAATGGGATAGTTTTCTTTCAGTAGGACACATTTTTACCTTGATCATAACAAAGGATATAGAAAAATAGATTTGTTCTTATGAAAGCTGCCAGTTATACTAACCATGAAATAAAGCTTGGGGTGGCATGACATCTGGAATTAGATCAGCCTCTGAGAGTAGGCTTGGTGTTGCTGAGTGAGAAGCTGGTGTACCCGGAGCAGAGAAATCCAAAGAAGGAGATGGAGAAGGACTGGTCATGGGCGTCCGGTCTGATGAACTCATAGAGGAGAAGTCTATCACTTCCCCTTTCTCAAGCACAATATCTGGGCGACGGTTCCGACTGCTGGAGAATTTTACTGGAGTAGAACATGAGCTGTGATCCACAAATCCAGAGGCTTCTTTCTGGGCCCTCCTGATGTCTTTTGCCTCCTGGGTACGGGATCTCTTTTCTTTAAGCTCTATAGCAGACTCAACCGGGTTCCCTCTAGATCTCTTTCTGAGTCCTTCTACTGTGATCACTGGGTCCAAGCTAGACTTACTGGGAGCTAGAGAAATCATAATACACAGTCCACAAAACCACTAAGTTGTGCTGTTATAACATCCTTTCATCCTTAAAATTAAAGGGGCATTGTACCACTAAAAATCATAGCTCAATAGATTACAAATTGAAAATAATGACACATTGGAATATAGATTTCTCTCTATTCTAGGTCTCCTGACTGCTGCAGGCACTTGTTGAGCTTGCTCTGAGGTTTCCATGGTGGCATGAACACACCCACAAATAGGTCACATGACCTTTCTAATAAAGGATCCCATGGAAACCCCAGAGTAAGCACAATATTCAGGTTACTACAGCTGGTGGAGAAGATAAAAAATAAAAGGAACTGTAGTGTACTTTTAAGGGGTTGCCAAGCAAATTATTTTTAAAGATGGGAATGCATTTAAAGGGGTGTTCTCATCTTATACAATGGGGGCATATCGCTAGGATATGCCCCCGTTGTCTTATAGGTGCGGGTCCCATATATAGAGATCGGAGGGGGGAGCACTGCGCATGCGCAGTGCGCCCTCCTTCACTTCTGGGGCTCCGTTCTCGATATAGGTGCGGGTCCCAGTGGTGGGACCCGCACCTATAAGACAATAGGGACATATCCTAGCAATATACCCCATTGTACAAGATGAGAATACCCCTTTAAAGTAATGAAATCACCCATTTAATCTGCCCTCCATTCCAGTACCCACAGCCTCTGTTTAACTCAGGACAGCCAATCACTTGAAGTCTAGCCACAAGAACGCTGGACAAGACAAGAGGTCTTGTCTACATGCATGGTACTAGTCTGATGACGCAAGTGATTGGCTGCAGCAGTCAAATGATTATATGGCACATGACTGGCCACTCAGAAGAAAATGATGACCAGGCTGAAGTGAAAAGTGGTAAAAGCTATGCCGCATGCTGAAAAAAAATGAGTATTATACCCTCCAAATGACCACTGTTTGTTGGGTAGGACATGTCTGCAATAATTGGCAATGTGGAAGATTACTGTAACTAGTGTATAGGACCATAACTCAGGGCTTCTGGAGCGAGTCACACAGACCAGGTGCCGAGCCTCTGGTTGGGACTAAAGTGTCATTATTTTCAAAAGTAAAACCTATACAGCTTGATTTTTAATGTACATCACATATTGCACATATATCATGATCAATATTATATGAAGGAAACATTAGAAAGAAAAATAAGAAGGAAAATTAGGTAATTCCAAAGAAACCTCCATTACTGCTGACACCAGGAGCCTGGAGTGTCAATCCCATAGAATCATTACCTATTGATAGCCAATGGATTGTTAGCAAAACCACAATTCATGAAGAGCAATCAGGAGAAAGAGGTTAGAATCCAGAATACCACCCAAGCATGGAAATACAGCTTCCACTGAATATCCAGAATTAGTACATGAAGGATTACCAGCTGGAGTCACTCATTTTGAATAAAAAGATAACCATATAATGTCGCTTCACCTTCTTGACGTAGAGGGGTATTTCAGCTTTTGGATACTGAGGACCTATCCCCCAGATAGGTCATCAAAATCAGATCTGTGAGGGTCCGACAAATGGCATCCCCACCAATCAGCTGATTTAGTCAAGGAAATGTAATAGTGGACAGCGGTGGAAGCAGAAGGCTCCATCCACTGTGTAGTGTCCATGCTGGTGTACTACTCCCACACCGATCTGATATTGATGACCTATCCAAAGTATAAGTCATCAATATTTAAAAACTGGGAACCCCTTTAAGGCAATAATTATGGCAAGTATTCCACTGCCTGGACCAAATAAGGGACATAAAGGCTAGGCTCACACACTGAGAAAGTACTGCGTCCGAGATTCGACTTCAATGCATCCGAAACTAGATCACTACTGTTTTCAAATTGACTGCAGCTAAAGCCAATTTCATTGGTAATGGGCAAGCGGTAAATGGGCAGCCATTAACAATGAAACGGCTTTCAGCTGCAGCTGTGGTGCAACTGCAAAGTTTGAAAGCCCAAAGTGTAGAATTTGGGACTTTAGGTCTATGTAAACTTCTGGACATTCAATGTAAAACTGAATCTTCACGCAACGAATGTTGATGTGAAAAGGATGACTAACATTTTTGACTGTAGAATGTTTGTAGACAACACAGGGTCACCTGCTAGGGGGTGACATATTCAAATACATACTTTTCATTTTTTGTGAAGTAGATATATACTTGTCTCCTTCAGGTTTCATAGCAGGAGGTTTGTTGTGAACAAGCTTCCACCACCCTGGTTCTCCAAACTCCTGGGCTCCAGATTTGAAGAACATCGGACTGCCCACAGAGAGACATCCTGCAACCGTGCTCCACCATGTAGAGGTCTTCTTCCTGAAAAACACAAGAGTACTCATACATATGTACACTACGCTCCTCAACATTGAAAGAGTGACACCAAGAAGGACAAGTCGTACGGTTATGCAAATCGGGGTTGCTAAAATATGCCAATAATCACATTTTTAAGCACCTAGCTCCAATCTGTGGCATGTGGGGGGACAGACAAGCCAGATTGAAAATGAACTTCTTTAGCCACATGAAACCTCAAAAATCAGATCAAATCATGTGGGATGATTGTGCAATCCCATTTATCTCCACTTATCACAAACTGAGAGAAACAGAATTCTTGAACTGACAGATCTTGGTTTATCATCTGGCAGATTGCTAAGCACCAAGGCTGAGATGTCAGCACTCTTCAAGGTCGTGATGGTTGGGAGAGCAATGACAAACTGGAATGACAGCAAGAGGTGCAGAGGTGAACCTCTGCACAGATAAGTTTTCTGGTTAGGAGAATAGTACGTAGTCATCCATTCTGTACTGCAAATGAAATTGGATATCACATCCCAAGTCTTAAGCGGCAAATAGTGTCTAAACAAACCATCAGAAGGCTGTGCACGACACTGGGGTATGAGCCAGACATCCAGCTACAGGTGTTTCATTGACCTCACACCACCGTTCTGAAAAGCAGTGGCGTACCGCCAATGGCAGCAGACCATGCCATGGCTATGGGGCCTGTGAGGTTGGGGGCCCGGCAGGGCTGAGTGGCTCCGCCCCCTCACTTCCTAGACTTCAGTATCCCCACTTCTACTGTCTGTCTCCTCACCCCTGCAGTCCAGTGTAGGTCTCCTCACCCCTGCAGTCCAGTGTAGGTCTCCTCACCCCTGCAGTCCAGTGTAGGTCTCCTCACCCCTGCAGTCCAGTGTAGGTCTCCTCACCCCTGCAGTCAAGAGATAGGTCTCCCCCTTCTTCTTTAGGTCTCCTCACCCCTGCAGTCCATGGTGCTGTGGGCTAAAGGACCTTATTGACGTCATCCGCCCATGTGACCAGGGGGGAGGAGCCAGAGGAGCAGAGCGCTGTGTTCCTGTACGGAGAAGAGATGGAGTTTGGTGAGGCCTAGCTGTGTGTGTCTGCCCCTGTGTGTGTGTGTGTGTGTGTGTGTGTGTCTGCCCCCCTGTGTGTGTGTGTGTGTCTGCCCCCCTGTGTGTGTGTGTGTGTCTGCCCCCCTGTGTGTGTGTGTGTGTCTGCCCCCTGTGTGTGTCTGCCCCCCTGTGTGTGTCTGCCCCCTGTGTGTGTGTGTGTGTCTGCCCCCTGTGTGTGTGTGTGTGTGTGCCCCCCTGTGTGTGTGTGCCCCCCTGTGTGTGTGTGTGTCTGCCCCCCTGTGTGTGTGTGGTGTGTGTGTCTGCCCCCCTGTGTGTGTGTGTGTGTCTGCCCCCCTGTGTGTGTGTGTGTGTCTGCCCCCCTGTGTGTGTCTGCCCCCTGTGTGTGTGTGTGTGTCTGCCCCCCTGTGTGTGTGTGTCTGCCCCCCTGTGTGTGTGTGTGTGTCTGCCCCCCTGTGTGTGTGTGTCTGCCCCCCTGTGTGTGTGTGTGTCTGCCCCCCTGTGTGTGTGTCTGCCCCTCTGTGTGTGTGTGTGTCTGCCCCCCTGTGTGTGTGTGTGTGTCTGCCCCCCTGTGTGTGTGTGTGTGTGTGTGTGTGTCTGCCCCCCTGTGTGTGTCTGCCCCCCTGTGTGTGTCTGCCCCCCTGTGTGTGTCTGCCCCCTGTGTGTGTCTGCCCCCCTGTGTTGCCCCCACAGCTGCTTCAGGACGTTCTGTGGGGGCAAGAAGAAGACAGAAGAGGAGACAGCGCCGCCAGCATGGGGTCCCATGGAGAGGCACAGGGAGTCACGTAACACTACTACACGATGTACACTAGTGTTATCTGTGGTTTTACACAGGACTGCAGGTAACACTACCACATGATCTACACTAGTGTTATCTGTAATTTTACATAGGACTGCAGGTAACACTACCACATTATCAGCACCAGTGTTACTAGTGGTTTTAAATAGGACTGCAGGTATACAACAGACAGTTGTATATGTGTGTGTATATGTCTGTGTGTATATATATATATACACACACACACACACACATTTGTGTCTATGGTGGGACATTCTATGTCTGTAGGAGGGTTGCTGCTATTAGAGCTATATATATATATATACATACATATATATATATATATATACACACACACACATATATACACACACACACACACACAATATAGTTACAATAATTGTACTTTATATTTGGGTGGGGGGGGGCAGTTCTGAGATTCGCTATGGGGCCCCTCAATTTCTATGTACGCCCCTGCTCAAAGGCTTTCATGGTGCACAGCAAGAAGGCAATGGAGGCTGAATGGAGGTCTATCCTCTTCAATGAGGAGTCCCGCTTTTGTCGTGGACATAATGAAAGCTGGAGATTGGTCTGGAGACCATGTGGGAAACACCATAAAGAGGCCTTCACAAGGGAATGTCACTCTGGCCCTACTCCCAGGATTATGTTGGGTGGTATAATGTACAGTAGCCGGACTCCTCTAGTCTTTATTTCAGGTGCACTAACAACTAAGCATTACATGGATTTGGTTGTGGAACCAGTTGACCAACCATTTCTCCAAAGTGTCCCAGGAGCCATTTTTCAACAGGGCAATGCCAGGCTGCCTATTGCTTGTGCTACTGTGAGCAACATGCTAACATGGCCTGCGGTGTCCCCAGGCTTGTCTGGGACATCAGTGACTGGCAACTGGGAAGGTAGCTGCCAGCTGTAGATCTTAATGATTTCGGTGCCCAAGTGCATTCAACTTTGCAGAACATTCCTTAAACAACCATTAACAACCTCACTGGTAGCATGTCAAGGTGTACAAGTGCTTGTATTTCTGCACATGGCGCTCATACGCAATAAAAAAATCAAGAGATGTTATGAATATTTCATTTCTAATTTTTTTAGCATTTGAATATCATTAACATGTCTATTGATCCTGTGATTTCCATAAATCCATGACTTTACCTTCTTGGTATTGCAATTTCAATACTGAGAAGTGTATGTATTAATAGACTGTGATAATATGCATTAAATATACAGCCCAGAGGATGAATGTGTTAAAACTTCCTTGCAGAGATAGGTGCCAACCTCCTGAACGTCTATGGGCAGTCAACAATTGGTTAAAGGGGTTGTTCCCTCAAAAAGCATGCCCTGTTTATGGGTTGTGCAAGTGAATGGGACTGAGATACCAGCAATAGCAGCTATGGGCCAAGGACAAGAGTGACAATGTTTCTAGGGGATAAAAAAAAAAAAACACCCAGAACGTTTTTTTGAAGCCTGGAGACAACATTAACCCTTTCTACCCGGAGGTTTTTTCAGTTTTGCGTTTTCGCGCTCCCTGCCTTGATACAGTCATAACTCTTTTATTTTTCTGTTCACATAGCTGTATGAGGGCTTGTTTTTTGCGGCACAAGTTGTACTTTCCAACGCCACCATTTAATATTGCATATGGTGTAGTAGGAAGCGGGAAAAAAATTCAAAATCAGGTGAAACTGCAAAAAAAACAACGCAATTCCGCCACAGTTTTACGTTTTTTTTTATTTACGGCGTTCGATGTTCATTAAAACTGACCAATTACTTTCATTCTACAGGTCAGTACGAATCTGGCGATACCTAATATGTATAGTTTTTCCTGCGTTTTGATAGTGATAAAAAAAATTATAAAGTTGGACTTTTTTTTTTTTTTTTTTCATTTCTTGACTCCTATAACTTTTTGGTATTTAGGTGTATGGAGCTGTATGGGGGCTCATTTTTTGCGGGGTGATCTGAACTTTTTATTGATACCATTCTGAGGTGTGTATAACTTTTTGACTGCTTTTTATGAAAAAATTTTTTAGAAAAAAAGCGACAAAAAATGGCGAATCGGCCATTTTGACGCTTTTTTCCGTTTTGCTGCTTTCCGTATGGGAAATAATTTTTTATATTTTTATAATATGGGCGTTTTCGCACACAGCGATACCCATAATGTGCATTTTTTACATTTTTTTTAATACTTTTATTTTGGGGAAAGGGGGTGAGTTGAACTTTTACGGTTTTGTTTTTTTTTAATTTTTTTTTTTTACACTTTTTTTTTTTTATAGTTCCCATAGGGAACTATAACTAGCAATCATTTGATTGCTTATATCATAGACTCCAATGCACTTGCATTGGAGTCTATGATGATTTTAGTGCTTTCCTACGGAGCCCTATTACAGGGGCTGCTGCAGGCACGCTCCAGCTCCTCCGATCGCCACACAGGGGAGCCGGAGCAACACCAGAAGCACACGCTTCCGGTGTTTGCCGCCTTTGGGTGCCGCGGTCATCCGCGTGTGTCTGCTAGTGGGAAAAGCAGGTCACCCGCGGCCATCACGCCTGCTCCGTGCAGGAGCAGGCGCCATCTTTAAAGTCCCGGCGAGCACCGTAGTAGTACGGCGCTGGTCGGGAAGGGGTTAAAACAGGTTGTCCGATATAATTGAAAATCTTGCACAAGCCCTCCATTAGCAAAAAATAAAAAAAATCACGTAACACTCAACCCCTGATGTGCCGCTTTATGGCATGTGACTGCTGCAGCCAATCACTGTCCTCAGTGGTCACATGCTGTATAGCGGCACATCACGACTGAAATTTGTAAACAATCATTGACAGTAGGACTGGACCAGTGCCGCAGAGAATGGCGCCAGGGCCTGGTATGTTTGAGACTGGGAAACTGAATTGGGAGCCCCACTGGGGGCAAGGACAGAAGACCATTTCTGCTTAGTGCAGATGAATATGATGTGATATATAAGTAACAGGAAATTAAAATATTAAAGAGGGCTTTTACTATGGATGACCTTAACTCAGGATAGGTCATTAATATCAGATTGGCGGTGGTCCAACACCCGACAACCCCACCAATCAGCTGTATAAAGAGACAGCACGTGCAGTCTCCCTTCTCTCTTCCTGCTCACTGCTGCTTTGCCATAGACAGCAGCAGTATGTGCAATCTCCTCATACAGCTGATTAGCAGGGACGCCGAGGGTCGGACCGCCGCCAATCTAACATTGATGGCCTATCCTAGGTCATCAATATTCAAAGCCCAGACAAACCCTTTAAGGCCACGTTCACACTTTCTGTTTTTCTGCTCCGTTAGATGAGCAGAACAACGAAAATAATGGGAGCGCCACATAACTGAAATGAACAGAGCCGATAACCTGAATACAGGACTTTTTTGTCCACTCTCTGGCAGAATCTTCAATGAAGGCCCAGAACGGAGCCTCCAACGCAGATGTGAACAAGCCCTTAGGCCTCTTTTACACAAGTGAGTTTTCCATCCTGGTGAGATATGTGTAGTAAACGCATCGCATCCAGACTGAACCCTCACCCATTCATTTTACTGGGTCTATGTACACGAGCGCCATTTTTAATGCACCATCTTTGCGTTCAGGAAAAAACGCAGCACGTTCTATATTGTGTGTTTTTCACGAAGCTCTGGCTCCATAGAAGTGAATGGGGCTTGTGTGAAAAACAGACGGCATCTGGATGCAATGCATTTTCACTGATGATCGCTAGGAGGTGTAGGTTGTTATTCTTCAGTTTCGATTCACACATGTGAAAAACGCATACAATCCGCAAGCACTTAACGCAATAGCAGAAAAAAAAAACAGACTGAACTTGCATGCAAAGCCATCAATTGAACAGAGCCTGACATAATCTGTATCGCTCGTGTGAAAGAGGCCTAAATGGGCACAACTGATGGCATAGAAAATAATCTTTTGGGAAAAGTATCTGACGTTGCCAGGGTAACAGTTATTGAAAAAGCGCTTTCTAAGGTAATTCAAGATAAAATCTAAATCTGGGTGACAACCTATGCATCAGATTCCTCATTCTCAATTCCGCATTCGATTCCTCCAAACATTCACCTGTTTCCCAGGAGGAAGGTCCAGTGCTTCTCTATAAATGAGCAGATGTCCTCTTTCCATCTGAAGTAGCCCTGGCGGCCAGATCCCTCCAGGGACAAGTTGTACATGGCCAACATGACAACCTGGAAAATGACAAATTGTATACTTCAGGTATGAGAACCAGAGCTGTGCGCCATAATCCATTAGCACTAGCTAAAAGCCATCACCGACTTACCTGCTGCCAAGTTAGCCGTAATCGCTCAAATTGCTCTTTTCCATCCTCCGAACAGTCATTACATGTGAATTTGAAGAAATTGTCTCCTTTCAGATAACTTGGGGGATCGCCTCTCAGCTGACCTGCAAAAGGACAATGTAAAGGAATTGGCTGAGTGGGAACTAATGCAGCTCCTAGAACGGAAGTTTTGGGGCCACTCAAATGCATTCAGGAGCCTCCATTTTGTTTTTCAGAGATGCCAAGGTTAAAGGGGTATTCCAGTAGGTACTAGTTATCCCCTATCCACAGGACTATCAGACTGGTGGGGTCCTACTGCTGGGATCAGATAGATAGGGGATAACTTGTATCTACCGGAATACTCCTTTAAGGATGTGATGAATTGTACAACAAGGGCCAGAATGGATCAGACTGGTGGGAAGCAGTATTAAAGGGGTTCTCCAGGAATTAAAAAAATGAAAATACGCAAATATTACTTTACTGTAAATATATTCCCAAATAACTTTCATTAGTTAGAATGGCTCGTTTTGTCTAGGGAGCAATGATTAGGAGAAACAAAATGGCCGCTGTCCTCTTAGTATACACAAAACCTGCCCTAACCACACAGCAGGACAAGTTACTTCACAACACTGAGGTAAAGAGCTGCCTCATCATCCTCTCTGCTCTGACTGTCAGGGATTAAGATGCTGACTACAGTTTAATATGATATTTAGCTCAATCTTTGTGTGAATGAAGTTCATCAGAAATGAAGCACAGACAGGACAGACTGTGGTAATGGAGACTGCACACAAGTGCTGCTGCTTATTAGCTACATCTGCTCATGAACGCCATTCCTACAGAGATTCAGCTAAAGATCTGTATTCGGGATCATAATCCCTGACAGGCAGAGCAGAGAGGAGGATGAGGCAGTTCCTTACCTCAGTGTTGTGAAGTAACTTGTCCTGCTGTGTGATTAGGACAGGTTTTGTGTGTACTAATAGGACGGCGGCCATTTTGTTTCTCTTAATCATTGCTCCCCAGACAAAATGAGCCCTTATAACTAATGTAAGGTATTTGGGAATATATTTATAATGAAGTAACATTTAAGTATTTTCATTTTCTTAATTCCCGGAGAACCCCATTAAGGAGGAGTCCCACTAACCATATTTATCACCTACACACAGAACAGGTGACACAGGTTATGGGGGTCCCTCATTACTGCATAGGGTGTGTGCTGTGAAGAAAGGTGTACTTTTTGTATTTAATATTGTGCCCAATACCACTCATTTGTGTTTTATTTGTTAATGAAAGCTCAAATGTCCAGACCTGCAGGTGGTTTTCTGGCTTCCCAGGCAGACTGCCTTCAAAATCTATTGTGTTACATCTGCTGGTCGTAAAAGTCTCATCTGTTTGAATATGACTTCACCCACCCCAATGTACAGGCAGTGCGCGGGCCAGTGGGTGATCACACATCTAGCAGTGCTGATTACACAGGACGATGCAGACTGAATGTGGGAGGAATGATCGCTACAGCAGATGTTCCTCCCTCATTCTCTTCTATTCATTATCGGCAGTGCAGTCCCGATTACACCGGGAGATGTACTGCTCGTTCATCGACTGATTGACTGCTCTTGTCCCCGATTATTGTGCGGTCCAACAGGGGATAAGGGTGCTATTACACTGCATGATGGACAGGCAGTGTGAGCATGGATGGATGATAACTAGAGATGAGCGAGCATGCTCAGCCGAGCATGCTCGAGTGCCATTTTTGCGTATTTGCGTACGCATTTTAAAATTCGTACGCTATTCATACGCATATTTTAATCTATACGCAAATGCATACAAATAGCGTACAAATAGCATACAAATTCAATTTGTACGCTATTCATACGCATTTGCGTATAGATTAAAATATGCGTATGATTAGCGTACGAATTTTAAAATGCGTACACAAATACGCAAAAATGGCACTCAGGCATGCTCGCTCATCTCTAATGATAACGTATCTAGCAGCGCCGATTAAATAGGCCGACTAACATAATGCTGGAGGAATGGTCGCAACCGCAGTCGTTCCTCCTTCATTCTCTTCTATTCATTATCGGCAGCGCAGTCCTAAATACACAGGGAGATGTCCTGCCGATAACTGGTGATCTTTCATCCAGATGAAAGATTGTCATTAGCTGATGAACGAGCGGCCAATAGATTTTACAGGCTTATGAATGCTTGTTCCCCATAATCGCGCGGTCTAATAGACTGAGCAAGTTGATGGATTTGTGGTGTCCCAGTGTTAGACCTGAACTGTGGGGAGGTCCCAACGGTTGAATTCATACAGATAAGACTAATACAGAGGCACCATACTGATCTTTTCTTGGGAATCCCCTTTAAACAGAAAAATGCTTACTTGCTGGAATCCATTTTTGACATTTGTCACAATGAAATGGCATCTCCTCCATCCATGGCGGATCTACGTCATCACCAACGTCACTGTTCAGCGAGTCACCACTTTGATCATGAGACAAGTCAATAGATGCCTGATCTTCAGACTCTACCAGTAAAAGCGTCTCCCCTTCCACTTCCCCCTCCTCCAAGCCCTCGGAGGCAGAAGTTCTAGTGGCATCGTCATCCACAGGCGTGATGTGGGCAGAAGTATCCATTGTCCACGCTCAGCAGAATATGAATTTCAGCAGGATCAAACCTAATAGAGCTCCACCGGTTTCTAATATGTAGTAGCTGCCATGTATTGTTCCAGATCTGCCAACATCAAACCAAGTAACCCAGCAGAGACCACACTACACAGGTTCATAGAGGGCATGGCACCTTTATTACAAGTCCATGACGTAAAAGTCCCAAAAGTGATCATCAGCCTCCAAGATGGCGATTTACAGAAAGCAGAAACTACCCGAAACCATCCTGTCACGTATAATAAGTCGGCAGTAGGGGGGACGTGTCCGGCCTTAAGATTTGTTTGTCGCCTCACGTAAAAGACTCTTCTCTCGTTCTGACTCCAGCTGCTTGGTTAACTCAATCTGTTCTTGCAAAAGACGCAGATTTTCCTCTTTTCGCTTCTGCCTTTCCAGATCATGGACGACACCCAAACGCAGCCTCTGAATAGATAAAAAAAAAAATAAAAAAAATTTTTGAATCATTTAACTGTATAATTCATTAGTGACTACTTACTAGGGGGGGCGAGCCTCCTTAACATCGCGGGTGACACTAGGGAAGCTCATCCCTGTCACGGCCGGCAAACAAGCCCCCCAACCCCCGTCGCCGGATGTTTTGACCCGCCCGATGGGGAAGTGCAGTGGCGGCCGTGCGGGCATCAGAAGCGACAAGTATAACCAGTATGAGGGGCCCAGGCTTGTTGGGGGGCATGGCCCCCATTGAAATCAATGGGTCAGTCTCTGCAAAAATTAAAATAAAAATGCAGAGATGAAAAATACCGGCTCCTTTATAAATTTGGTGCATCTTCTGGAAATCTGTAAACCAGAAAAGCAAATCTATACCAGCAATAAGATGGTGTAGATTTGCCCTATAAGGGCTCATTCACCGGATTGTATGGTCGCTGTGCCTGTATTGCAGACCGCTATTTGTGGGCACTGGCTGTGTGAACGCCACATCACTGATGCGCTCCCATTGACTATGGAAAAAGATAGGACATGTCTCTTTTGCGGTGCGAAGGCACAAACCCAAAAAACCCAAGGAAGGGCTTCCGAGTGTTTCTGATTCGTGTCTCCACACTGCAGAAGATAGCACATGTCCTATCTTTTTCCATATCTTGTGGATCACAGACCCATTCAAGTCAGTGGGCCCACATCAGTAATGCAAAGTTCACACGAGCAGTGCCTGCATTTGCGGACCGCAACAAGGGAACGGCGACTATACAGTTATGTGAATGAGTTCTTATTTATGCCAGTTTCTTATGTCAATTACACTAAATCAGTCCAGCTGTGAGAGGCCACGCCCCTTCCACCAAGAGCCATACACCTTCTTTCTTTGTAAATTCTTTGTCATTTTAGGGCAAAGATGAAAAGAAACTATGAAGGACTTTTTAACAAGTGAGCAGTGTAACAATGGGGAAAAAAAAAGTCTGAAAATGTTGAGATGCTGCAAATATATATAATAGGACATATATCAGAGACCACTACAAGACAGGCTGCAAACTGGTTGCCATGAGCAAAATAAAAGCAGAGCAGCTGCCCCTAGCAACCAATAATATTGCAGCTTTCATTTTTCTAAAGCTGGAAAACGAAAGCAGCAAGGCGATTGGCTGCTTCAGATCTACTTCGCCCTGGTTTTATAACCTCCCCCACAGGAGATGACTTTTCACCAGGCAGCCTGATGTCTTAAAGAGCTTCTGACCCCATGTTGCGGCTCACTGTGCTCACACACCGGTCCACGGTTCTGTTTGACCTTCAGTACGTCACAAACCCCGCAAACACAAAACGACAGGTCATCTGCACACTGACCTCTCTGTCCAGATTCTGCTTCACGTGTACCCCCACCACGGTGCCGACAGACAAGACCACCGTGATACCCAGGACCACCTTGGATCGGGTAGACATGCCTGCTACTCTACCGGATGGGGCGGCGCTACAGTGAAACGCACTGACGGAGAAGTGAGACGCAACGCTAAGGATTACAAAGAGGGACAAACTTCTTGAGCCTTCCATGTGGCATACTCTCTACAGGGGGCAGCAAGGGGCTTTGTAGAGTGTGACGTGACGTAAAGGCGCGTATGGACGCGTGTTTTAAAGGGAAGCTCCTCTGTTGAAACTATTTCAGAAATATCAGTGATCCAATATAAAGTTTAGACAGATATTAGGGAAAAAAATGCACCCCCCCCATCATAAAACAGTGCCACGCCTGTCCATGAGCTCATAGCCCCATTCATTTGAATAAGGATAAACTGCAATACCAATTTGATACTGATGACCTATCCTCATCATATCCTACACCTGGGATCCCCGCTGACCAGCTGGTAGAGAAGTCATTTGCGCCGCAGTCTTCTCCATGCTTACCTTCCCAAGCGCGTCGCTGTACATTGTATAGCTGCTGTGCTTGGTATTGCAGCTCAGACCCATTCCCATCAATGGTGCTGAGCAGGATACCAAGCATAGTCGCTATACAATGTACAGTGTGCTGTCCTTGGTAAGCACGGAGAAGACCGTGGCGCTCACTGGAGCGCAAGTGCCTTCTCAAACAGCTGATAGGCAGGGGTCCACTGTGTCGGACCCCCACCAATCAGATACTGATGACCTATGCTGAGAATAGGTCATCAGTATCAAAATCCAGGAAAACCCATTTAACGCGTTAAGGATCTGTCCTATTTTCAGGTTTGCATTTTTGAGGTTTTTTCGCCCCATATTCCAATAATCTTAAGTTTTTTTAATTTTCCGCACACATAGCCATATGAGGGCTTATTTTTTTGTGGGACGATCTATTTTTTAATGGCAACATTTAATTAACAATGTCTTGTGTTGGAAAATGGGAAGAAAAATTATATGTGGGGTAAAATTGAAAAAAAAAAAACCAATTCCAAAGTTTGTTTGGGGTTTTGATATTACGAATTTCACTGTGTGTTAAAAATGACAAGACATCCTTATTATGGGGGTCAATACCAATACAGCAATACCAATGTTTTATAGTTTTTATTTTGTTCTGCTACTTTAAAAAAAAATAAAAACTTTTGAAAACAAAATCAAAATTTTCTTGGCATCACGTAAGGCTGTAGGGCTTGTTTTTTTTTTGCAGGACGAATTGTAGTTTTTATTGGTACTATTTTTTTTTGGGGGGGGGCAGTGACTAAAAAAATGGTAAATCGCATGTTTTTATCCTTTTGTTCAGTTACAGTGTTCACCGCGTAGGAAAAATATTTTAATATTTCAGGCATTTTTTTTAAACTTCTTTATTGTATAGAAGTAATAACATTGACATCGTAATTTCCCGTTGTACAATGAGAATACTAAATCGAGAAAAGTCACAAAAGAGCAAAAAAAATAAGAGGTAACAGAACAGTAAGCATTGTGACACACTGTTGCAGTATTTCAGGCATTTTTGGACGTGGTGATACCTGTTATGTTTATTTTTTATTGTTTTATATATTTTTATATGTAAATTGAGAAAGGGGATATTTAAAATGTTTTATATTTTTTATATATATTAACTTTTTTTTTTTTTTAATTTACTTTTTACTCAGTAACTTATAGCCTATTAGGGGGCGATAACGTGCGATCTCCTGATTGCTTATCACATAGACCATAATAGAGAGCTATTACGGTCTATATGATTTTCACTGCCTGCCTGTGAAGCTGTGCCTTGTGCTTTACAGGCAGGTTACCATGACAGGCCTGGGAACCATCAACAGGCACTAGGCTGTCGTGGTAACCAACCGGAACCTAACGCCTTTGACTAACCTCACAGATTCCGTGATCACTATTGAACGCAGCATCTAAGGGGTTAAATGACCAGTCCCTATATCATTGCGACCGGGTGCCTGCTGTATTATATAGCCGGCGCCCACGCATATGGCTCCATACAAGCCCTTGCGCATAATGCCATACATGTATGGCACCTCCAAACCACCTCTATTTGGACCTTGCACTCCCATGCTTCGGCTCAGGGCTTTTAGGGGTCATGGCCTTAGCTTTGTTTGCGATCCGCAAATTGCATTCCGCATTTTGCAGAGCAGAGTGTCCTGCCCTCTATAAAAAAGTGATATCCTTGTCGGTAAAATGGGTGCAACTGAACACCCGCATCTTTTATGGCCCCATTGAAGTGAATGGGTCTGCATTCAAGCCCACACAAAATGCAGATCGGATGTGGAAAAAAATACGTATTAACGTAATACCAAACACGAACGTTGTTTGGTTCTGCATCCGTGGACCCATTCACTTCTATGGGGCCACACGGAGTGCTGTCCGCATCCGTTGCTCCGTTCTGTGGTTCCGCAAAAAAAAAAAAAAAAAAATAGAACATGTCCTATCAGAAACTTTCAGTGCAGCAGAAATTGTCATGTACCTTTCTCCAGATCTGCGCCTCCACACAATCCTGGCCTAGAGTTCTCTTCTCCTCATGGCTTGGTTTTGCTGTGATATATGTATAGACATAGACATATACGTGTCTTTCCAAATCATGTCCAATCAAATGAATTTACCACAGGTGGACTCCAAACAAGGTGTGCAAACATGTCAAAGATGATCAAGACAAATGGGAAGCTCTCAGAACTAAACTTCAAGTGTCATAGCAAAGGGTCTTACTTACATTCATGAAAAATGTAAGTTTTTCTTTTTTTAATACATTTGCAAACATTTTTTAAATTCTGTTTTCTAGGGGATTGAGTGCAGAATGATTGGGAAAACTGGAATTAGTTTTTATTTTAGCACAAGGCCACAATATAAGAAAATGTAAAAAAAAAATGAAAGGCTCTGAATAAATTTGAAATGTAAGAGTATGCAGTATTTCACAATGTGTTTTATGTAATAATACATCAAAATACCACAATTACATTACTTTGCGAGCCAATCACAATCAAGATCCAACCCTTGATTACTTGTGTATATAGAGAAAGACATCATTGTTGTGTTACATGACAGAGGCTGCATCTTTCCTATATGTCACATTATAACCTCCTATCCCCTGCTTTGACACTACTTGTCTCACCAAAAACCTATCAGCATAAATACAAGTCGCCCATGGGGCGATCTAGGTTCAGGAATACATCTGTGTCCACATAGAGAAAGTAACCATGGCACTCAAATTCTCATGCAATAATTGAGCTTATTTTATAAGTTATAACCAAGGGAAGGACAAGTGTCGATCGACAATAAACACATCCATCAGCTCTTGTTCATATTGATGCCTGTGTAATACATAGTCTACGTAGGTGGAACAAGGTAGGACCCCCACCAATCTAATAGTTGTCTGTTACCGGAATACCCCTTTAAGTATAGGAAGAGTAGAAATTGTTCCACCTACATAGACTTTGCATCAGCCTGTATAATAGGTCGATATGAACAAGCGCTGATGGACATGTTTATTGTCCATTGATACTTGTCCTTCCATTAGTTATGAGAAAAGGTTAAAAGAATTACATTTATTTATACACTGTAAATGGACTGCACATAAAATGTGGTGAAAAGCTGTTCCTCAAAGACAAGGTGCATTGTCTCCTTCTGGAGTAGGAAAAGGCTTACTCTGCAGACCCAGCAAGGCTTCTTTACTATAAGCGCTATGAATCTGTGCAATGCCCCACAGCTGGTCATTTCAGGAACAGGTAATGGCTTTCAAAAAGGGTTAATGAGGTTTTCCCACGAAAAATATTCTACAGATTTCAAACCAGCACCTGTATCAGAATATTTTTGTAATTATATGTAATTAAAAATGTAGCATAGCCACTGAGTTATTCAATAAAATGTATCCGTATAGCGCCACCTGCTGCTTGTTTTTTTTCTTATTTCTTTGACCTGCTCACTGAGATGGTCGCACATGCTCAGTTTCATCTTTCAACTGCCTTCTGAGCTGTGATAGGGAGAACATGGACACGCCCCCTTAGCTGCAGCAGAAAAGACACTCCCCTTGAGCTGTCAGCTTGATATAAATCTAGGAGAACAATGAATGTGGAGATCTCTGGATCTATGCACAGGGCTGGTTCTAGCTTTTTTTAAAAGAGATTGACATGTACTATATGATCTATGATTTTCATTTTTCACATTAGTCATGGGATAACCCCTTTAACCCCTTCCCGACCAGCGCCGTACTATATACTATATGTACTATATAAATAAATTCTTCAGTAGATTTATTTGTGTGTGTATTGGTCATTGTCTTGTTGCATCACCCAATGTCTCATCAGCTTCAGGTCATGGACGCTGCCCTATGCATTTCCCTATAGGTAGCACTTGGTTATCCGAGATTAAAAAATGTCCCCCATCGCCCGTGCCCCTCATACAGAATATACTTACCTGGCTCCCCACTCCCTGGTCCCCGCATGGCCGCTGCCGCTTCTCCCTGTGAGCGGTGCAGGGAGCGGGGAGCCAGGTAAGTATATTCAGTGTGAGGGGCCCGAGCATATGGGGGACATTTTTTAGTCTCGGATAACCCCTTTAACAAAAAATGTACACAGACCAATAAGTAGAATAGATAATGACATCTTTATTGAAAATGTCAATTTTCCTTTCCTCCATGTTATAATTAATGTTAGGAGCATCTGATTGTTTTGTACGCAGTGGCTATAAGGAAGACTCGGGTGGTACCCTGGGAAGTTTCTCGGAAGGATCTATGGCCAGTTCACCCCTGATTATATTAACTTTTTTATTGAATACATCTCCTAAAATATCTGTTCATTAACCCCTTCAACCGACAGCCAGTTTGGACCAAATGCCGGAGCCCCATTTTTCAAATCTGACATGTCTCACTTTATGTGGTGATAACTTTAGAACGCTTTTACTTATCCGGGCCATTCTGAGATTGTTTTCTCGTCACATATTGTACTTCATGACAGTGGTAAATTTGAGTCAAAATATTTCATTCTTATTTATAAAAAAATACCAAATTTACCAAAAATTTAGAAAAATTTCCAAATTTCCAAATGTCAATTTCTCTACTTTTAAAATACATAGTAATACTTCCAAAAATAGTTATTACTTTACATTCCCTATGTGTCTTCTTCAGGTTTGGATCATTTTGAAAATTACATTTTATTTTTTTGGGACGTTAGAAGGCTTAGAAATTTAGAAGCAAATCTTGACATTTTTCACAAAATTTCCAAAACCCACTTTTTAAGGACCAGTTCAGGTCTGAAGTCACTTTGTGAGACTTTCATCATAGAAACCACCCAAAAATGACCCCATTTTAGAAACTACACCCCTCAAGGTATTCAAAACTGATTTTACAAACGTTATTAACCCTTTAGGTGTTCCACAAGAATTAAAGAAAAATGTAGCCAAAATTTCCAAATTTCACTTTTTTGGCAGATTTTCCATTTAAATCATTTTAGTCCGAGAATAAAGCAAGGGTTAACTGCCAAACAAAACTCAATAATTATTACCCTGATTCTGTAGTTTACAGAAATGCCCCATTTGTCATCGTAAACTGCTGTACAGGCACACGGCACGGCGCAGAAGGAAAGGAACGCCAGGGCAGATTTCACTGGAAAAAGTTTAAGTTTCCCATGTCAGATTTGATGCACCCCTAGAGTAGGAAACTCCAAAAAACTGACCCCATTTTGGAAACTACGGGATAAGTTGGCAGTTTTGTTAGTACTATTCTAGGGTACATGCGATTTTTGGTACCTTTATATTACACTTTTTGTGAGGCAAGGTAACAAAAACTAGCAGTTTTGGCATAGTTTTTATTTTTTGTTATTTACAACATTCATCTGACAGGTTATATCGTGTGATATTTTTATAGAGCAGGTCGTTACGGACGCGGCAATATCAATTATGTATACTTTTTTTTATTTATTTAAGTTTTACACAATATTTTTGAAGCACAAAAAAAATCATGTTTTAATGTCTCCATAGTCAGAGAGCTGTAGTTTTTTTATTTTTTGGACGATTGTCTCAGGTAGGGGCTCATTTTTTGCAGGACGAGATGACGGTTAGATTAGTACTATTTTTTGGGGCATATGCTTTTTTGATCGCTTGGTATTACATTTTTTGTGAAGAAATGTGACAAAAAATGGCTTTTTTTAGACAGTTTTTATTTTTTATTTTTTACGGTGTTCACCTAAGGGGAGAGATCATGTGATATTTTTGTAGAGCAGGTTGTTACGGACGTGTCGATACCTAACATGTATACTTATTTTTATTTATTTAAGTTTTACACAATAATATCATTTTTGAAACAAAAAAATCATGTTTTAGTATCTCCATAGTCAGAGAGCTGTAGTTTTTTTATTTTTTGGGCGATTGTCTCAGGTAGGGGCTCATTTTTTGCGGGACGAGATGACGGTTAGATTGGTACTATTTTTGGGGGCATACACTTTTTTGATCGCTTGGTATTAAATTTTTTGTGATGAAATGTGATAAAAAATGGCTTTTTTTAGACAGTTTTTATTTTTTATTTTTTACGGTGTTCACCTGAGGGGAGAGATCATGTGATATTTTTGTAGAGCAGGTTGTTACGGACGTGTCGATACCTAACATGTATACTTATTTTTATTTATTTAAGTTTTACACAATAATATCATTTTTGAAACAAAAAAATCATGTTTTAGTATCTCCATAGTCAGAGAGCTGTAGTTTTTTTATTTTTTGGGCGATTGTCTCAGGTAGGGGCTCATTTTTTGCGGGACGAGATGACGGTTTGATTGGTACCATTTTGGGGTAAATACGCCTTTTTGATCGCCTGCTAATACACTTTTTGTGTGGCAAGGTGACAGAAAATGGCTGTTTTGGTATAGTTTTTTTTTAAAAAAAAATTTTTGCGTACAGCTGGCGGGGTGGACCATGTGACGCTTTTATAGAGCCCGTCGATACGGACGCGGCGATACCTAATATGTGTACTTTTTCTTTTTTTTTACTTTATTTGGGGAAAAAGGGCGCTTTTTTAACTTTTTTTAAACTTTATTTTTTTACTTTTTTACACTTTTTTTTACTTTCTTTTCACACTTTTCTTTTTTACTTTTACATTTTTTTTAAACTTTATCAAGACCCATTTGGATCTTGAAGATCCAGTGGGCTTGATGGCTATACAGTGCATTGCAATAGCCATCTATTGCAATGCACTGTATCAGTGCTACACTAAGGCTGATCAGACCCTGAGGGTCTAATCAGCCTTAGCTACATGGCAACCAGGACGCTTTTTGTAAAGCGTCTGGTTGCCATGGTAACCATCGGGCCGTTGCCATTGCAGCAGCGGCCGCCCGATGGTATAGAGAGGGAGCTCCCTCCCTCTTAACCCCATGGATGCTGCGGGCGGCTACTGACCGCAGCATCTATGGGGTTAAACAGCTGAAATCGGTGCCAGCACCGATTTCAGCTGTTAGCAGCAGAGTGTGAGCTGTAATTACAGCTCACACTCTCTGCTGATGGCAGCGGCTCCGATCCTGAGCCGCTGCCATCAATGGAAACAGCGCAGCAGGAGGGGGCACAAGGAGGCACTACAAGGAGGGGGCACTACAAGGAGGGGGCACTACAAGGGGGGGCACTACAAGAAGGGGGCTATGTGGGGGCACAGAGGACTTACCTGGTTTCAGGCTGCGATCTCTCTCCAGAGTGGAGATCGCAGCCTGAAACCGGCATTTTAATACTGAAGCGCTCCGATTGGTTAGTCTGCAGAGACTAACCAATCGGAGCGCTTGCTGGCAAGGGACCACTCTGATTGGTCCCTTGCCGGCTTCCCCGACGTCTCTGCTCTCCGGGAGAGCGGAGACTCCGGGGCTGTGACACTTTATAGTGTCACAGTCCCGGTAAGCAGTTTGGACGTAACTGTGCGTCCAAATGCAGCAACTTACTTGCACTTTGGACGTACAGTTACGTCCAAATGCGCCAAGGGGTTAAATCATGACGCATATAACCTATAGTTAAGGATACAGCAGGTATAAACACTGTCCCATGTTAAAGGCTTTGTACACCTTTGGAGGCAAATTATTATTATTGCATTGTACTCATTTTGAGCTAAAAATATTTTTTTTTAAATTAGTCTTTATTAAAAATATGGCTTCCTTTTTTCTGTACAGAGCTGACGTGCTCTAGTAGCACCCTTTGGATCTTTTCCGTCATCTGGGGAGCAGACAGACTCCTTATCTCTTCTCTCTCACATTATAAACACTCATTATAGCTTAGTTCTTATCTGACTGATAAGAATGTAGCTTAAATAAGTGTTTATGACCTCTCAGTAGTTTAGAGATAAGGTCTATTAGATGACTGTGCCATGGACGTTCCTGCGATAGGTAGCAGGAAGTCTGTCAGATTGGCAACACGTGGGTTAATCTGACAGGTTCTCCTTTGTTTTGTGGTTGCTGGCATTCACCACACCCTCCCCCTTCAGGTGTAGAAGTTTTAGTGTTGCTTCTCCCACCATGCCTTGCGGTTTATACTTTCTTTGGTATCTGTGGCCTGCTGGTGTGTGACTCTGTGTGGAGATCCCGTTGCTGCCATTAGCACAGGAAAGTTAAGTGTCCTCTTTCCCTTTCGTTTATTTGTGTATATCTTCCCTGTGTTTTGGTGTTTGGGCCTGAGGGGAGACTACTGTTCGTCCAGGTTGGTGGAGCAACAGTTTGTCTCATTCCAGTCACTGGCTTTAGGGTCCTTCAGGGACAGTTAGGGTCCCAGGTTTCCAGCGTATGAACTCGCCTACCTTCTTGGCCTATTCATACTGTTAGTTAGCCAGGACTGGATTCAGGGTTTCCCTAGGAGGTGTCCATTTGCCTTCACTAGTTTCCAGGCCTAATCCCATTCCCTTTCCCCCCTCTTCCTCCTGCGCTTGGTGTGGAATCTTCCCCCCACACCAGAGCGTGACAGACTGGCACAAATTGAAAGTGAAAGTACCAGTCACCCAGCTACAAAAACAGAACAGCTCAATGTTTTTAATAAAGGCCAATTGAACAAATGATTTTTAGCCAAAAATGAGTAAAATGCAATCATAAAAAAAAATTGCCTCCAAAGGTGTAAATAGCCTTTAAATGTTTGGTATGCCAGAATTGCCAATTTATCACTCTGGCTGATCAGAGACAAGTACATTTTGCATTTCTTCTCACAATTTTATAAAAATTCCCGGGCAGTCCATGTATAGGTCCTATATTACAGATCATATGAAGAACTATCTGTACACAAACCTTCTGTAGCAAGAGCTTTTACTTCTTGGGGTTAGGCTACTTTCACACTAGCGTTTAAGTTTCTGGTATTGAGTTCCATCATAGGGGCTCAATATCGGAAAAAAACGCTTCAGTTTTGTCCCCATTCATTGTCAATGGGGACAAAACTGAACTGAACAGAACGTAATGCTCCAAAATTCATTCTGTTCCGTTTAGTTGCGTTCCCAGACCGGAGAACAAACCGCAACATGTAGTTTGCTTTCCGTCCTGGGATGCGGAGCAAGACGGATCTGCCATGACCCCCAATGCAAGTCAGTGGGGACGGATCTGTTTTCTGTGATACAATCTGGCACAATAGAAAACAGATCAGTCCTCCATTGGCTTTCAATGGAGTTAATGACGGATCCATTTTGGCAATGTTAAAGATAATACAACCGGGACTCCGCTGTTTCAATATTGCCGGTCGCGGTAATTAAAGCCTTTAGATGCTGTGATCAAGTGAGGACGCCGGTCATTGATTTCAATACTCTCAGCCTCGCTGAAGAGGCTGAGTGCATTGAATCTGTAATTCTTATTTTGGCCACTAGGTGGCAGGCCAACATAAGAAATGAGCAATAACTAGGGAGACTATTCCCTTAACAAATGCAAATGAAGCAACACGCTATCTCATCAGGTTCACTAAAATCTCTCTTAATCGCCTCTCTGTCACCACAGTTTCATATCCCCAAGACTTTGCCTGCTATAGTTAGCTCTTCAATCAAACATTGGAAACAATTTCATATCAATGCACCTGGAAATACTATTAGCCTTGTCCAATGGGCTCCCTTAAGGGCTCTAGAGTTTCTTATACCAAACCTGGACCTACATGCCTGGGAGGAGAAAGGGCTAGACAGCATCTCTTTACTATTTCAAGGAAAAGTGCTCAAACCCTATATGGCGCTTATGCAGATGTATGACCTCTCCAAACATGACTTCTACAAATATTTACAAGACACATTTTAAGTGGATCAGACCCTTTCTCCACCTCAGCATGTGATAAGGCATTAAAGCTATGGAACAGCGGTTCTAATATGAAATTAGGCCTCAGACCTTTATATGATCTCCTGAATGATAAGGACAAATTGCAAAAAACTACACCGCAGTTATCTTGGGAATTAGAAACTAAAACTACCTATTCGTAAGCACAATGGAACAGGGCTTTTATGCACATTTCAAAGTTTTTTAAGTGTATGACACACTATGAATCAGCTATTAAAACCATTTTACGTTGGTATTTCCCCCCAGACAGGTTACAACGCATGTTCCCGGGGGTATCTGCCGAGTGCTGGAGGGGTTGCGGGGGTTGGGGAACTCTATTCCACATTTTGTGGAGTTGTCCAAAAATTGCCACATTCTGGAAGCACATATTCTCTTTGATGTTCTCCATAGTTGGGTCAACTCTTACGCTATCTCCATCCCTAGAAATTCTATTTATAGGCATGACATACCATAGGGATGACATACCAAAAAAGGATGATTAATTAGCGCACATACAGTACAGACTAAAAGTTTGGACACACATTCTCATTCAAAGAGTTTTCTATCTTTTGATGACTATGAAAATTGAAGATTCACACTGAAGGCATCAAAACTATGAATTAACACATGTGGAATTATATACTTAACAAAAAAGTGTGAAACAACTGAAAAGATGTCTTATATTCTAGGTTCTTCAAAGTAGCCACCTTTTGCTTTGATTACTGCTTTGCACACTCTTGGCATTCTCTTGATGAGCTTCAAGAGGTATTCACCTGAAATTGTATTCCAACAGTCTTGAAGGAGTTCCCAGAGATGTTTAGCACTTGTTGGCCCTTTTGACTTCACTCTACGGTCCAGCTCACCCCAAACCATCTCAATTGGGTTCAGGTCTGGTGACTGTGGAGGCCAGGTCATCTAGCGTAGTACCCCATCACTCTCCTTCTTGGTAAAATAGCCCTTACACAGTCTGGAGGTGTGTTTGGGGTCATTGTCCTGTTGATAAATAAATGATGGCCCAACTAAACGCAAACCGGATGGAATAGCATGCCGCTGCAAGATGCTGTGGTAGCCATGCTGGTTCAGTATACTTTCAATTTTAAATAAATCCCCAACAGTGTCACCAGCAAAGCACCCCCACACCATCACACCTCTTCCTCCATGCTTCACGGTGGGAACCAGGCATGTAGAGTCCATCCGTTCACCTTTTCTGCGTCGCACAAAGACACGGTGGTTGAAACCAAAGATCTCAAATTTGGACTCATCAGACCAAAGCACAGATTTCCACTGGTCTAATGTCCATTCCTAGTGTTCTTTAGCCCAAACAAGTCTCTTCTGCTTGTTGCCTGTCCTTAGCAGTGGTTTCCTAGCAGCTATTTTACCATGAAGGCCTGCTGCACACAGTCTCCTCTTAACAGTTGTTGTAGATATGTGTCTGCTGCTAGAACTCTGTGTGGCATTGACCTGGTCTCTAATCTGAGCTGCTGTTAACCTGCGATTTCTGAGGCTGGTGACTCGGATGAACTTATCCTCTGCAGCAGAGGTGACTCTTGGTCTTCCTTTCCTGGGGCGGTCCTCATGTGAGCCAGTTTCTTTGTAGCGCTTGATGGTTTTTGCGACTGCACTTGGGGACACTTTCAAAGTTTTCCCAATTTTTTGGACTGACTGACCTTCATTTCTTAAAGTAATGATGGCCACTCGTTTTTCTTTACTTAGCTGCTTTTTTCTTGCCATAATACAAATTCTAACAGTCTATTCAGTAGGACTATCAGCTGTGTATCCACCTTACTTCTGCCCAACACAACTCATGGTCCCAACCCCATTAATAAGGCAAGAAATCCCACTTATTAAACCTGACAGGGCACACCTGTGATGTGAAAACCATTTCAGGTGAATACCTCTTGAAGCTCATCAAGAGAATGCTAAGAGTGTGCAAAGCAGTAATCAAAGCAAAAGGTGGTTACTTTGAAGAACCTAGAATATAAGACATATTTTCAGTTGTTTCACACTTTTTTGTTAAGTATATAATTCCACATGTGTTAATTCATAGTTTTGATGCCTTCAGTGTGAATCTACAATTTTCATAGTCATGAAAATACAGAAAACTCTTTGAATGAGAAGGTGTCCAAACTTTTGGTCTGTACTGTATGTGTCACAGATTGCGGCACAAAGATTATTTGCACCGCAATCTCCGACTTTTCCCCTCTCACGCCCGGTCTAAAAAAGTAAACCAGTCTCATTCATCATTTTTAGGCATAGAAAATGGTCTAACTTTAACCCAGCAAGGAAGGTGGCTTACATTTAGACTGTCGGTGGATGCACCAAAGTTATGTAGAAGCCGGCACCTCTACATAGCTTTGTTGAATCCACCACCAGCATGAGGGGTTATTAAGACTGACCTCTAAAACCTCTAAAAATTTAAGATGTCCTCCCTTGTGGGTGCCACCCTAGGCACTTGCCCTTTAGTGCCTAATTGGAAATTGGTTCTGACTGCTACTAGAGGGAGTGTAGGAGCTTCATTAAAGGGGTTGTCCGAGTTATTTTTTTGTTCTTTATATGTCACTAACTTGTCAGGTATAACAACTTTCCCATATACTTTGTGTTTCCAAAGCTGCTGGTTTCTCAGAGTTGACTGAGGGTCACATGACCTATGATGTCACCTTATCTTCCTGGTCTGTGATGTTTCGTGTACAAGCCTCAGAGTTCAGATAAGAGTCTGTACACGAGACGTCACTGGCCACGCCCCCTTTGTTTGCAGGGCTCCTGCTATTTTCTCTCTCCCTGGATTCCTTCAGATAAAACATTAACCCCTTCAGCCAGAACACACTGAGGGCTCAAGGCTTTATAACAAATAGTAGCTGCAGCAGTGAGAGGAGACAAATGCTGGGCAAGGAGCTATAGAGGAATTGTATTGTACAAGAACAGGTAGGGAGAATTTCCTGTGTGTATCAGCAGTGTCATTGTACAACTGGGACTTGTAGTCCTACACAAACAACATGCTGCTGAGTATCCCAGCAGGCAGACATGTACTCACAGCACTTATATTCACTGCCTTTGCAGAGAAGGGGGGAGGGGCAGAGATTGTTATTACTACATGTAAACAAAGGCCAGAAGAGAACCAGGGAAATGAGGAAATATAGATTTTTTTTGCCTAAAACTTGCTGAACTTAGTTATATATTGCTACCCATCAGATTTACAGTGCTATATTTTTTTCCATAACTTGGACAACCCCTTTAATAAAGTAGTACACAGTAATCTCATTGACTCTCTGTAGTGGTGGTTGCAGTTAGTAGTAATTTAGAAATCTATATTTATGGAGAATTATAGCTCTGTATCAGAAACAATAGCTGTGACAGCAATATAGATAAATTAAGAAATTATTCTGCGCAGAATTTGTGCCTAAAAACAACATGAAAAGGTAAAATTTTCAAAAGGAATGTCAAAAGATTTTCATTAAAAGAGTATGTGCACGTCCACCTACTGAGCTGAATGAGCATGGTCACACATGCTCAGCTCAATCCTTTAGTTGCCACAAGCCATATCTACTGTTTTGAAGCTGTGACAATTACAGGGATAGAGCTATAGCAGAAAGGACACATCTCCTGAGAAAGGACCCTCACCTTGAGCTGCCAGCCTGAAGAAAATAGCAGAGCAGTGAATGGGGAGATCTCTGGATCAATGTGAGGTAAGTGGCTGGTTCTAGATGTGTTAGAAATATTGTCATGTACTATATGATGTCTGATTTTCAATTTTTACATCAATCATGGCATAACCCCTTTAAGGGTTTAGTTCACACAAGCATATTCGGTCCAGGAAACATGCTCCGGACCAAGCACTGCTCCTCTAACCCAAACTCACAACATCATAATGATTTATACTGCAGCTACTGATATTTATGCTATCCTGGTAGTTGCAATCTTGGTCAACATACAAGTGAAGTTAGTCAACCTTCGGTTATGAGGAACCTGTTGGCTCAGCCACAGCAGCTGATATTTCTGCTATCTTGATGTGGTCATACCCATGCCCTAGCAACAAGTCCTCTTCAGAACATCACTCCAGCTTGACAACCATGTGTTAAATCGTAACCCGTTACTGTTCATCATACAGAGCAATGTACACTCTTAAAAGAAATATATACTAGACAGATGGCTGTGGACAATCTATGGTGGAAGAAATAAGCAAACAGATAACAAGGTTCAATGTCCTTCAATAGATAAATAAAGAATTGCTATTGATTAGCTTAATTGCCTCACAACTGCAAAAATGACTAGGTCGTTGAACTGATGTCTGCATTAATGCACCAAATATTGCTTCCGTAAGCTTATGCTTCCATATCATTGGGACTGAAAATACTTTGATTTGCAAAATTGAACCTAAAAACAAGCACGAGCAAAGATTGGTGCACATCCACTATATAGAAAAAATTCAACACAACTTTATTAAACAGGCAACATAAAAACTACAGTGGCATGCAAAAGTTGGGGCACACCTGGTCAACATTTCTATTGAAGTTGAAGAGGAAATTATCTCCAAAGGGCGTAAAGTTAAAGATGACATATTCCCTTTTTCGATTTTAGGTAAAAACATTTTTTTTTTTATTTTCATCTTTTAGTTTTTGCAAAATAATAAAAAAAGGGCCTGAAGAAAAACTTTGGGTGCCCTGCATAGCTAGTACCTAGTAGTACTGAGGGATTTTCATCCATTCTTCCTGGCAAAATTTTGTGAAACTCCTGGGCTGTCTTGCATGCACTACTCTTCTGAGGTCTATCCACAATGATGTTCAGATGAGGGGACTGGGTGGGCCATGGAAAAACCTTCAGCTTTAGTGTTTTGAGATAGTCTATTGTGATTTTGAGGTGTGTTAGGATCATTATTTCATTGAATCCATTCTTCCCTCTACCTTTAAAATGTTCCCTGTGCCATTGGCTGCAATACAACCCCAAAGCATGATTGATCCACCCCATGCTGGTTGGAAAGGTGTTCTTTTCACGAAATTCTGTGCCCTTTTTTCTCCAAACATACCTTTTATCATTGTGGCTAAAGAGTTCTATTTTAATCTTATTGGTGCACAGGACGTTTTCAAAATACCATTAGGCTTGTTTAGATGTTCTTTGGTCAACTTCTGATGCTGCATTTGATGTGGGGACACAGGAGAGCTTTTCTTCTGATGATTCTTCCACGAAGGCCATATTTGTGCAGGTGTCACTGAACAGCAGAACACTGTACTACAACTCCACAGTCTGCTTAATGTTTCTGAAGGTTTTTTTGCAGTCAAGCGGGAGGTCTGATTTGCCTTTCTAGCAATCCTATGAGCAGTTGTCGCTGAAATTCTTCTTGGTCTTCCAGACCTTCTCTTGACCGCCACTGTTCGTGTTAACTGTCATTTGTTAATTACATTTCAAACTGAGGAAATGGCAACCTGAAAACACTTCACTATCTACTTATAGCTGTCTCCTACTTTGTGCGCCTCAACCATTTCCTTTTTTAAGAGTATTAGGTAGCCGCATAGAAGAACCCATGGCTGCTGTTTTTTGGGACAAGGTTAGAGGAGTCTGGATATTTATAAAGCTTTGAAATTTGTATCATCATGCCTTTCCTAATGATGATTGTGAACAAGCCTTAAAGGGGTTGTCCGAGTTATGACAAAAAATATATAGCACTGTAAATCTGATGGGCAGCAAGTTCAGCAAGTTTTAGGCAAAAAAAATCCATATTTCCTCATTTCCCTGTTCTCTTCTGGTCTTTGTTTACATGCAATAACAACAATCTCAGCCCCTCCCCCTTCCCCCCCCTCTCTGCAAAGGGAATGAATACAAGTGCTGAGTGACATGTCTGCCTGCTGGAATACTCAGCAGCATGTTGTATGTGTAGGACTACAAGTCCCAGCTGTACAATGACACTGCTAATACATACAGGAATTTCTCCCTACCTGTTCTTGTACAATACAATTCCTCTACAGCTCTTGTGCCCAGCATTTGTCTCCTCTCACTGCTGCAGCTACTGTTTGTTGTAAAGCCTTGAGCCCTCAGTGTGTTCTGGCTGAAGGGGTTAATGTGTTATCTGAAGGAAACCAGGGAGAGAGAGCAGATAGCAGGAGCCCGGCAAAGAAAGGGGGCGTGGCCAGTGAGGTCTCGTGTACAGACTGTTATCTGAACTCTGAGGCTTGTGAACGAAACATCACAGAGCAGATAGATAAGGTGACATCATAGGTCATGTGACCCTCAGTCAACTCTGAGAAACCAGCAGCTTTAGAAACACAAAGTATATGGGAAAGTTGTTATACCTGACAAGTTAGAAACATATAAAGAACAAAAATAACTTGGACAACCCCTTTAACCCTAACAGGCTATTTAAGGTCTGAAACTTTGGTCTAAGTTATCTGAGTGCTCAAGTCTCATTGGGTTTTGCAAGGTACTCCTTTCCCTTTTCACTCTAAAATTGAATAAAACCAAAATAATATGCTGATATTGCTTAAAATATATTTATTTCATCCTTAACTGTATGCCTTTTGGAGATCATTTCATCTTCAACTTGCTTAAAGTGGTTCTCCGGGAATTAAGAAAATGAAAATATGCAAATATTACTTCATTATATATTCCCAAATAACTTAAATTAGTTATAATGGCTCGTTTTGTCTGGGGAGCAATCATTAGGAGAAACAAAATGGCCACCGTCCTATTAGTACACACAAAACCTGTCCTAATCACACAGCAGGACAAGTTACTTCACAACACTGAGGTAAAGAGCTTTCTCATCCTCCTCTTCTCTGCTCTGCTTGTCAGGGATTATGATCCTGACTACAGTTAAATATGATATTTAGCTGAATCTTTGTGGGAATGAAGTTCATGAGGAGACATGAGGTACAGAGAGCATGGACAGGACAGACTGTGGCAATGGAGACTGCACACAAGTGTTGCTGCTCATCAGTCACATCTGCTCATGGACTCCATTCCTACAGAGATTCAGCTAAATATCTTATCAGCTGTAGTCAAGATCATAATCCAGAGCAGAGAGGAGGATGAGGCAGCTCTTTACCTCAGTGTTGTGAAGCAACTTGTCCTCCTGTGTGATTTAGGACAGGAACTGTGTGTACTGATGGGACAGCGGCCATTTTGTTTCTTCTAATGATTGCTCCCCAGACAAAACGAACCCCCATAAATAATGTAAGGTATTTGGGAATATATTTATAATTAAATAATATTTAAGTATTTTCATTTTCTTAATTCCCGGAGAACCCCTTTAAAGAGGACCTTTCACTGCTCCTGACATGCCTGTTTTAATAGCTTCATGCATTCCCCATGTAATAACAATTCTGGAACATCTATTCTTATGCCTGTATGTTGTGTCATTCCTTTATTATTTCTACTAGGAGTTATGGATAAATTGCTAGCAGTCTGCAGTAAGGGTACAGAGGGAAGGTAACAAGGAGTTATGGATAAATTGCTAGCAGTCTGCAGTAAGGGTACAGAGGGAAGGTAACAAGCACTGATTGGCTAGAGTCAGACTGTGTAGATACACACCCTCAACTGGATACCTCCCCTCTGTACCCTTAATGCAGACTGCTAGCAATTCATTCATAACGTCTAGTATTTATAATAAAGGAACGGCACAACATATAGTCATAAGAATAGATGATCCAGAATTGTTATTACATGGGGAATGCATGAAGCTATTAAAACAGGCTTGTCAGGAGTGGTGAAAGGTCCTCTTTAACTGTCCACAGTTAACAGTAATGCTGACCAGGGTTGCCCAAACTTTTGCATGCCACTATATTAAGAACATAAAGCAAACTTTTGGGGGGCTCTTGGAGTATCAGGAAGATAACCCTATAACCATGTATATGCACAAATGGTCATGAGATCAGAAAATGCATAAAAATAATAACAATGTTTGCCTTGTTCTGTCCTTTATAGGAGCAGCACAATAAAAATAATGGAAGTGCTGGATTTCGCACATAACTTACCTGACAATGTGGTCCATTCAGCTTCTGTTCTGGAGTCTGCTTTTTTAGCAAACAATACTTATCTCTCTACTGTTTTTAAAACTACGCTTTTCACAGATGTTACAGGTTTCATGGCTACACAGTTGATAAGCCAAAGGATCGCTTTAAAGCATACCTGAATTTTCAAAAAAGTTTGCATAATGGCTGTTCTTCATTGTACAATCATAACTGTCAAGAAATAAGTCTTTTGGGGCTTTCCTAATGTCTTTTTCAGCCATATTATTACAGTATTTCAGCTGCATAGCTAGATGCATTTCTCTCACAAGCGAATTCCAAAGCAGGGGGTGTCTCCCTTCTGTGGAATGTGCCAGTACTCTACTACTGTGACGTTGTTTCCCTTACTTCACACTATGTTTGTTTTCAGCTCCAGAGCTCACAGAACAGATAAGGAGAGGGAAATAACACTGAAAGGCAGAATGCTCCGTTGACTTCAGAAGCAGTGTAGAAGCAGTTCTTCTTTCAGGCTTAGCATATCAGCTAGCACTGACATGCCCCTACTTGCTGTCTGTCGTCTTCTGTGTCTCAGTTACTAGGGACAGATCTTTACTGACAGCAGGCAGTGGACTGCAAATTACGTGGACGTGAGACTCCTAGTGGCCATGACTTATTAGCCTTTTCAGAGTGAGGCAGGCATAGTTTTTAAATGAAGTAGAAATTTGCTAGTTACACCATTCTCTATTAAATTAATTGAAATTGTGTGTGACTTGTACACAGCAGGATGGTTCCTCCTAACACCCGGCGAAAACTCATCTCCTTATTTGTGAACAGGTTACTGTACTTACAGTACATGTTTGCAAAATCCTCTTGAGCAAACTTCTGAACATATGTGCATTAAAATATGTCCTTTTCAGACATATTATCTCTACTGGACTTTCATATATATATAGAGAGAGAGACAGAGACAGAGGGTAACACCAGCCCCATCTAGATGTGGCTGATGATATGGCCCATCAACACCTCATGGAAATGCAGGCATATAGATGTTAAAGCAGACACATTTTTATCGCTTTCTTTTGCACTTTGCTGTACACCACGGCTCTGGAGCGGGACATTGCAGATATACAATATAGGGGCAGATTTACTAATGCGGTCTAAAAGTAAGAGCTGTAAACTTAGACCATCTGTCAGTGGCTGATGGTGAGTCTGGTGCATCTTTAGCCTTTTTATTCTAACTTTAAACCATTTATTTGTTGACAAAGACTAGGGCTACATGGTGACATTTGGCGATGAAGATGATAGTCAATGGTGTTGCAATGCGACACGCTGCGTCTGTGACACAACAGTTGCCAAAAGATCTGATTTGAATTGATTTTTTCTGACTGTTGCATCAGTCACAACATGTCCCATGTCGATTTGCTACACCATTGACTATCATTACACAAAATCTCACATGACTTTTCAGCAACACATGCTGCTGTGTAGCCCTAGCCTTAGTTTACCCAAAAAAGTGCCAACTTTCTGGAGCATGATGTCACCTCTAAGCCACGCCACCTTTCCATTTAGCCACAACCCTTTGTTGGATGAGTCACAAAAAGTATAGAAAAATGTCTAAACAGTTAAAGAAAGTACTCCAGTTCTTTTGCACAAATTGTGGCAGAATTCTGGTGCATGTTCAAAATTAAATATCCATAGTCTTTTGAGAATGGAGTCTGTATAACTTGTATTTTATTCATTGAAATCTTTATGCTCATATAAGGCAAGCTAGTCATTAGGTTACTCCTCCCACTGGACTCCTAAGGATAGAATGAATAGGTATTTCAATGAGTAAGTTATAATTGTACTGAATCTTTTCTCCCAAAATTATATATGAGGCTGATCATGTACTTCTACTCTATAACATGATAGTGGTAGATTGGACAGTATTTTCAAGGTGACAGGTTTCCCTTGTATTCAGTGCTGACACATTTTATTGGAACATGCAGCATGAGTTGAAGGGAGAATCTCCCAGAAACCTACATAAAAAAAGATGTGTACAGTACCTCCTTAAAGGGGTACTCCAAGAGTAACAAAAATAAAGATGGCTGCTTTCTTCCAAAAACAGCACCATGTCTGTCCACAGGTTGTGTGTGGTAATACATCTCAGCCCCATTCACTTCAATGGACCTGAGTAGTGATACCAGACTGTTTTTGGAATAAAGCAGCTATGTTTTTGCAATCCTGGACAACACCTTTAATGGCAAACTTCAGTACAGATAACACTTCCTCTTTATATGATCTTTCCACTTCAAAGTATGTTTTGAACCTTGAACGCCGTTATATACGTAATCTACATAAAATGGCTTTACTGATGTTGTATAATAACTCAGAGCTGCTTTGTGCAGTTGGAAACAGTCAACAGTGACCTGACACATCCTGAAGGCTGAAGCAAGGGGAAGAAAACTGGTTGAGCTAACCAGAGATAGGAGTGATGGGGGAGTGCTGGCCCAGCTGAAACCTATCATGACCTGGTCACTCATTAAAGGGGTTTTCCAGTTATGTAAAACTAGAGCATAGAGCATGACTATTAGGTGAGTGGGAGTCATACCTGTGGAACCCCCACCGATCACTAGAACGGGACCCCGTACCCCATGGAGGCCCTGTGAAATGAATGGAGTGGCTGTTGGGCATTCGTATGGCAGCTTCATTCATTTGTATAGGAGTTCCGGAAATAGCAGAGTACAGCAGTGTGGAAACAGAAGTTAACATCCTGTGAGCGCAGCAGAGAAAGAGCGGGAAGCCAATGCTCGGAAGTTGGCAGGGGCGTAGCTAAAGACTCATGGGCCCTGGTGCAAGAGTTCAGCGTGGGCCCCCCTTCCCTCAGTACTTTGTGTGCCTTCTTATGTGGCACAAGGGACTTTGGGCCCTCTCAGGCTCCTGGGCCCGGTAGCAACTGCTACCTCTGCACCGCCTACGCCCCTGGAAGTAGGTAAGTAGACTTCCCTTCACAGGTCTGACTAAGAGGGTGGATTGCCAAAAACTCCCCCAAAGGTGTACAACTGAAGACTGGATATCACATTTATAAAGTTTCTAAATTCTAGTTTATAAAGGCAGTGCCGTGGGGGTAGGTACTTGAAAAAGTTTATTAATACCTTTTGATCTATGTATATTTCTGTATGTTTTGATACCTTTATGCAAAAAAAATTATACATAAAAAAGTTATAGCAAGAAAAGTTTGGCAAACTATGGAATTTCATCTGGAAATATACTGCAGAATATAGCACGCTGAAAATCTTGGAAATATACAGAATACCTTTAAAGTGAAGCTGTCACATTAAATATGAAGTCCAACCATGGTAAAGACCTAAGTTACATTGGTCATTCTTATAAAGAACCGTATATAACCTTTGGTGAACTCTTGAACTCTTCTTCGCTTCAGGGGCCCCATTCTGGAGATAGGAGCGGGTCCCAGAGGTGGTACCTACTACCCACACCTAGAGATATGCCACCAATGTCTCAGATGGGTACAACCCTTTAATGTCTGAAAACTTATAATGCTCTTGATTAAAAGGGGTTATCCAAAGTATAAAACATGCCCCCAAATTCCCGGGCCCCAAATATACTTTATACTTACCCCACTCCCCGGCACCATCGTCGCTCCTGATCCTAGCTCGGCCTCTACTGCATCTCTCGCAATGCTAGGGAGGCTCGTCCCCTTCACAGCCTGCTATTGGCTGCTTGGCAGCAGCGCCGTGCGGGAATCAGGAGCGTCGCATGTACCCGGGAGCGGGCTAGGTATAATCTATATGAAGAGCCCAGGCATTGGGGGGCATATTTTATACTTTGGATAACCCTTTTACATAGGCCAAAGATTGGGATAAAAAACAAACAAACATTGGTTCCCAATCATTGCCCCGTTTAAAAATGCTGCTGCCATCAAATGAGCAAGTAATAGCATTTATCACAAGGCACCTACAAACGTCATTTGGCGTGCTGCTGACAATATGCAAACTAAAAGGGGATGAATGATTGTGGTAACGCTGTTTCACCCCTCCTCCATTCCGTTGAATGGCACTTCCTCTGTGCTGAATCTCCCCCATATGGAAGGTCCCTGACAGTGTAAATGATTACTAAATCAAAGGAGTCCACTTCATGTAGAAATTACATATATCATAGTCATAATAAAGAAGAGTCTCACATTGGTTTAAATAAAACAGATAACAGGATCTAGGCATAAAGTTTGGTACAGTCAGAGATCAAAGATCGCACCAATAATCTTACAGGACTGACACTTCTTCAAACAGTTAAACGGTCACCTGACACATGCATTTTTAATGATTCCGTTCCCTTGAAGCCTTAGTATATTTGTATTGCAGGAATTCTGTCGTTGGCTTAATGACATGTTACGTCTGGTTTTAGTCATGTTTGAAGATTTATGAGTCACTTCTGTATGAGCTCTTGATCTTTGTGATAGCAGGCTTATTATTTACCTTATTATCTTGTTACATCATTTATGCCACATATAAAAAAAATCACAAAAATTGTAGTTTATTTTATTTTATTTAACTCTTTATTAGTTTTAAATGTAAAATATACAAAAATAGTATGTATGTATTTGCTTTTACATCATTTACATCCTCTTAACATTTTCTCTAGATCAGTGACATGAATAGTCGAACATTAATTACCCCTAACCCTCCATCCACACAACCTTTCACACAATAAAAAAATACTAAACTTTTATTCAACTTTTTTAAAAATGTCTCAAATGCCCTAAAAATATTTTTTTCTAATATACTTTATTAATTCACAGAGACTGGTCCGTAGGACACCAGCAAGTCCGATGCTCAATGAGACGGATATAAACTTTGAGAAATCACAGGAATAATCCTACTCATATATGTGTGTACAATATAAGATATAACTTTTATTGCTATATATTAAAATAAATCAAAAAGGAAGGTATCAGCCTAAACAAAAAAAACAAACAAACACCACTAACTTTTCTGTGGGTAATCTCCAATCCGTAGTAGGCGGGATCTTGGATCGGGTCGGATATATTTATGGGATGAATCAGAAAGATCACCCTAACATTAGCCCTTATCTAAAGAAGCCCTACCTACAAACGGAATAGCCGCCCCGATAGGGGCGATCCCGTATCTCGTACCTCCTGATGTCCCTGTGAAGGCCCTGAGATAGTAGAGACCATCACCAACCTGTTTCTGTGTGTACCACACCACTCTCACACAAGAAAGAGCCAAACTGAAGATTATATACAAATGTGTGCAAATATGAACATATCACAATGGTCAGTAAATAATGAGGATTGAAAAAGTTAATGTTGCAGCAATTGATCGCAATGCTCCACTTAATGACCATTTATGTGACATGTATACTTGCTTCAAAGATATCTTATCCACTAGATTACAAAAAATAGAGACTAGCAGCAATATATACAAGATGACTCGGTATGACATCCAGTTATTAGGATTATAATAGTTGAGCTATAAAACCGGTCCCGGTTAATATACTTTATTAATTAATTTTGACTTTTTACAAAAGAAATTTACACCCAGGGCTGTGGATTCAAAGTCATGGAGTAGGTGTCCATTTTGGTGGAGTTGGAGTCGTTATAAAATGGACCGACTTTGACTCCAAAAATATATGATAAATTGATACAGTTAGTTAAATGCAGTATGTGATGAATATATTTTCATAAGAATTTGGGAAAATAATGAAATTTACTATAAATGTCTTTTCTATTCCTGATCTAAGGATCTAGGCTTTTAGGTGAGATGAATGTGTGCTGCCCTTTATGTAGATACTCAGATGTGAAGCTCCTCCGCTACAAATCAGAGGAAAAAGGCACTGGGAAGGAATGGCTGCACTCATCTCAGATCTACTGGAGAAAACAAGATTAAAGGGGTTATCCGAGTTATATTTATTGATGATCTATCCTCAGGGGGTCCGACACCCGGCACCCCCGCCGATCAGCTGTTTGAAGAGGAGGTGTGCGCCATGCCAGCGCTGCCTCCTCTTCATTGTTTACCCGCTCACCGTAACATCAGTAGCGGTGAGCAGGTGTAATTACACCTAACCATCCCATTCAATTCAATGGGACGGATCGCTCCTATACAAGTGTATGGGAACTAGCCCTCCCATTGAAATGAATGGGGCATCTTGGGTGTAATTACACCTGCTCACCGCTACCCATGTTACGGCGAGCAGGTAAACAATGAAGAGGAGGCAGCGCTGACACGGCGCGCGACTCCTTTTCAAAACAGTTGATCGGCGGGGGTGCCGGGTGTTGGATCCCCACCGATCTGATATTGATGATCTATCCTGAGGATAGGTCATCAATAAATATAACTCGGATAACCCCTTTAAAGAGGTTTTCTCACTAGTTACAAAGATTAGCTTTCAACATAAAGGGATAGTTAAAAGAAGACATTTTCTAAATACATTGGTCAGTAGATTTTACTAGTCATGAACTACAGTCAGTTCAGCAGGTCTCTCACTGCACACCGGTTTCTATGGTAACCTGCATACCAGAAAGACTGTTATCTGAATGGCTGAGAGCAGGAGTGACCTCACCCTCACGGAATGATGGGACTGAGCTCTGAGTGAGATTACCTGCAGTAAGCAAAAGTTACAAGTGCTGTGAGGACTGAGAAGCATGGCCTCAGGCCTCTTTCACACTAGCGGCAGCACAGATCCGGCAGGTGAAAGGTGCCGCCGGATCCGTGCTGCCACAGGTACATGTGTGGGGCCGGAACCACGCTCCGGCCCCACACATGTCACACAGTACATACACACAGACACAAACACACAGACACATACATACTTACATGCTCCCGGCAGCTCCGCGCAGCACAGTACAGGAGGAGGACGGCGCGCACATAGGAATCATCCTATGTGTGCGCCGTCTTGCTCCTCCTGCGCTGTGAAGACCTGCTGGGAGCATGTAAGTATGTATTTGTATGTGAATGTCAGTATGTGTGTATGTATGTATGTCTGCAGGTGACGGATCCGTCAAGAACTCCATTGAAAGTCAATGGAGGACAGATCCGTTTACCATTGTGTCACACCAAACGGATCCGTCCCCATTGACTTTCATCGGGGGGTCATGACGGATCGGTCTTGGTGCGGATGCCTGGACCGGAGAGCAAACTGCAGCATGTTGCAGTTTGCTCTCCGGTCTGGAGACGGAACGGAATGCTTTTAGGAGCATTCCGTTGTCTTCAGTTCAGTTTTGTCCCCATTGACAATGAATGGGGACAAAACTGAAGCGTTTTATTCCAGTATTAAGCCCCTATGACGGAACTCAATACCGGAATTAAAAACCACTAGTGTGAAAGTAGCCTTACCTGTAATTGTGTTAGAGATCACAATCTCCTGCTCTGTCAGCGTAAGTTAATATATGCTAATAACTGCTGGAGACCCACCAACAGCCTCAGGAGACAGAGCAGGATAATAATGAATATGATAAATATATTTTATGTTCTACCTAAATAGCTTGATTATTGTATCATAATGGTGATAAAAAGCTTAAATTAAGTTATCGCTTAAACATGCAACATGTACGAGGGAGTGGGAGTCGGATTTAGGGAAAATTGAGGTGACGGAGTCAGAGTTGGGGCTTTGGCTTACCGACTCCACAGCCCTGTTTGCATCTAAAGCCCTGATTTCAACCACGCTTTAAATTCACTATATTCGCACATCGCTAACTTCTCAGCGGTGTACGGAGTGCAGATTCCTTGCAATGTATCAATGGGGCCATAGAGAAAGGTGTACGGGCAGAAACACACATTGCTGCTCCTGCCTGTGCCCCCTGAGGTTGGCTAAATGCTGGCATAGCACATTAGTACCCTGTAACCATGTGCTATGCTAGGATTAGCTGAGCAAAGCGGGCTCCTGCCTGTGCCCGCGTCGCTAAGCTAAAAGCTTACATGCAGGACTTTTAGCTTAACGAAGCAGGCACAGGCAGGAGCCCGCCCCACTCAGCTAATTCTGGCATAGCACATGGTTACAGGGTACTGATGTGCTATGCCAGCATCTACCCAACTTCAGGGGGCACAGGCAGAAGCAGTATATTAGAAAAATTATTTTTAGGGCATTTGGGACATTTAAAAAAAAGTTGAATAAAAGTTTAGTTACTTTTTAAAAAAATGAAAATTAAAAAAAAAAACTATGACTGGGGAAGAGCAGTTAGAAATGGAGAAGTAGGGAGATTAAGACTAGGACAAGGAAAAAAATGGTATTTTATTTAAACCTCATCCCATTCATGAATCATATGATGTCCCTTATTAGAGATGCAACAAACATTGTAATTGCACAAAAATTCTGTTCTCCATCAACAGGAAAATAAATAACTGATTTGCTGCAAACCATGATTCTGAAAGATGAATGTATTACACTTTAGAAAAATTGTCTTCTTCATACATTAAAAAAAATACAAATCAAGCTTATTTGCAGCACTTAAAGGGAGTTGTAGTTTTTACCTATAAAACCACTTGTACTGGCCAGCAGATAGACATAACTTTTACTCTTTTCATAATGTTTAGATTGTCTGGAAAACGTAGTTTTCATACTCACGATAATGGCTCCTAAGTGACCAGCAGGGCAGGCTCGGGTTTTTAAAGTGCCCAGGCCTGCTGTCCTGTCCCTTGCTAAGTACCACCCCAAAGATTAAAATGTTTCTTCCCATCACCAACAAGGTTATGCTTATGCAGCACTTCACTCTGGCTTCCTCCTCCCCTAGGAGGCATCTCAGCGACATCAGGGCAGAGGGGGAGGATGCCGGGAACAGTATAGGGGACGAAAAAGCTGGAAACACAGGCAGTGGACCACTGTAAATATGTCCGTTGCTCTGATGAATGCAAATTTGAGGTTCTTCACTTGAATTGTGAACCAGTCCTATTGAGACGTATCACTAGGATATGCCCCCACTGTCTGAACGGTTCCCACACCTATATTGATAATGGAACCCCAAAAGTGGTGGAGGGCACACTGAGCATGCGCAGCCGCCCTCCATTCATTTTCTATGGGGCAACTGAAAATAGCCGAGCGCTGACTTGGCTATTTCCGCCGGGCTCATAGAAGTCAATGAGGGCGGTGGCTAGTCATGCACGGTGCGCTCCCATTCACTTCTATGGGGAGAGCGCTTAGTGGTGGTGGTCCAGCCACCACTTTGCAGGGCTCCGTTCCCGATATAGGTGCGGGTCCCAGCGGTGGTACCACATTGTCTGAGATGAGACCTTTAAAGGGGTTGTCCAAGTTATGAAAAAAAAATATATAGCACTGTAAATCTGATGGGCAGCAATTTATAACTAAGTTTAGCAAGTTTTAGGCAAAAAGAAATCTATATTTCCTCATTTCCCTGGTTCTCTTCTGGCCTTTGTTTACATGCAGTAATAACAATCTCTGTCCCTCCCCCCTTCTCTGCAAAGGCAGTGAATACAAGTGCTGAGTGATATGTCTGCTGGAATACTCAGCAGCATGTTGTTTGTGTAGGACTACAAGTCCCAACTGTACAATGACACTGCTGATACATACAGGAAATTCTCCCTACCTGTTCTTGTATAATACAATTCCTCTATAGCTCATTGCCCAGCATTTGTCTCCTCTCACTGCTGCAGCTACTATTTGTTGTAAAGCCTTGAGCCCTCAGTGTGTTCTGGCTGAAGGGGTTAAAGTTTTATCTGACGGAATCCAGGGAGAGAGTAGATAGCAGCTCGGCAAAGAAAGGGGGTGTGGCCAGTGACGTGTACAGACTGTTATCTGAGGCTTGTGCACGAAACATCACAGACCAGGGAGATAAGCTGACATCACAGGTCATGTGACCCCCAGTCAGCTCTGAGAAACCAGCAGCTTTAGAAACACAAAGTATATGGGAAAGTTGTTATACCTGACAAGTAAGAAACATATAAAGAACAAAAAAATAACTCGGACAACCCCTTTAAGTTTTCTTTCTCAGATAAAGAGGACCAAAAGCTGCAGTATTTTAAGATTTTTAAATGTTTGAAAACAGACAAAGCAGGGAATCAAGCAGCGTTGACTTTATCATACAGCAGAGTAGAAAGAACATATTTTACTTCTCCAAATGGTTTAATGAATCTGAATATGTTCAATGCTGTAATTCATTGTACAAGACTGATGACCTCCACTCCTCTCTATTTAAGCATATGTAGTCTGGCTGAATCCTTGCCTCCAAAATTATCCTTTGTTCCATGAAATAGCAGCCTGGAGGACTATTTTGCCAGAGTTTGCATCACATTATGGTATGGATGTTTATGGTATTATGTTGTGGATGTTATCAACCAACATAAGCAATAAAATTCTGCAAAATGCCAATGTCTGATTGTTGATCATTCCTCTTCCGGGATCTCCTGCAGGAAAAAACTTCCAGGAAATACAGTATGATTGAGAATGTCCATACTGACATTTTGCAAGGCAGCAAGTCCTATTTTTCAGCCACAATTTTCAATATAATTCAGTATGAACTGGGCAGAGAGTTCAGCAGCATATATTAAGGGCTCCATATATATATGTTGGAAGATTACATACAGTCATTCAAAAAGTTTTTAGACCCTTTTACTTTTTTCACATTTCGTTATGTTGTGAACTTGTTGTGCCAAAAAAACGCCCCCCCCTTCATTCTGCACGCAACACCTCATAATGAGAAAGTGAAAACAAAATTTTAAAAAGGTTTTTAAATGTATTGAAAAGAAAAAAATACAATTTTGCATGGACATAAGTATTCAGACCCTTTGTTATGACACTTGAAGTTTAGCTCTGGGGGCCTGCCACTTCTAGATCATCTCTGAGACGTTTCTATCTCTTGATTGCTGTCCACGTGTGTTAACTTCATTAACTTGATTAGAACATGATTTGGAAAGACACAGCTCTGTCTATATAAAGTCTCAGAGCTGACAATGTGTATTACAGCCTGCAGAGCTCAGTTTTGAACTTCAGGTTCGGCTATATGCTGAATTGCGTTATGGATTCTGTTACCACAAACCATAACTCAACTCCATGATGGAATGCCTTTAGAGGCATTCCGTTATGCATTCCGTCATGGAGTTGCGTTACGGTCCGTGGTAACGGAATCCATAACGCAATTCAGCATATACCCAAACCCGAATTTCAAAACTTGAAGTTCGCTCATTCCTAGTCTGGACCTGAAACATAATGTGCCTTCTCTTATTAAAGGGATGTTCCCATGACTCCTTGTGACCAGCCTGTGTTTGGCATTAGTGAATAAAGCAATTTTTTCATTTTTCATTGTCGCTATAACTTTTTTCCCATCCATATAGCTGTATGAGGGCTTGTTTTTTTTAATTTATAAATTCTTTATGTTTACGTAACAATAAAGACGTACACATAAAAATTTTTGCTTACAGATTTTTTACATTTTACATATTTGAAGCAAGATGAGAAATGAACACATATCATAGCTCAGTTATACGCCAAGGGTGTTGCACATAAATAACACAAGAAATGTATAATATCACAAGAACAACTATTCTCTGAATAAAGGTAGGGTAGTGATAAGGGCGAGGGTGAGAACACTAGAGAGAAGGGGGGGGGGAGATTGCATTCCATTTTGCATCAGAGACCTCGGGGGTTGTTTTTTTGTCACATGTTGTAGTTTTTAATGGCACCATTTTGGGGTACATATAACTTACGGATTAATTTTTATTAACTCTTTCTTAGTGGTATTACTTTTGCACAATAAACCCCCCTTTAAAAAAAAAAAAAAATAAAATGTTTTGTCTGGCTACATCCAAAGACCCTACACTTTTTGATTGCTTTCTATTTTTTTATGGTTTTCATTGTGTGGGATAAATGATATGATAATTATAAAGGTCCGGTCGTTGGAGAGGATTTTATTTTTATTATTTTCTTAATGAAAAAGGTGCATTTGTTTAACTTGGAGATAAATGTAATAAAACATTTTGTATATTTTGTCACAGCTTCTAACAGTAAATACAGCTTGTGACAGTTGAAGGATGGAACTGAGTATGTGCGGCCACCTCAGCAATGTTAATAAGGTGGACAGAGAAATAAGGAAAATAACAAACAGTAGGTGGCACAATACAGATACAGTTTATTGAATAAATCAATAGCTATACTAAATTTTTACAATTAAATACAATTAGCAAAATATTCAGATCCAGGTGATTTGAAAAATGTAGAATGTTTTTAGTGGGATAACCCTTTTAAGGATTTTGAGATGGGATTACAGGGTAGGGTGGCAATTAAATTATAAATATATTTTTTTTTCACACCTTTGAAAAAAAAAAAAAGAACCATGTTAAAATAACCTTTGCAATTGTTAAGACTGTGCTGCTACCAGTGGAAGTACGATTAATTAGTTGTCACCACCGGAACCAATAGAAGGTGCATAGGTGCTTGCATTCCATACAGTGCATTCATGCAGCTGGCTTAAACCCAAGATGTACATTTCTAATTTGCATCAATGATTCATGCCCTCGTGTTCTTGATGTAGAAAGCTTGAAGCAACGCAACAATCCAAAATTCTATAGCTTTCAGGAAGTGCCACATCGTCTCCATGATTCTTCACATTGACTTTGTGCATCCATTTTGCAAGTAATGGTGCTTTCATAAACTACAGATTTGACACAGAAATGTCCATGATTGTCCCATTCACCTGAATGAAGCTTACAAAAATCCATGTTTTTTGCCATTGAGGCAGCCCATTCAAATATAGTGAACTGATGTTCAGTCACAGAGATTCAGCTGAAATGTACTGTATATCTTCTGACCCCTCATATGCATGCACTCTTGGCCCTGCTGAGCGAACATATATTCCCAGTATGTTGCAGGACTCCTCTGGTAGAGACTTATCTCTGCTAGAACTAAAGGATTGAGCGTGTTGAAATCCAACAGCCCGATCCATATCCCATCCGGCATTAGTAGAGTCAGGCGACGCCACCTTTGGATGCCTTTCAGCCAGATCCTATACGTCACCGGATCTGCGGATGGAAGCATACTAAGGCCTCTTTCACATTAGCGGCAGCACGGATCCGGCGGGTGAAGGGTGCCGCCGGATCCGTGCTGCCGCAAGTACACGTAAGGAGCAGTGCTCCGGCCCCACACGTGTCACACACACATATACACACACATAGACATACACACAGACATACACAGACATTACCCGCTCCAAACTGATGGATTTTGCCTCCTGTGGCTCCGGTCCCAGCTTGTAAACTGGCCACAGTAGTAATGTGCCCCCCATGTGTCACATCACTAATGCTTGATCAAGGGTTCTTAGCTGAAACAGCATGTGGAATAAAAGGAACACAAGAGATGTGCTGTCTCCATCTATTTCATCTATTCATTTTGGTCACTGAGCCACGTGGCCTCCATCAAACAGGATGTTTACCAGCCGGGACCGGAGTGTGACAGCAGGGGACAAAAGGACCCGGAACCCAAGGTTAGGGAGCAGGTGGTCCGACAGCCGGCACCAGGGCCGGTTTTAGACAAAATGTGGCCCTGGGCAAAATAAAAAATGGGGCCCCAAATCTTATAGTAATTTGCTAAAAACACAATCCGATGTCTGAAACCTGGCACCCCCACTGATCAGGTGTTTGAGGAGACGGCGTGTGCTGTTCACTGTTGCAGTCCCATAGACATACAGCAGCAGAGCAGGAAGAGACAATAGTGATGGCACATGTGCACAGCGCACGCCGTCTCCTCAAACAGCTGATCAGCAGGGGTGCCAGGTGTCAGACTCCCACCGATCTGCGATTGATGACCTATCCTGAGGACAAGTCATCAATATGAAAAAACTCGGAAAACCTCTTGAAGCTACCCCGAATACAGTGCCCGCTGTGCTCCCCCATGTCCATAAACACTATACTATACACCCAGAGTGCCCTCATTAGAATTAGTGCCCCCAATAATGATAATACTCCCCAAGATAGCCTCCATTAGTAGCAATGCCCTCCATATTGCGTCAAATAATAATAACGCCCCTACAGAGCCCTTGTAGTTCGGGTTGCACCAAGTATCGAACTTTCAATACCCAATCAATACTTTTGCACTTGGATCAATACGATACTGGGTATATAATGCTCCTCCATTCTCCCCCAGTAGTGCCAATTATATATAATGGAATAGCAGCTTGGCCAGCACCCGATCCTGGTTGCACGTTGCGCGAGAAGGAGCAAACCCCGCAAATAGTGAAGAAAATCCCAGCAAGCGTGTTGTATATTTCTTAATGCTTGGCTTTTATTCCATCAATATGGCTTATACAGTGTCCACTTGGACGTGTTTCGGCAGATGTGCCTTTTTCAACAGTGAGTACAAAGGTATGCAAGAAATCTTCATTCATTCTTTCTTCACAAGTATATATAATGATCTCCTTCCCCTGCTGCCCCCAGCAGTGCGGACATTTAGTATATAAAAAAAAAAAAAAAAAACAGCTCCGTCCCGTCCCCCTGCCGCTGTGTGTGATGCACACCACAGTTCTATCTGTGGCTTGTGTTGCTGCGTCCCGATGCATGCCGTCCCTAGGGTGGCCACCGGCTTCATGTCAAAAAGGAGGACATTTTCGGCCACATCCCCAATATGTTAAACCACACCCCAATCTGCTAAACCACGCCCCCCCCCCCAATCGGCTCGTACACCGTCACCCATCACACCTCCCCTGGCTCTTACCACACATACACCCCCACCCCCACCACATGAAAATTCAAGCCAGCAAGCCTAACTATAAAAATACCGCTCTAGTATGGTTAGAATAAAGAGGATTGCTCAGTAATTAAAAATAAAATATGGCAGACGGAAAAGAAATCCACAATTCTCAGCTGTTCCCTCCCTGCCATTGAATGCTTTGGTTATATGGCTGCAGTGGTGACGCCTGTGACACGCTGGACTTTCTGGCATCATTGCTGCTGCCACGTAAACAAAGACTGACAGGCATGTAATGGGCGAGTGTGCACCTCTGTCATAGTGCTGGTGATGTGCACACTGATGGGCAGGTGTATGGCATGTGACCACTGCAGCCAGTTCTCAGCATTAGAGCACTGATTGGCTGCAGCAGTAACATACCATATACCGGCAGGTGACACATATCTGGATGGACATTACATTCACCAGCACCAGACATACCAGATGATACAGCACCACTTACCTCTTACATCCAGTGACGTCTTCCTGATGTAGATCTTCTCTTTTCTCATCTTCTCTTTGGCCCACACCGCCATGACACTTCTTTCAGCTCCATCTTCTCTCTGCAACAAAGACATCATAGATTACCCACTTTTACTGTTATCCTGCTGCTGCCTAAAATACTGCGCCCACTGTGCTCCCCAATGTCCCCAAATACTATACTGTAGATATAACAGTGCCATATAGGTAGGACCCCATATAGTCACCGTGCTCCCACTAATAATTCTCTCCTAGAGTGTCCCATTAGTAATAGTGCCCCAATAGTGATAATGCTCCACCAGTATCCCTTTTTAGCAGTAGTGCCCTCCATATTGTAGTAATAATAGTAACACCCACAATAGTACCCCTGGTAGTAGTAATAATTCCCCATAATAGAAACCATTTTCCCATAGTGCCTCCAGTAATGCTCCCAGAAATAATAAGGACCCGCTGTAATGGTCCTCAAATCATCCCACTGTGCCCCCATCAGACCTCACATCAGCCCACAGTGCCCCCATCAGACCTCAGATCAGCCCACAGTGCCCCCATCAGACCTCAGATCAGCCCACTGTGCCCCCATCAGACCTCACATCAGCCCACAGGGCCTCCTTCAGACCTCACATCAGCCCACAGTGCCCCCATCAGACCTCACATCAGCCCACAGTGCCCCCATCAGACCTCAGATCAGCCCACAGTGCCCCCTTCAGACCTCAGATCAGCCTGTAGTGCCCCCTTCAGACCTCACATCAGCCCACTGTGCCCCCATCAGACCTCACATCAGCCCACAGTGCCCCCTTCAGACCTCAGATCAGCCTGTAGTGCCCCCTTCAGACCTCAGATCAGCCTGTAGTGCCCCCTTCAGACCTCAGATCAGCCCGTAGTGCCCCCTTCAGACCTCAAATCAGCCTGTAGTGCCCCCTTCAGACCTCAAATCAGCCCGTAGTGCCCCCTTCAGACCTCAGATCAGCCTGTAGTGCCCCCTTCAGACCTCAGATCAGCCTGTAGTGCTCCCTTCAGACCTCAAATCAGCCCGTAGTGCCCCCTTCAGACCTCAAATCAGCCCGTAGTGCCCCTTCAGACCTCAAATCAGCCCGTAGTGCCCCCTTCAGACCTCAGATCAGCCTGTAGTGCCCCCTTCAGACCTCAGATCAGCCTGTAGTGCCCCCTTCAGACCTCAGATTAGCCTGTAGTACCCCCTTCAGACCTCAGATTAGCCTGTAGTGCCCCCTTCAGACCTCACATCAGCCCACTGTGCCCCCTTCAGACCTCACATCAGCCCACTGTGCCCCCATCAGACCTCACATCAGCCCACAGTGCCCCCTTCAGACCTCAGATCAGCCCACAGTGCCCCCTTCAGACCTCAGATCAGCCCACAGTGCCCCCTTCAGACCTCATATCAGCCCACAGTGCCCCCTTCAGACCTCAGATCAGCCTGTAGTGCCCCCTTCAGACCTCACATCAGCCTGTAGTGCCCCCTTCAGACCTCAGATCAGCCTGTAGTGCCCCCTTCAGACCTCACATTAGCCTGTAGTGCCCCCTTCAGACCTCAGATTAGCCTGTAGTGCCCCCTTCAGACCTCAGATCAGCCTGTAGTGCTCCCTTCAGACCTCAAATCAGCCCGTAGTGCCCCCTTCAGACCTCAAATCAGCCTATAGTGCCCCCTTCAGACCTCAGATCAGCCTGTAGTGCCCCCTTCAGACCTCAGATCAGCCTACAGTGCCCCCTTCAGACCTCATATCAGCCTATAGTGCCCCCTTCAGACCTCAGATCAGCCTGTAGTGCCCCCTTCAGACCTCAAATCAGCCCGTAGTGCCCCTTCAGACCTCAAATCAGCCCGTAGTGCCCCCTTCAGACCTCAGATCAGCCTGTAGTGCCCCCTTCAGACCTCAGATCAGCCTGTAGTGCCCCCTTCAGACCTCAGATTAGCCTGTAGTGCCCCCTTCAGACCTCAGATTAGCCTGTAGTGCCCCCTTCAGACCTCACATCAGCCTGTAGTGCCCCCTTCAGACCTCAGATCAGCCTGTAGTGCCCCCTTCAGACCTCACATTAGCCTGTAGTGCCCCCTTCAGACGGTCAGACCTCAGATCAGCCTGTAGTGCCCCCTTCAGACGGTCAGACCTCAGATCAGCCTGTAGTGACACCTCAGATCAGCCCACTGTGCCCCATAAAAAAAAAAAATAAAATCTTACCTGCTCCGCTCCGACGCTCTTCTCTCTTCACTGCCCGCGCTGCACTGTCACCTGACTGCGTGCAGCGTCAGGTCAGAGTGCGCGCACTACATCCTGACGCTGTACCAGTCAGGCTTGTGCAGCGCACACAGGAAGACCAAGGAAGGTACCGGAGCGCAGGAGGAGCTGAGCGGTGAGTACCAGGACCCAGCTCCTGCAATGAGCGCGTCCATCTGTATTGATGGAAGCGCTCATTGCTTCCTGCGCCCCCAAAAAGGAAGACTTCTGGCCGTCCGTCCTGGCCTTTAGCCGGACGGAGGACCAGGAGTCCAAAAACAGGACTGTCCGGCCAAAAACCGGACGGATGGCCACCCTAGCCGTCCCAATGACATCACCGCTCCTGCTCTGGGTCTCACGTCATCACATCATCATGCGAGCACCAGCGCAGGAGGTTGTGTTGATGTCATTGTGGCTTCTTTCACTGTTCTAATGCCTCACAGGCTTGAGGCCTAGCGGCCTAAGTTTTGTGCAGTTGGACGACCATGCGCCCCCCCCTTTATGGTTAGTGAAGTGGTGCCCTAGGCAGATGACTACTCTTCCCTATCCATTGTCCCGGCCCTAACTCAGAACACATTACATCAGGAGGTATAACAGGAGAGGACTATAACTCCCAGCATGTCTAAGTCATTATTTAATATCAGAGCACATTACAGGGGACGTATAAGAGGTTGGGACTACAACTCCAAGCATGTCCAAGCTGTTATTATGTATTATCAGAGTACATTACAAGAGGTGGTATAAGAGAAGACTACAACTCCCAGCATGTCCAAGCAGTTATTATGTAATATCAGAGTACATTATAAGAGGTATAAGAGGTGATGACTACAACTCCCAGCATATCCAGGGTGTTGTAACATACCCTGATATTACATAACTGCTTGGACATGCTGGGAGTTATAGTCCTCTCCTCTTATCCCTCCTCTTGTAATGTACTCTGATATTACATAACAGGAGGTATAAGAGGAGAGGACTACAACTCCCAGCATTTCCCTGGCACTTACATTGAATCCTCCTTCACTTCTTCCTATGCATCACTGGTCTTCTTTACTTTACTGCCCTGCTGAGCTCCACCTCCTGTTCTAGTCACATGATGGTGACGTCATGGCAGGTCCTTCATCCCCTCTTCTCAGCTTAGCTCTGCCTCCTCCACATCGCAGGTCCTGGTCAGCAATGTGGTAATGATTTCTGCACTGTAAAGTGCAGCTGTTTAGCTGTCCTCCCGCTTGCTTCCACAAACATGGAAGCTGAACAGCAGTACTGAAGCAGGGGGCCCCTTAGACGATGGGGGCCCTGGGCAATTGCCCAGTTTGCCCCCCCCCTAACGCCGGCCCTGGCCGGCACCCCTGTCGATCAGCTGTATGAAGGGAAGGCGTGCGCAGTGTGCACGAGCCGTCTCCCGTCTCTCTTCCTGCTGCTGCTTTGCCATAGACATAGCAACAGCAGGAAGAGAGATGGGAGACAGCACGTGCACACTGCGCCCTCCCTTCATACAGCTGATCGGTGGGGGTGCTGGGTGTCGAACCACCGCCAATCTGATATTGATGACCTGCACCGACCATGCTACAGGTGAAAGTGGCCCTTATAAAAAAAAATACACCATTAGACCAAGTATAAAGGTGCCAAATGCACCAGTTTCCGTTTATTACAATGACATTTTCATACACAGCTCAAATACTTTTGAGGAATATGTTGAAAGCAGCTGGATTTGAGCTCTTTGGCAGAGGAGCTCCCTCCAGCTATTTACACCAGGTTTATAGGTCGGAGGAGCTATTTACAGCATTATCTTGTGACTCTCCACAAAACTGGAGATTCAGTTTATTAACCACAAATCATGCACATTGTAAGGCGTACATCTGATTATGACATAAAGGGTCCTCCCACCCACAACAAATACCTGTATAACACGGTATAAAATAATGAAATATCTGCTGACAATACAGGTATATTGTGAAACTGCTTAGGAGCACACCACAGTTTCAGAGCCAGAGGGCTTTGGAGGGAGCGTGATGTAACTGATCGGCTGAGTGGGTGAGGAAAAAGACAGATTCCACTGGATATAATGGAAATACGACTATGGTATAAAGGGTAAATTGTAAAGTGTTACACGCAGCTATTGATAGGTTCCTTTCAACACAACATTAGAGGCGCTACTGGTTTTGTGAGCGAAAAAGGGCCGTGTCCTAATTCTCTCTAAGTCGGTATATGAGTGATTCAAAGAATGAATGGGTGTGCCTGCAATTCTCTGTCTCGGGGTGGGAGTCTAAAAAGCCTTTTAACAGACTGAGTAAAGGTATTGTCTCGAGGCTCCAAGCATTTAACACATTTAGTGCAGAAACGGACGGGACAGCACGATGAGTGAATATCGTCACTAATTTTTTTTTTTTGCAAGTTATTGAATTTGTGAACTGCTGAATTAACTGTATTTTAAAAGAGGCTTACATGAATAAATCTCTAAAAGTCTCATCATCCTTAAAAATGGGAAAACCAGTTTGATTCTCCTACTATGGTATATGGGTGTATGAAGTTTCAGGCCTAAAGGATAATAGAGGTATCTGATGGGGATAAAAAACCTCACTTAGGTGCCGCTAGTGAGCCATTTCTCTTTCCCTGGGGGATACCTCTTTGCATATCATTTTCCCATGAAGCATTGCCACTAAGGGCTGATTCACATGATTGTGCACAGTCTGGGAAACACGGTCCACGTGTTGTTTGTGGCTTCCCTAACCCAAACTGACTGCATCATAAAGATTTACAATACAGTCAGTTCCTATGTGATTGCAAGAGGTGGATGGGCCATAGACCCTACTGGAAAAGTTCACGTGGGCTGTAGCCAAGGGGAATGTCTGAGCCTTCTTCATAGCCACCAGCCAAGTAAGTTATGATCAGATGCTCCAAGAGCTGGGAGTGTAGGGTACCTATGTTCCTGGCTGCCCGTTACAGGTGCCATCCTGACTCCTAAATTCAACTGGAGTAGGAGGAAAGAATGTGGTGCTGGCCACCACAGTGGGACATCTTCAGGGGAGGTATTTTGTGCTGCTAGAGCATTATTTTGTGGTGCACTATAGTATTTGGTTCTTCTGGGCCAGTGTATTCTTGGCTCTTCTGGGGTGGTATATTGTTCTGCAAAATGGCATTGCTGGCCCCACCTACTTGTTTTGGCTCCACCTACTTTTGTTGGCTCTGCTTTCTATCAATTTGGACCTGTCTACAACATGAGGCCCCTTTTTTTTCCAGGGCCACTTTAACTTTCTAGTGCACCCCTGCTGATTGCATGTCTATTGTACTGTGCCCAAATGATCAGACAGGAAGTGACTGTATCCTGAAACACTATGATGCAGTGAGTTCGGATCAGAGGAGCCGCAGTTGACAGACGGACCGCATTTCTTTTGCCTGGTTGTGTGGATCAGCCCTAAGTCTCCATACACAGCTGGTCTCCTTAAAGGGTTTCTGTCACCAGAAATCACCCTATTAAACCAAGTGTCATTTGCAATGAGCAAATGACACTTGATGACAGTAATGTTAGTCTCATATTTCTCCGTCCAGCAGTTTAGACAAAAAATAGGTTTTTATAATATGCAAATGACCTTCCCTAGGTGCAGTAGGCGTGAACCTGCACCTAGGAGAGGCCGTAATAACGCCTCTTACCACGCCTCCGTAGCGCTGATTGACAGGGCCGGGCAGCCAGCTCTTTCGGCTCCCGGCCCTGTACGATCCCGAAATCCCGCGCCTGCGCACTGCGGTAGTACATCCGCGCACGAAGGAGCCGGGACCCGCGCGGCCGCCGGCTCTCAACGCGCGTGAGACTAACATTACTGTCATCAAGTGTCATTTGCTCATTGCAAATGACACTTGGTTTAATAGGGTGATTTCTGGTGACAGAAACCCTTTAAGAAAAGTCAGTACTCCCCCCCCCCAAAAAAACCTAAAGACATAAATATGGATGAAAATCGGAGGAAGCAGGCTACACTGAATTTGATGTGGAGAATGTACACTGTATAGGGCCGCAAGCTAAAAATAAAGTTGTGTGAATAGGTGGATTGATTAATATTAGCTTCATCTATGGAATACGACATTAAATATGTTTAAGTACATCAAAAAAGGGATATATTGGACGTGTATGTAAGCTTTTGAATACGAAAGTAAAATAGGCTTTGCCATTTACTGGGAGATGTAGGTCAAATGTGCACACTGCAGGTCGTGAGAGAATGGCTGCATTGTGTAACGTCTTCACTATCACCAGAAAATCAGTAGTGTTTTCTAAGTGGAGAAGGAACGATCCGTTAAGCGCTCAGCTTCCAAAGGTCACCCTTGAGAGACTAGAGCTATTGCTCTGCGTGCTTGCCGGGCCTCTGGATGTCGGTGACTGCTCACATTTCATTATCATGCAGGTGAGGTGTCAGGTTAGAAAGCGGTTGCCTCCCAATGCTGGAGGCATGTTCAGGAGATAGAGGTATGCCTGAGAGAGAGACGACAAGGGTGTATGTGGCAAGCGCCAGGCTTAGAAAACATGTGGCTCTCCACCTTCTGGAAAGAGGCAAGCACCAACATGCTGTGACTTGTAGTACCTCAACAGCTTGAAAGCCATTTCTTCTGTTCTTTGTTCCTGCCAAGTTTCAGGGATATATAACAGAGAGAAGTTTACTACTACTGATCAGTATATAAAGTTGTAAGGCAAGGTTAGGAATAGCTTTTAAAAAATGCAGGGTTATAACCCACAGCACTTCTGCAACGAAATCCATAACAATCCTCAGGAAAAATCCACAGTGGATTCATCATGTGGCCATACCCTTAAGGGCTTGTGCAGGCCGTGGTTTGGATCCGCATCCGATCCGCATTTTTTGCGGGTCGGAAGCAGACCCGTTCACTTCGATGGGGCTGTAAAAGATGTGGACAGCAGTACATGTGCTGTCCGCATCTGCATGTCCATTCTGTCTGTGCTGTCTGCAAAAATATAGAACATGTCCTATTCGTGTCCAAATTACGGACAAGGAGAGGACTGTTCTATTAGGGGCCAGACGTTCCGTTCTGCAAACTGCAGAATGCACACAGCTGGTATCCATGTTTTGCGGATTTCCAATTTGCAGATCGCAAAAATGGCTATGGCCATGTGAATAAGCCCTAAAAGGATTATCAAGTAATGGATAATGATGTTCTATCCTCAGGATCGGTCATCATTATCACATCAGCAAGGGTCGGAGTCCTGGCACCCTTGACGATCAGCTGTTCCAGGGAGCCGCCTCACTCCCAGCAGCTCTACAAGCACAGCTCTGCATATAGTATAGTGGCTGTACTTGGTATTGCAGCTCAGCCCCATTCACCAATGGGGCTGAGCTGAAACCAGGTCATGTGACCGATGTATGGTGATGTCACATGCCCTAGGAAGAGACTACGACTCTCATGGAGCACCAGCCGCTTCTAATAGCTGATCGGCGGGGGTCTTGGGTGTCGGATCTGATATTGAAGGCCTATCCTGAGGAGAGGTCATCAATATTAATTATCGGATAACCCATTTAGCATACATGTACACCTACAATAGGAGAAGTACAATGCACATCTAACAGTGACTGCACATGACTGTGACTTCCATGTGATAAAGGAGGAGATTGCGAAAGGGGTTTTTTAGAACTACTATGCTATTAAAAAGATACACTCATGCAGTTGCTTACCTTGTGTACACCTTCTCCATGCTTTTTTCAATTTGGACTCTCCTGGCCCATTTTCACCATGTAAACCAATCACTCTGGTTTGTTTCAACTCTGTATATAGCACTTCCTGTTGCTGCATCCAACCAAACCCATGATGCACGTCTCCTTTCTCTGCCACAGCTCCAGCAGTTCCTCTTACAACGCCCACTTAGTTTATAGCTCCTCCCACCCAGATAGTTATATAGACACTCCCCTGTCACTGCCCCTCTTGCTGCCTTTGATACACCCTATGGACATAACAAGCTACATGGACATGCTGTGATCACAGCCCAGAACGGTAGGCTCAGCTCCATAGCTTCAGTAAATAGGAATGAGCTGCAATACCACAACCTGTGGACGAGAATGGTGCTGTTTTTGGAATAAAGGAGGTATCTTTTTTCTACTCATGGACAACCCCTTTAAGCAGAACTCGAATGAATATTGTGCTATAATAGTTGACCGCATGGCATGCTCCAAGTTTTTGGGACATTTTACATGTACCTCAACAGTTAAAAAGAAGAAAATGTTGGAGCTAAAAGAGGATGTCAAATGGACCAAATTTATTAAATTTGTGTTACTGTTTGGTGAAAAATTATATTTTAATGTGCCTGTACATCAGCCATAGGGTGGCATAAGAATGGAGAAATGTGTTTAACATAAGGTGCATATATTTTGTCTGATGCCTAGCAAATATATTTGTGGCATTTTGATAAATTTGGTGGAATTTCTGTTGACTCCTACTAATTATAAACCACGCCTTTTGTATCTGAATCAACATGATGACAACTAGGTCTTCTGGAAACAGAGTGTCCTGCTGGGCGGCTGTCTGTGGGACATTAAGCCATGTAGCATGGGACTAAATGTTCTTCTCTTCCACGCAAGAAGCAATTATTCAATGCAAACACTACAGCTGGCAAGCGCTGGCCCTATAAAATGATAAGAGTATAATACAAAGACTCTCACAGTCCTGTATCTTTATATCAATATATCTGCTGCTCGTAAAGCTCTGTCCCTGCTAGTGTCTGCCATTACAAGCTCAAAAAGCATCTGCTGAAAGCAGAACAACTTCCATATTATGACACCTACTCTAGAGTGAATGACGTGGGCACCACCCAAACTGTGCACATTCATGGTGTAAACTCCACTGCTTTATTGTTTGACATTTTTCCATGAAAAACGAGTAACGTAATTGTCTGGTTCTGACATGTTGTAGAACAACATTGCACTGACAACTGCAAGCAGCAGGGTATAATAGATATGGAATATGTCCATCACATTTATAGGGGTTTTCTTAGACTTTTCTACTGATGACCTACTCTCAGGATAGGTCATCAGTATCTGATCGGTGGGGGTCCCTGTTTGAGACAGCAGCGGCGCTCACAGCTTTTCCTAGAACATATGACGTCACGTTCATCGGTCACATGGCCTAGGCACAGCTCAGCCCCATTGAAGTGAATGGGGCTGAGCTGCAATACCAAGCACAGCCTCTATACAATGTGTGGCGCTGTGCTTGGTGAGTAGCGAGAAGGCTGCGCTGCTACTGCCTCTTTAAAGAACATTTTCCGACAATAAAAAAAATAAAATAAAAAATCTCATTAAGTGGGTGCTTCCATCTACATGTTTTGCTTTCTCATATTAACAACCTATCTGTGACTATTCTATGTAGATTAAAAAAAATGGGTGAATGGTTTTGTGGATATCATTTTTTGAAGTCTGTATTCTACTTCACTGAAGTGAAGGAGAGGACACTGCGCGTGTGCGGTTTGCTCTCTATTCACTGCTATGGAATATGCCACGCAAACTATGGCCACCTCTTCATACACCGTCATGAAGTCAGCTCTCGGCTATTTTCCAAACTCCTACAGAGGTGAACAGAGGGTTGCCGCAGATGTGCAGCTGCTCTCCATTTCTGGGGTCCCATTCTGAAGACTGGAGCCTTTGGGACCAACACCTACTTAAAATTGATGGCATATCCTAGTGATATGCCATCAGTGTCTCAGATGAGAATACCTCTTTAACTTTCTTTGGACTTTTATCACAGAAAACAGTCTCGCTTAAAGGGAGGTGCTAGGGAGGCTCTTCCCCGTCCCCGCCTGCCATTGGCTGCCCCCCCCCCCGGACATCGGATGTTTCCATCCACACATGGAAAGAAGCTGCAGCGGCGGTGCAGGGACCAGTAGCAGAACAGGAAGCGGGGAGCCAGGTAAGTATATTCAGTGGGGGGGGGGGGGATTTTTATACTATCGGATAACCCCTTTAACTCTGTCAGTCACACCATCACTGTGACCAGGCAGAGCCCTGTGTAGTGACTTAATTAGAGCATCACACATTACACTGATAATTTCAATGTTTTTCTGTAAATAGTTTTATCAATAGAACAATAGAGTTGTCACACTGCTGCCTCAAGTCTACACCTACTATTATAACGAGAATTACTATCAGCAGCAGTAAACTGACAAAGTACCTATCTATATATTATTTATCATCCTCTGCTGACTGGTAAAGGAGGACAATATTTTGTAGTTATTTTTAAATGGTATACTACTTCCAAAATGAAAACTAAAAACAGCCAAAAATTCTAAAAAATGTTTTCTCTGAATATTGAGTTCAAAAAGATGACCCCTTTCTGATAGAAGTGTCCCTTAAAATAGAATGGTATGAGCCGTTACCAGAGTTACAACCAATAGGGTCAACATTACAACTTATCTAAAGGGCTTGTGCAACCTCTAAGATGCACTGAGCCATAATATAGCCCTCAGAAACTTTTTAAAATTGTAGAATGAGCTATTCGATTTTGAATACAAAGGTGTGTTCTCTTAGAAGCAATCTACGGCATATCTATTGCCTCTTCTGGTATCTATTAGGGCACAGTGACCCAACATAGACTACCTTGGGCACTCCAGGCGTGGTGAAACTACGACTCCCAGCATGCACACTTTCTTGGATGTTCTCAGAACTCCCAAAGAAGTGAATGGAGCATACTGGGGGTTGTAGTTTCACAACAGGTAGAGTGCCGGAGGTTGCTGACCCCTGGACTACACCTTAAAGAGAACCAGTCATAAGTTTAAGAAATGTAATCTGTGTACCTGGCATAATTTCCTATTGCGCCCTGAGCATTCAGGGTTTTTCTTTTTCTGACACGATCCCCTTATTCTGAGATTTCTCCCCTGTCCACAGTGGTGCCATGTATACTAAACAGACTGTGATTTCCCAACAGGGTGGCAACCTTTCCAGAGCTGAAGTCTTCATGTTCAGACACCATCCAATCACCTTGGATACCGTCAGAGCATAACATATCTCACAAAACCAGTATAAAGACTTTATTTCCCAGCGATGAGGTCCCTCCGACTGCTGGCGATGCTCAGAGCAAAGTCTTCATATTAGATCTCACAAGATCATGCTCAGCCAGGCTACTCTGACTCTGGCGGAGATGATTGTACAGCGTCAGAGTGAACATGAGGTATGCTGCCCCACTAGCATATAGGCCAAAATGAACAGGGGACATATATCAGTATGGATCAGAAATAAAGAACCCAAAAAACAGAAAGGGCAGGTGGGGTGGCAGTAATTATACCAGTAATGCAGGTTATATATCTTAAACTCTTTACAGATGCTCTTTAAGCTGGTCATATACTTTAGACAGTTGTTGGCCGAATGCTCATTCAGTCGATAGCTGTTTTTCTTGACCCTTTCCCCCATACACATATACAGTATGTCACAAAAGTGAGTACACCCCTCACATTTTTGTAAATATTTTATTGTCATTGTTTTCATGGGACAACACTGAAGATATGACACTTTGATACAATGTAAAGTAGTCAGTGTACAGCTTGTGTAACAGTGTAAATTTGGTGTGACCTCAAAATAACTCAACACACAGCCATTAATGTCTAAACTGCGGGCAACAAAACTGAGTACACCCCTAAGTGAAAATGGTAAAATTGTCAATATTTTGTGTGGCCACCATTATTTTCCAGCACTGCTGTAACTCTCTTGGGCATGGAGTTCACTAGAGCTTCACAGGTTGCCACTGGAATCCTCTTCCAATCCTCCAAAACCACATCACAGAGCTGGTGGATGTTAGAGACCCTGCGCTCCTCCACCTTCCGTTTGAGGATGCCCAACAGATGCTCAATAGGGTTTAAGTCTGGAGACATGCTTCCCGATAATTTTCGGCTCCGTTCAGTAGTGTAAATCCACCTCAAGATGCTAAAATCAACCTTCATCTACTCTGTATGGCCACCTTTTGTCTAAGGAAAAACAACCTCACTAAAATCACAGTACGCTCTCAGACTGCAAATGTACTGAGGTATTCTTGGTCAGAATACAGTACCTGACAGGGCCTGTACATCAGTCCAAAAAGGCTATGTGTCTATTTACTATGTACATTGAGTTCCACACACACGATTCATTGCACCATAATCTCCTTTAAAAGGTCACTGTGCTTTCAGAAAACTTTTCATATGTTATAGGGACATATCAAAAGTTTTGATAGGCGGAGGTCTGAGTGCTGAGATCCCCGCAGATTTCTAGAACGAGGGGAGAGAAGCGCTTGTTTAGTGCATTCTGTCTCCTCATTGTAGGACAGAAAGCCAGACGGAGGTAATAGAAAGTCTATGGGTAGTGATGAGAGGAAATAAGAGAGCACTTCTCTCCCCTCGTTCTAGAGATCAGTTTAGGTCTCAGAGCTTAGACCTTCACCATCTAAACTTTTGACATGTCCGTATGACATAAGCACAGTGACCCTTTAAAAGTGATGCTTCTAGGTAAGAGTAGCCCTGTAATATGCCATATGATGGGACCTGCACAATACAGAAATCTGTTCAACTATCAGCGCTGCTGAAAAAATTATTCTTATTCCCATTTTATAGCTAAAGTTGTTACTCTTAGGCCTCATGCACACGAACGTATTTTGTTTCCGCGTCCGTTCCGTTTTTTTTTGCGGATAGGATGCGGACCCATTCATTTCAATGGGTCAGCAAAAAATGCGGACAGCACACTGTGTGCTATCTGCATCATTATGTCCGTTCCGTAGCTCCGCAAAAAAATAGAACATGTCCTATTCTTGTCCGTTTTGTGGACAAGGATAGGCATTGTTACAATGGATCCGCAAAATAAAAACGTAAACACGAATGCCATCCATTTTTTTTGCGGATCCGCAATTTGCGGACCGCAAAACACATATGGTCGAGTGCATGTAGCCTTAAAGGGAACCTGTCATCACCGAAACACCCCCTGAACTAGAATCAGTGTTGTATAGTGTAAGTGATGCTGAATCCGAATATGTAAGTTTTATCTTCATACTCACTTCCATTCCGACGCTGTGCTCCTACAAACTTGCAGTAAAATACACTCACTGGACTCTTCTTTGAGTCTTCTCCATTATGTGAGTGAGCACTGGAGTCCAGTGAGTGCATTTTACCGCTGGTTTGTCAGAGCACAGCGTCGGAATGGAAGTGAGTATGAAGATAAAAATTACATGTTCGGATTCAGCATCACTTACACTATACACCGCTTACTCTAGTTCAGGGGGTGTTTCGGAGATGACAGGTTCCCTTTAATGATATTTTGCCAGAATGGGAGATTAAATCCTCTTGTAGAAAATATCTTTGCCTGTACATAGATTAAAGAGGAGAGTCCAGATTGTCTGTATGATGAGAAATGAATCCCATTACTTTCCATATACTGGGCAATTATTGTGCAGATCAATCATTGACTCCTTATGGTAACATAATACACTACAACAAGAGGATCCAGTAAATGCCCCTTTGTTCCTGCTATAGTGGGAAGGGTGGAGTATCACTAAATGGTATCTTTCCCTCACAGAGAGATACGTCAACAATAGCTTACAAGACCCTCAAACCATTCATATTGTAAAGGGCTTGGAAACCCCTGTGCCACATAATAATGGTTGGGGCACCGGGCCGAAGTAGTATATCAGCGGCTCAACCTGAAACTTTACCAGGAGTAATACATAAAGTACAAAACCTAAAACACAATATATACTTCATTATCTAATAGGAACTTTCAAAAGGTTTAGATCTCATATCTATCTATCTATCTATCTATCTATCTATCTAGTATCTCTATACAGTATCTATCATCTTCTTTCTATCTAACTGATATTTACTATCATACATCTATCATCATCTGTATCTATCTCTCATATCTAGTATCTATATACAGTATCTATCGTCATCTATATAATCATATGATCCATATAGATTGTAAATGTGCTTTCGGCTGATAAGTTCTGTTGTGATAGCAATTGAAAGTAACTCATACTATATAGAATATACATAATTGTATATACTCATACTATACTATAGTTTAATAGGCAGGGAAAAACTAAATTCTATATCACTGACATGTAATATACATGACAAAAATCAGATTGAACATTGCAACTTGAAAATCACAGTTCCTGAGGCCTCCATCTCTCCAGCCGCCCCACCACTATCTATCCACATTGTCCTCTTGTTGCTTAACATGTCAGCTGTCACGCTGGTTGAAGCTTCCGTTTCCAAGGGTCCATTCACACGTCCGCAAAATGAGTCCACATCCGTTCCGCAATTTTGCAGAACAGGTGCGGACCCATTCATTTTCAATGGGGCTGCAAAAGAGGCTGACAGCACACTGTGTGCTGTCCGCATCCGCACTTCCGCAAAAAAATAGAACATGTCCTATTCTTGTCCGCAGCCACGAACAAGAAAAGGCATTTCTATCATAGTGCCGGTCATGGGCGGCCTGCAAAATGCAGAGCGCACATGGCCGGTGTCCGTGTTTTGCGTATATTCCCAATTTGCAGACCACAAAACAGGTGCGGACGTGTGAATGGACCCTTAAGGACATATTCCGAATGGAAGCATAACATCCCACTGCCTGAGAAAAAGACTATAGCATCTTTATGTCACCGGAACACCGATGCGGGCTGTTTTGCAGAAATTCTGCAGGAATTTCTGTGCAGATTTCTTTGTGTTTTTGCACCAAAAACCATGTGTTACTTGCGGTTTTTGGTGTGAATTTAATGTGGTTTTACTGCAGATCTCACCTTTGCATTGAAAAAAAAAAGGTGAAATCCACACAAAATAACCACACAAACAATAGACATGGTGCGGATCTCATAATCTGCAAGATAAGTCGATTTCCACACTGACCGAAAAAGTAAAATGTACATGACGTGTGACTAACCTCATACACTTTGCTGGTGCTGTATTACGCTGCGGTTTTCCTTGCGAGGAAAAACAGCGTGCGTAATCCGCAGTGTGTGCAGGTATTTTTATTCTCCCTTCACCGTATGTGTAAGGAATGCCGACGGATAAGTCGAACGCATCCACAGCAGCGCTGCCAACCTGAAATTTTCTGTTTTCTGAACGTTTATCTAAAAATCACAGACACTAAACATTTATTTGAAAATAATAATAAATGGTAAAGATTGTAATACACGTCTATAGCTCCATGTAGTGATATCAACTAATTGGGGGACATTTACTAAGCATGTTACACCAGAATAATGGCGTAAAATGCGACAAAAAAAATGGTGTTGGGATTTGTGCCAAATATATCAACTGTTTTCTCAACAATTTTCACCATAAAGAATGCATCAATGACTTATAAATGTCAAAGTGGGCGGGGCTATCGAATCTGTGCATATTACGCCTCATTTATCATCCTCTTATCAGCAGAAATGGTTCAAATTGTTGCAGACAATTAAGCCAGGTTATGTGGTGCTGTTTTGTATAAAAAGTCGCATTTATGGCATGAAGATGTGACTTTTTGTCAAAAAGGCACATTAATGAAAAGAAAAACCAACTCGTCGTGGGAACAAGTAACAGGTAAGTATTAAAACAGGGGACATTTATTTTTATCCAACATAAATGAGCCAAATAACAGGGTTTTGTCAGAAAATTGACATTCAACAAAAACAAAACAATAAGGGCTCATACACACAACCGTATGTACTTTGCGTCCGCAAAACACGGATAAAAAAAAATACTGATGACATCCATGTACATTCCGTATTTTGCGGAACAGAACAGCTGGCCCCTAGTAGAACAGTCCTATCCTTGTCCGTAATGCAGACAATAATAGGACATGTTCTATTTTTTTTGCGGAACAGACATACGGAAACGGAATGCACACAAAGTAACTTCTGGGTTTTTTTTTTGCAGACCTATTGAAATGAATGGTTCCACAAAAATGGAACAGACACGGAGAGAAAGTACGTTCACGTGCATGAGCCCAAACAAAAATGTCCCGAGACAATGTGCTTCAAAAGTCTCAAATATGTTTAAAAATTCACAAGTGTGGTCTGGCAGGGGTGGCTAAAATGGCGCATTTCAATTTTAAAAAGTCGCATTTAAGTACTATTGGCATTAAAATGACACAAATCGAGATAAATAGGCGGATAATCAAGTTTATATTTGAAAAGTCACATTTTAAAAGTGGCGTGCGGCTTGTGATATGAGGTGAAATAAATCACCACTTTTGATTTGTAACAGTTTTTTTTTTGTTGCAAATTACATCATTATTAATAAATGTCCCCCATTGTCATTATTTACTGTGATCTGTGAAATGATGATAATTAGTCACAGGGACCTTCTCAACTACCACCAGCCTAAAAAAATTAAAAAAAAAAAAAATCATCAGAGGACACATCTGTTTTTCTATTTTTATAGGAAAAATGTCCACAGCCCTGATCCACAAGACCCCATGGACTTAACGTAAGCCAAAAAAGCGTCTTTTGGGCAGAATTTAGGGGGTATGCTTTTGTTTTCAAGCTGAAAAGGCTAGACCCCCCCCCCCCCCCCCAAGTGCAGAAGGATCCCACAAAGAACCATATACCGCATGGTAAACATGATATACTGTACAGTTACATACATTGGGCTTTTCATTTTGTAGATTTTCCAGTTATATGAGCTCAGTGTGAACAGAGCCTCATGGTCAAAAGCAATGAAAAGCAAATCTAATGTAATGCACACAGCTAATGGCACAAAATCCAACTGCCCTGAATGGGCGCTTCTGTATAGAACTGTATTATTTTCCAGGGACCCCACACAAGGTGCCCACCTTCACCTGCTGCTCCCCAGCAGGTAACCCCATCTGCAGGGTGGGCTGCAGCAATGAATGGGCACTGCCGGGCTTTGTTACATTCCTGTGCAGACACTCAGCAGCCGCTCCATGAGGAAGGGCCGGGGCTGAGCTGCTCCAACCGGTCGGACAGGTAAGGAGCTTGTTGACACCGTTATATTTGCAGCACGCATGCGCACTGCCGCAGTTCCTGGTGCGGTTCTCTAGCGCTCCTATTCTCGGAAGTTTTTGGAGAGTGGATACAGGTAGCGGAGGACACCTGAGATCTGTTATATCCCCGGACTCCTCCGCGCCGCACGCGGGACGGACCCTTCCTGCTGCTACAAACTTCTGGCGGGACCTTCCAGGTGCAGGTGAGATCTCTGGAAGCCATCGGATCGCCATGCCCAGAGCTTTTCTGGTGAAGAGGAGGACCCCTCCACCTGTGGTCCGCAGCTGGGACGAGCTGCCCGACGAGGAGAGAGCGGACACCTACATCCCAGGTGAGGGGAGCCCCGTACACCGCGCCATGTACTGACTGCAGAACAATATAGTTCCAACCATAAGAGAGAATGATATATAGGAGCGTAGCATGAGCTAGAACGTCGGGCACCATTATAGGGAGCGCGCGTCGCGCTGATGAGTACACTTGAATGAGAGTAGCACTGAGGGGTAGAGAGTGGAACCACCACTGATTATAAACAGCTTCAGACATATTGGTTGTTATAATATAGAGTGAGTAGTAAGGAGGGAGTAGTATCTATACTTGAAATGGCACTGGGGACTAGGTGATTTGGATGATGGCTGGGAATATCAGACGGCCACTCCTCGCTAAATCACACTAATATATATACGGGGTAGGGGTAGATGTCTGAAATGTGCGTATCTCTGGACATAGGCAGCCACCGTGGTGAGGTGTGTGTAGAGGATGAGACTGAAGGTCACTTGATTTTGGTGTTTATGTTCTATGTCGTAAGAACTTGTAGAGAATCATACACTGGGTTGAGGAGAGATCGCACAACAGTGCTATCTCCTTCATACATACAGAGTCTTCGATTAAGAATAAATAGAGTATATACTGATGGTACACTAATATAGGGGTGAACATGATGCCACTTGTAGGTCATGATCTGGATCCTACTGAATTTGGGGTACAAGTTTTGGGTACATATATCACACAGTATTAGGGGCGGAACACACACAGAACCTAGAGCCGTTATAGGTGTCAGGTGTCCTTGCTTGTGTGGCTGCACACTCTGATAAATTGGGGCACTTGTAGAGCAGGCCATTGTGAAAGGTTCCAGGACCTCTTGTGACGTGAATTGCGCTATTCATTTTTTTATAAGATGGCCGAGGCAAACGGTGCACGATTGCCTTGAGGGGATTTCTTGGTGTATTGATTACATTTTGGGAAATATTTGGAATACTCTTTTAAGAGTGACTTTCTAGATTATTCCGGCTGCGGGACGAGTTGACTTGTCATGGAGAGACGGAGTGGAGGTGCGGTCGCCAGGTCAGATTAGAGGGGAGCTCCACCAGACCTGCGCGAGAGCCTAGTCCTATCTTTGACATCACATTAAATGTTATGCCTTCTTCTCTCCAAAGACTACTAACGGAAGGTCACCATACAGACTGAGACCTGCTGATGGTCCTACTTTAAGCCATTTGACTTGTTTAATGAGAGACTTACATTGTGACTACACCCTCGTAGGTTCAGATACAGTCGCGGTCCCAGCGTGACGCTGCCGTGCGTCGCACAGATATCCTCCTGCTTCCGTCACTCACTCGACACAACACCGAGGGTCATAAAATAGAACTGTATAGCTCCGCTGGTGGGAAGAAAGGGATCAGCTTTCACATACCTTTGCCATTTTACCAAGTTCACTTATAGTGAAAGCTCTACTATCTGACAGCTTACTTGTAACCCCTGCAGTGACTGGCTTCGTCCTTTTATGCAACTTGTCTGCTCAACCTCCGCCCTATTGTGAATTGTTATCCAAAGTATCGTATTTATTGACACTGCGACTAGTCTCAACAATTGTTATGTGACTGAAGACACAAAATAGCTCTCGAGTAAACAGAATCCGTGGATGGGCTTACCCTGTAAGGGGACATCTGAGAGGGGCAGCAGTTGACTCCAGCCTGTGTAACGGAGCCTCTGACCAACCAAAACCAACCTCTGTCCAGAACAGTGTGAAGTAGGAGATTTGTCGCGGTATGAAGACATAAGGAAGCGGCGAAGAGAACAGAGGAACAAGCTTGGATCTTAAGAAATCATCCGTCAGAATCCCAAGATTAACGGGTCACTTTTAATTGGCAAAGATGCCAGCATAACGTGCTCACTAGAATGAAGACAGTGAGCAGAGCTATTTTTTCGGAGAAATGTAAAGTGGAGAATGTAGAACTTTGCTATTCACACTAAATACTTTTCTGAGGTCTCTATTTTTTTTTTTTACAGAATTGACATACTCATAAAATGTGATCATAAGAAGTAGTAATCATTGATGAGGAGGACAAGAAGATTGTTGATCCCAATTGAAAACACTACAGTATTATGTGATGTAGACCTCAGCCTGAAGTGCTTGATACCAAACAGCAAAAGTCTTGGAGTAACACTGCACAGTAATGAGTGCATGTATTATTATGATCTTACTTAAATATACATTTAAGATCGCTGTGTATTTGTGTCTCAATGGTGATACTTCTGCGCCATATCCTAGCACCATTCCCTGGTATGAGAATCAAGGTGATGATCCGACTAGAGCAGTGAGTGTGCCACGTTAAAAAAGACATAGTCAACAGTTTTCAGAAGAGTACTAACGTTGTGCATGCATCTTCGGACTTTAGTCTCTTCTAAGTTGGGTGTTGAGAAAATCTGCATGTAGGAGTCTATGGTCCTCACTTGTGGTAAATTGAGATGAGCCAGTGTTGCACTTTGACCAGATCTGAGCTCGCTCGCAGAATTGTACTGAGACTAACCCGCTTGACGCGTCGGCCTAGACGTCGGCTGCGGACAAAAAGATTCGGTCAATCGTCACAGATGTTGGTGAAGAATCAAATAATAATCTATATTGATAGAGAGAAAAAATACATTAGATGGCATGGAACACGTCTCGACAATTCTCAGTGCATGGAGCTGAGACGAATATTCGGCATTAATCGCGGGCAAGGTTGCGAGGCATCCAACAAAGCACAGATTTGGAATCTGAAGCGCGCTAAAGGATTCATGGTGGCTATGTCTTTGCGTCAGAAAAACCCGCGAATCTGACAGTTCATGACTAGTCCTATAAGGATTAATTATATTCACTCATCACCGTTTTACTTAATTATGGTCTGCTTAGTATTTTTTTGTTAAGTTCATACTAGGGAACGGCAAAGAATTCGCTTGGATATTAAAGACCTTGGTCGGTCCAAAACAAAGATTTCAGATATAATTTATTTTTATCTTAATTTTCTGAGTTTTTCTATTTTTATCATTTATTACGAGTATGAGACGCTAAATAATTACCAGTCAAAATTAGATGGGTACCCCCCTTAAGAGCAGAGCCCACATTTGTATACGATCCACCTAGACGAGCCGAGAGAGCGCGTTATACCATGTCTCTGTGCGCGGGGTCTTACACGTGCACCGCACATCACCAAACATGTCCCGCTGGTCTTGTGATGTGGATTTAGCACAGGGGAAGTGTGTATGTGTCTGGAAGGAGGGGAAATACTTATACAATTAGCCACCTCTAATGTTTAACCAGTGTAGCTTTGAGGAACGAATGACTGGAACATGCATTGAGAAATCCTGTATCATATTTGTTCTGGCTGCTTTCAATGAAGATTAAAGTAACAGTGAGTTTGCTTGCTTTTTTTCAGTATGGAAACTCAGGAGACCACTTGTGAATTTGGTAAGAGAACCTGCCCTCCATGCCCTCAGGTATTGGTTATGTATGTGAGTTCATAAGGTCTTGTCAGAACATGTTATCAGATACAGCCTGGCAAGAGGTTTGTGCATTGGCATTACATGACGACATGACTCAATTATGTAAGGGTTGGAAAGACAAACACAGGGTGTTGGTGTTAGTGGCTGACTAAACATCTGCAGACTATTTTTAAGGTACACAAATAACCATAGCTTTAACATTTTTAAGTATCTCAATGAAAGGAAGAGAAGATGTCATAAAAAACAGTAATGCATTAGGTAAGCAGGTTGATATTTTGCACAAAGTTTCAGTAGACTGTAAAAAACAAAAACATTATAAAAGAGAAAAGCAACAATAACACCAGCAGAAAAAATGCCCATAATAGAATTACTACTATGTAGACACATTTCCCAAATGTTTCCCTTGTTAAACTGTAGATGCTCTGTTTTTATTCATGTTGAACTGCTCTTTAGGTCAGTCATCCCCAGCCAGTAGCTGTCCGGGGGTGCCTGTAGATACTGTTATGTACCAACGGTACAGTGATGCCATATCATTTACTAATAACACACATATAACTGTAATTAAAGGGATTGTCAAGCAACAGTGGACTGGAACTTACAGTGGCCCTGTAAAAAAAGAAAAAAGTGGCTGTATTTTGTAGTGGGGCTCAAATTGACATAAGACAGGGTCAACACAAGTAGTTGGGGCCAGGGATACCATATTTGCAGCACATTATATCACTCTAGCAGAGCCTAATACCACAGCCCATCACAAAAATACTGCCCAGCAGCAAGTTAAAATACCTACTCAATATACCTACCAAAAAACTGCCCCCTCAGTGTTGGTCAGAGCCAGCTGCCACCTTCTGTCCTCCTAGTCCAGTTGCCTTAGGATGGCAATTCAGGAGTCTGGTGGGGCTCATCAGATCATTACTTACCATAGCTGGCGGCTGGGAAGGGGGCCAGGTGGCCCACCTAGAAGTTTCCCTGAAAAGTCTATGGTCAGTCCACTTCTGTGTCCAAGATTAGAAAAACATGACTTATTTTTGTCCAGAGGGACATGTCGAGAACTATCGGCGACTGGGACAGGGATCCGCAGAGCATTATATGCGATCCAGTCAGTGCGGAGTCCGACCCGTCCTCGCATGATTGTCGTACTGTGGCGCCGTGTAGAAGACAGTTTGTCAGAAGCATGCTGCTCGCCTGCGTCGTGATAAGGTAGTCACTTATAGAGGTTCTTGCGAAAGGTGTATGGTCATAACACTGAATCCAAGGGCCTGCATGACACTAGTAAACTATATGTCATAATGTGGATTAGAAAGCTAATGGCGTTTACTGAGACTATAGAGGGCAGTACATAGAGAGATTCTTTGGTACAAGTAAACTGCATGATTTTTTTTGTATAAGCTTCGTGACTCAGTTTCGGTTCTGTCGAGACAGAAACTTCTGGCCACTTTTGTATTCATCTGAGATCCGGAGTCATGGAGTAACAATCTCAACACATCGTGGCGTGCTCTATTCCTATTCTTTCGCATGTTTAGCAATCCCAGCATTTATAGTGATGGAGTCTGGGGTAAGCGGTACTGTCTGGCTATTCTGGATCTGAAGAACACTGGCGGGCTACAGTCCTCTGCTGGATAGATTTGCTGCTAGTGTAACGTTAGCGCTAAGCCTCTTTCACACGAGCGTGGCAGATTGGCTCCGGATGCGTTCAGTGAAACTCACAACATTTTGTAAGCAAGTTCAGTCAGTTATGTCTGCGATTGCGTTCAGTTGTTCAGTTTTTTCCGCATGGGTGCAATGCGTTTTGATTAGGGTTGAGCGAACCTGAACTGCAAAAGTTCGAGTTCGGTGTTCAGGTAATTTTATAACATGGTTATAACGGAAAATAATAGCATTCTTAAGCAGAATGCTAAATAAAGTTGCCTTCTAGGGGTTAAAAATATTACCTGTGGCTCCTCATATTTCAAGGTTTGGAGACCTGTATGTTCTCCGTATGTTCTCCTACAAAATATATATCTTCTGTTATAACAGTTAAAGATATAAATTTACAAACGGTCTTCAGGAGTAGAATATTGATGATCTGTCCTTATAATAAGTCATCGAGCACTCAGATCTGATCAATGGGAAACCGACTCCCGGTTTGTCGCATTGTCTTCTTCTCGTATTTGCTTCCTTTCAGGAGAATCCTGCAAAAGCCAGGAACCTGCGGTGACCTGGTCTGAGATCCGGCGGGCGTGCTATGAACTCCCTCACTGGTCTGCAAGCAACTAGGAGGCACTAAGAGTTCAACCGCACGCAAGGGTTGCCTCTTTAGCAAGGTCCTGAAGTAAGAAGAGTGGAATAGACACTGGGGCTGCGGCGTCGTATGCATGGACTATAGGGGGTGATTGCTATTTTATTATTTTTAACCCTAGAAGGGGCTATTTTAAATTTCATATACACTTTGGCAATGTGATAAGGAGAAACTCGAAATCACTGTGTTTCTGTTAGTGTACCACAGTAGGAATGTAACAGTAGAAAATGGGAAAAGTCTAGCCGGAGCGTCTCCCAGTAGGAGTATTTGGATCGGGGTCCCCAGGTTCGGCGGAGATGAAGTTTGGGGTCCCGAAACCCGAACATTTACCTGAAGTTCGCTGAGACCGCTGCACAACTTTCTTGTGGCGCCGCTCATTCTCCCTTAAGAATATTTTCAGAATCTGGACTCATTGTTCTAGCGGTACGCACATGATAAAAAAACTGAAGAGGATGACAAAAAGCAGACATCTGCGATTATCAGCGCAACCACAGTGAACGCACTGCACACGCCACTCTCGCTTTCGAGGATGGGCAGAATGCGTTATTTCACACACTGAAGCGCACCCAATTTCACTTCTATGGACCAGGGCTGCGTGAAAGGGCCTTACCCGGAGTAATACGATGCACACGATGTCACGCGATCATACTAAAATATTGGAAAACTCCGTGGTTCTCTGTGAGAACACTCTCACCGAACCATGATTTATGATATAAGATATTGAAAGATAATATATGGCAGGTTTAATACAAGCTTGTTAATAGACATGCACCAAAGAAATACGGCTAGACAATCATGACAGTTGACATGGCACCACATGGATTCCCTAAAGTCTAACACTACAACACAATGGTCAGAGCTTCTTTCATTCAGGCTTTGGTGTGCGACACTGAAACAAAGTACTGAAGTACACAGGCTTTTGTCTAGCTATCAAACAAATTTTGTTGTTTACTGGATGTGATGCTGGTTGTTATCTGAGACACGTAAACACACAGATGTGGCAGTATGTCCTTGCGCTTTTTCAGCATTTATCCACCAGAGGCTCGGCCTAGACGAGTCATGACCATAATATTGTAAGTTGTGAGGATGGACATTTCCTGCTATGACGGATCACTTATGCCCGGCCATTGTACTTCTACTGATAATGCTTATTCCCAGATTGTGGTGAGCTAACTTTTGTTGTGCAACATGCGCGAATGTCATATTAGGGTTTTACACACCTTTATCTCTTGTTGCACTCAGACCATACACCCCATTGTTAAGGCAGGGTGAGACAGATTGTGTTGACAAAGATGGAATTCACCAGTTTGTCGAGAGAAAAAGATGTGGACACAAGCTCATATTATGACAGCGTCTAAGGGTGCTGCTCGACTGATTAGTAAACTTCTGGCTTGAGCCTGGTTGTTTCAGTTCTAGTTTTTTTTTTTTGTAGTGTAGTTTTTTGAGACATGCTCTATTGTTACCGTTATTTTTTGCTTTTTCATTGAACCATTCAGCAATGACACTCTGAGATTGTTCTTGTCTGCTTTAATTTGTTTTTCTCTCAGCTTCTTTCCGCATAGAACACTAAAAGTGGACTATACAACAAAAAAAATCGTAAGAGAGAACTGACACACCAGAATACCGCACTGATAAATAAGTGGTGTGATGTAATTGTTGTGTTCTATTTTTAGCCTTTATGTGTCCTGGCTTTTTTCATGAGATTTTCTGCCACACAGAGCTGCAAGCGATATTCAGGTACATACTTTGGCAGAGATTAAGAACCAGATAGAAAGACAATTATAAACCCAAATATCTCTATATGCAAATGAGCACATGAGGTCAGACAAAATCCTTGTGTGTACTTTGCTTTTAGTTTGATTTCAGTGCGAAATTGACAGCTGATGCCGGAAGTTTCAAATCAATGCAGCTAGTCAACCTAATAATGCGATTATTTTTAAATAATTATGTGTTTTTTGGTCCGTAATTCATCCTAACACACTTAAGCATGTGCTAGTTACAGTGGAGAGTACGGGATTCCTGCGAAAATCAGCAGTATCATAAATACTTAGACCTACAAATGGAGAGTCACAGGATATATTTGGGGTGCTGGTTATCTAGGTACTGAAAGAAGAAGCGCTTATGCATCTCGCATGGAAGGTGTAGGAGAATTAAGCTGAAGTATATAGCTGCCACGATTTCAACACAAATCCTGCAAGCTAGTGTTGAACTATACTATTGTGCGCGAGGTTTAGTTTCTTCGAGGTGATGCGTTATTTTAAGTCCGATTTTTCGATGCAACCAAAAAACAAGCAGAGTCAATATGTACACATGTGTTTCGTATAGCGACACGAGTTAAACATTGTCCCAAAAAATGTGACCACCTGAAAAACCACAAAACGCATCATAATGGCCTGATACTCCTTATCAAGGCGCTCTAGCGTATCCGGGTCGTCTAAAGTACAAACGAATCCAACCGGTTGCGGCTCTCAGGTCAACACCGACATATTTTAGCACCCTTCCCTCAGTAGAAAGAAGAAGGTGGTCCAAATAAGCCAAAAGCCCTTCATATAGGGCTAATATACACATGTGACAGTGGTTTTTGAACCCGCGGCCCCAGTAGAACGCTTGTACTCTCAGAAATAGGACATGTCCTATTTTCTGGGCCGTTTCCAACGGGCGGACTGCCCATTGAAATGGTAATGAGAAAGCCACAATTTTGGAGAGGCGCCGAATGGGAAGGGAAGTTGGCTCGCGACCACTACCCTACCGGCCGTATAACATAGAATAGGAAACGCCTTGTGATGATCACCATATCATAGCAGTCATAATGATCTGTATGTCTACTATGGCACATATCACCCTATGCAAACACTATCTGCATCACGCCATCATGCAGTGCATGTCCTATCCCAGTCTTCCATAGCGGGCCCCTGCCGATGGAGCTCACTCTGCGTCTAAGGCGGCGGTGACATCATCACGTTGGCAGCGTTCAGTGACGTCAATCGCTCACATCGCGAGGTCTTCGCGTGAGAGAAGAGACTGCTGCAGCGCGGCAAGTGGGAGAGAAGGTGGTTTTTTAAATGATCAAAAAGCAGCTCTGGGCATTTATTTAACCATGGGGAATTATTTAAGATGGGGCCTACATGGGGGCATATTAAGTTGGGAACATAAAAAAAAAAAAATCCTACACGTATGGGGGCATTATTCCAGGGCCTACAGGGGACATTATTCACAGGGGGCCCTACACTGGGTATATTCTAATTTCATTCATCCTATGGTGCCTATACAGGGGAGAGCGAGTTAATTTATTGCCAGGGAGAGAGGGGCTCCTAAAACATCGTTAAATGAGAGTGGGCGAGACTTTGGAGCACTTCATTTTACCAGCTCGAGGTCCTACATGGGGGACATTATTTTACAGGGGGCATGTACTGGGGAATTATTTACTCAGGGGGCCTAACATGGGGGACATAATATTGCACTATGGGTGAGACCTAGCCATGCGGGATATTATTTCACACAAGAGGGGCCTACATCGCGAAACATATCATTATTAGCTGGGGCACTATAAAAAGAATAATTTAACATCGTGGAATTATTTAAGTTAGAGGGCACTATGCGAACGGCTCAATTACATATGGGAAGGAGTCATTGATTTAGGAATCAGTTGGGTGGCAAGAAATAACTGCCCAATACCAATATTTCATCAATTCTTTTCAACATAAAACTGATGCAAAACGGCACATTATAATAAATGAGAGGAACGGCCAGAAAATGGATGCACACACTGATGCAAAAATGGCCAACGAAAACATCTAGAGACATGTATGTGTCCTGTATTTATGAACACGAAACGTTTGCATCTGCGTAGTCATAAGGGTATACTGTAATTTTATATTTCGAGTGCAGACATGTAAGTGACCACTACCCCTGAAAGGACTTGGCATAGATTTTGGGTACGCATAGTTAAATCGTAATGAAAGGAGGGCGTGTTGAGCGGTCGGCGAAATTTCTGCAACAAAATTTACTTGTGTGTGAATCATCCTTAATAAGCTCAATCACACATCAGTGTTTCACGGACAGTGTGCCTGTATACAGTTCTCCACGGACATGCATCCCGCTATCCCCACAGTTAAACTATTTCTAGGACGTGCTATGGGAGCATTCTGAGTGTTAGGAACCAAGTACAGTTTGGGCTTTTGCTAAAGTGCACGAGGCTGCGTCAATACTGTTAGATCCGTGCTATTTAGAGCACGATGCAGTGGTGGTCCTTGAATAGCTGATGATAGCCTGTCGTTCAGGCGCACTTCTCTGCAGCCACCTCGGATCCCTCACACAAAGTCTCCTTCCATAACCAACCATAGTCCTTAATGGACCTTGCTTTGTGCACTGGGAGAACAGTCAAGTTGGACAAGGAAAAAAGCCTTCCTCCAAAATCTTATTTCCACATAAGTAGGTATACATTTGGCTAACAAGTCTTTGTATGCTGGAAGACATTAACATATCTTGTCAACTAGAAATAAGATCTACGGCAATGGATGGGAGTCTAGCTGCGCTCAAGCCATGTGCATTATAGTCAATGAGTTCCTGTGAAAAGCTGGGCGATATATATCCTACATAGGTCAGGGGTGGTATACTGAGACGGACGCTCGTATCAACTCGCCGGTCCGAGTCATTCGCCGTTTATATAGCTGCGAGTGCATTGATCAGAGAGAGCACTCTGTTCGTTGAGTTACTAATTGTTTGATCCACGTCGTATGGACTGGGGAGGGTCCGTCCGATGCAGTCTATGGAGTGATGTGCTACACCGTTGAGCCTGCAGGCTATAATTTAATTCGTGTAATCTACGAGCGTCTACAGCGTCCAGCCGTGCGTTGGTACGCGTAGAGAGTTGTCATGTTGCGAGGTTCCGCACGCAAGCACTAGATCTTCACGATGCCTCACTGACCACCTGCTCACGGATTTGAGCACGGACACGGACGTGTGAATGAGGCATTAGGGGGACCAGGGATTCAGGACCCCCTTTTTTTTTATCATGCCCACGGACGTTGATCAGCCGTTCCACAATTCACGGGCCACATGCGTGTGGATTCCGCAGACGGACCCATTCAACTTCTATTGTTCTATTTTTTTTTTGCGAGAGGACCGGTGCCCGTATATTGCGGATTTAAATGTGCAAATACCTTTAATTAGTATCTTAAGGGTAACCGCACACAATGAGGATTTTTATGCAGAAAATCCCCACCAAAAACAGCATAAATACTCCACAAAAAAAGGCACCAAAACCGTTTTGGTGCAATTTCATGCATACAAATTCACAAAGTGTGCAGGTACCCTTAGGATAACTGCAAATGATGCGGATTTGTATGCAGAAAAATTCACACCAAAACACCCAAATCTGCAGTTTTTTTAAAAATAAATTTTAAAAAAAATTGTTTTATGTGGTTTTTGGTGCATATTTTCTGTTTATGTTAACAAATCCCATTGAAGTCTATGGGGCCTCACGCAAACTATTGACATGCTGCGGACTTTAAAATCCTCATGGCAGGTCACTTTCTGCATGGAAGAAAAAAGGCAAATCTAATTTTACTCACTTTGCATCATCCGTGCACAAAAAAAAAGTGTGTGATCCCCAACGAGTGCAGGTAGCCTAGTTATATGTAGAGCTTCTACTGGAAATGATACATGAATGTGCACGTATACTCAATTATCACGTGTGTAAACCTTTTAGGGCTATATAGGAGAGCACAATGATGTATTCTGCACAGTACCACCGCTGGTCACATCTGATTGTAACCTTACATTCCCCCAGCACCAGAGCCTTTGATCAGTGACAGGTGAAGTTTTCCTTCTAATTACAAATGGGGAAGAGATAAAAGGGAGCGTCCTATGGTGTGCGGTCAGCTTCCAGCGATGTCACTTGCTATTTCCTTAGAGATCAATAATATTAACAAAATCGCTGAACTGAAGGAATGTAAAGCTGGCTAAAGGCCCAAGGTAGTTGATTGTTTGGCCAGCAGCTACAGTATCAGCCTTGTCTTCACGGCTCAGGCTTTTCCAATATGAAGATTAACACCTGTCAAGACCACTAATGGCCCGGGCTCCAGGCTCAAATAATCAATTAGGTGGCTCCTAAAGCCGGCCATAAACTATAGATTTTTGTTATCTCAACCTATCGATTTTTTTAGCAGGACCAGCTAATGTCAGGAGAAAGAAGGATCAGACTGCTGGATTACAACATGCCTGATCCTTTTTCTCTCCCTCTCTGAGGGAGTTGGCTGTACATTAGCATTCTACAGCTTGCTATGTACTGTGATCCACAAAAGCTGCAGAAGCCAAAGGTTGAACATTTTTAATAAAAGCCAATTACAAAATATTTTAATTTTGTAACAAATACATACATGCCTTTCAGTAAACCTGTCCCAGATGTGTCCATATATCCTGCAAACCCTACATTTACAATCAGTTGTTACTTCTTCTGTAGGCTTACACAGGTACAATAGCAACCAGTAACACAGTATAAATAATAAGAGAACAAGCGTGTTTTAGGAAACTTGTTTTATCTGGTGCCTGAATCTGGTTTCTTGATCAGATATTATTATAATCACAGAAAATAATAAATGCATGAAATGTGCCTTAACTTATTACTTTATTTGGTCTTTCTGGAGGTTTACCACCTTTAGGCCCCTTTCACACGGGCGAGATTTCCGCACGGGTGCAATGCGTGATGCGAACTCATTGAATCCTGACCCATTCATTTCAATGGGGCTTTTCACATGAGCGAATTTTTTCACGCATCAGTTCGCCATTGCATGAAAATCGCAGCATTTTCTATATTCTGCGTTTTTCACGCAGCCCTGGCCCCATTGAAGTGAATGGGTCTGCGTGAATAACGCATTGCATCCGCACACAAGTGATTCACTGATGGTTGCTAAGAGATGTTGTTTTTTAAACATTGTTTTTTTTATCACGCGCGTGAAAAACGCATCAAACCGCTTCGCACCCGTGCGGAAAAAACTGAACGAATGTACGCAATCGCTGTCAAAACTGACTGCGATTGCGTGTGGATTTTCCGGAACGCATGCGGACTGAATCCGTGACGCCTGTGTGAAAGGGGCCTTGGGGTCCATTCAGACGTCTGCAAGTGTTTATCGGACCACACATGGCCAGCACTATGATAGAAATGCCTATTCTTGTCCGTGTGACATTTTTTATTTTATTTTTTGGTAACTATGCCTATCCTTGTCCGCAAAACGGACGAGAATAGGACATGTTCTATAATTGTTGTGGAATGACCATGCGGACGTACGGAAAGGGAATACACAAAAGAAACTTCCATTTTCTTGTGGACCCATTGAAGTGAATGCTTCCGCATACGGTTCCCAAAAAACGAACAGACATGGGAAAAAAATGTCTGCATGAGCCCTAAGAGTAAGATAGGTGTATGAAAATTATAGATTTTCTGACTACAAACCTATAGATCACTGCTTATTCCACCCGTTACTCTGGTTTTCAGATCAAACCAATAAACCTATAAATGATGTTTCCACACAATATATTAGGATATTCCTAGTTCAGAGTTTACCCAATAGTTCAAATCCACTCTTGCGATTACACTTTTTTTTTAACATTTTTAAAAAACTGTGTTGTGTTCTATAATGAAATCTATATATGAAACCTGCCGGTTCTCTATATTTAACCAGTGTAATTACACTGGCAGAGAGCCATACCATTATCACACAGGAGCAAATCTTCATGTCAATATGTTTTTCATGGAATATAGTAATAGTGCCTCATTAGCTTCCCATGCGAACACACCCATTCCCATGACCGTATGTTTCTTTCCGCATCACTCCGCAAAAAAAATGCGGAATGCACACCGTATGCATTCCACAGCCGTATCTTACGGCGGTTTGGCCGCAAAAAAAATTAAACATGTCCTATACTTTGCCACAAAAACACGTCCATAGCCCCATTCAAGTCAATGGGTCCGCAAAAATGCGGAATGCTGCGGAAGACTTTCCGTATGTCTTCCGTATTTTTGCGGATCCATGTCCGTATATATGCATTTATTCATATTTGGCTCTAAGGTGACAGTTTTAAAACACTTTTTTTTTCTATTTTTTTCAATTCACAGTCAAAATCTTTATGTAAAATAATTTCAAAGACACCTTCCGTATTTTTGCGGATCTGCAAAAATCCGGAAGACTTTTGATGCTTCCGTATCCGTATTTTTGTGGAAGTACATCCGTACTTCCGTGCCGTATTTGTACGGAGCAAGGGAAACATACTGTGGTGTGAATGGGGCCTTAGGGCTCATTCAGACGGCTGTATGATGTCCGCAAAAATATGGATCCCTTTTTTTGCGGACAGTTCAACATGTCCGCAAAAAAAGGATAGCATTCCGTTTTTTTGCGGACCCATAGACTTCAATGGGGCTATGTCCTGATTTTCACTGACAAGTATAGGACATGTTTCATTTGTTTTGCGGAGCCGTGGAATGGAAAAAAAGGGCCCATAGAAGTCAATGGGTCAGTATGTAATCCGCAAAAAAACGGATCCGCATTTTTGCGGACATCATACGGCCGTCTGAATGAATCCTTAAAGGGGTGATCTCATGAAGACAACCCCTGTGCATGTGGACATTATAGAGCGCCCTCCCCATTTTAATAATTATGTAATGCCAAAGTCTGACCAAGACTGTTTTCCTTTGCAATAACAGGTGATCATCCTGCATCCAGCTTCTATTTAAAAAAAAAAAAAAAAGTCTTCATGGCAACCCCTATCAGGGTATTGTTCACATGCGCAAAATACTTGTTGGAAAAATCAAAAAATCTGAGTATTTTGCCCATAGAACCGCTACAGAAAGCTGAGGCTGAGCCTCATTCAGCGGACCGATCAGAGTGCGGGCACCCTTTCCGGTCTCAGCACTGTTTGCGGAACTGAAACTATGGCCAGATAGGGCAGGAATTTTTATTTATTTTTTTCCACACTGAAAAATGAATCGCCAATTGGAGGCAGATTTAAGGCAATTTTCCATATTGATTTGCACTGAAAAAAATAAGAGTGCCCAGGTACATTGTCATCCAACATCTATAGCTGCACATGGACCACCTCTAAGGGTGCATTCACATGACCAAATGTATTTTGCGGTCTGCAAAAAATTTAGATGATGTCCATATTGCATCCCTTTTTTTTCTTTTTTGAAGACCCATTGTAACAATGCCTTTCTTGTTTGCAAAAATGACAAGAATAGGAAAAATATATTTGGCCAGTTGTTTTTTGTCATAGGTATGTTTGTTCTAACTGTGAGATGCCTTGTGCATTATTTTTTAGGTCACCTCTGGGACACTCAGCGAGGAGATTTATAGCTGTGACATGTGTGGTAAAGGGTTCCGCTTGCAGCGCATGCTCAATCGTCACCTCAAGTGTCATAACCAGGTTAAAAGGCACCTCTGCACCTTCTGTGGTAAAGGATTCAATGACACGTTCGATCTGAAGAGACACGTGAGGACTCACACAGGTATGCACGCTTTACTCACTGTCATGAGTGTCTTTGCTACCCTCTGCAGGTTGCTTAAGGCTGGTTTCAAACATTTTTTTTTCTAGTCTGGAATTTTTGCATTCTTTTACTTTTTTGTAGGCAAAAAACACAATTTTAGAAGTTAGCTGTAAATCTCTGGGAAATATGAAATGCAGCACAAATATATTTTTGAAGCATTTTTGTTCACTTGCATTGCACAAAAAACCACTAAAACTGCAATAAATAGGGTGGATTTATGTGTGATTTTTTTTTTTTTTTTTTTAAATCACATTTTTGGTGCAGATTTTCTGCATATAACTCCACACCCGGATTGCATGCGGTTTTGTAATCCAGTACCAGCAAAGTGAATGAAAGTTGCCTCATGTACGCCTTGCATATTTTTTATGTGTGGTAATTGCCCTGTCATACGGATTTTAAAATCTGCAGCATGTGAATTGTTTGATATTTGAAAATCCACAAACAAAAACTTCATAAAAAAAGGCACCAAAACACTGATTAATAGTGCGGATTTATGTGCAGAAAATCCACATGAATTCCAGACTAAAATCGCACAGAAACAGATACAAATCCGCACTGTTTACAGAGTTTTGGGTTTGGCTTCAATGCTGTTTTACAGCAGATCTCTCCTTTCCATTGAAAAGGGTGAAATCAATGTGGGGAAAAGAACACGTAATCCACACCCTGCAGGCACCTTTAGGCCCCTTTCACACGACAGTATTTTTTGCGGGCTCCGATCCGTATTTTTCACATGAAAAATGCGGACCCATTCATTTCTATAGGTCCGCAAAAAATACTGAGAGCATACAGTGTGCTGTCCGCATCCGTATGCCCGTTCCGTAGCCCCGCAAAAAAGATGGAACCTGTCCTATTCTTGTCCACAAAACGGACAAGGATAGGCATTGTTACAATGGATCCGCAAAAAAAACGGATGCCATACGGACGGCATCTGTTTTTTTTGCGGACCGCAAAACACAACGTTCGTGTGAAACCGGCCTTAGGCTGAAAAAAAAAACGTGTTTTTGTCAACATGTTTTTTTCTAATTGATGAATTTTTTTTTCTCGTAAAATTGCAGCATGTGGAATCTTTTGGCATTATTTGAGGCATTTTTTTTATCCCCATCTCTCTAGAGCAGGGGTGCTCAACCTGTGGCCATCCAGGTGTTGCAAAACTACGACTCCCAGCATGCCTGGACAGACTACAGCAGGGCATGGTGGGACCTGGTTTTACAACAGCTGGAGGGCCGCAGGTTCCGCATCCCTGCTCTAGGGTAAAAAAAAATGCTTGCATTAAAAAAAAACCATTCACACATTTGTTTGGGGAAAAAGGGCACAAACAATGCCATTAGAAATGTGGTATGGAAAAATAATAAAGCATTTTCTATGTCTTTTTTTATGGCAACCCCCCCCCTCCACCAGACCCAATTTGTGTTTGTAGGGGCCCTTACAATGAGAATTATGCCTTTCCATTCACATATTGTTTTTGAACATGCATCTTTCACGTGCAGTTTTTCAACATGGTATTTGCTATGAATTATGTATAAGCAGTCCTAGCCACATGCATTTTTCTTCAGATCGCTTTGTGGACACTTCTAAAGCACACAGCCCGATTCTGCCGGCGATTGTTGGGAAGGAAACGTCCCTTCCTGCTCACTAGCGGAGGAGACCGCTGCTATTACATGTATGGGAAAAAGCGATCGTTATACCATCTCTCTTCTCTATACTGAATCATTGTCTGCCGGTAGCAGAGCATGACTAGACGCCACGATCTGCCGCTTGCAAACAATACATTTTAAACCTGTCAAAAGATTTGGGTTGCTCGTTCATCGGGTAATCGTGGCATTATTACACTGCCAGATGATTCTAACAAGCGTTACTACGAATGCTCACTAGTGATTATCTGGTAGAAAATCTGCCCGTCTGATACAGGCTTTAAGATGTATTTACACAGGCTGACTGAGCAGCCGATTGTCGGGAAGGAAGCGTTCCTTCCCGACAGTCGGCTGCTCGTTCAGTGAAGGAGACAACACATTTGTATACAGCGATCTCCTTCATCTCCATTGTTTCTGGGCAGCAGATCGCTGTTTAGACAGCACAATCTGCTGCTCGGAAGCCATGATTTGTGGTGCCTGCACAAGCAACAGGATCATCCGATGAACGAGCATTTAGATGGTGAGATGATTGGGAACGACCGCTCACAGGAACGATCATTCCCGATAAGCTGGACGATTATTGGTGCGTCTAAATGCTGAAAATTTCTGAAGAAAAAAAACATGGACAGCTATTAAAGGGTTAATATATAATGCACAACAGTTTTCTTGTCAGCTGCTGGCATCTCAAGGTGTGCACTACATGCCCAAAGTCTGCATCTGAGTAAACGGCCTTGGTTATGTCATGTGCAGATAATATAGTGTAATCCTAGATATGAAACACTTGACTAAACCTGGGTGAGCGCAGTCATTATGTTGTTAGGCGCAGTTCCTTCTCCACCCGGGAGATAAAAGTATGATTCATCTGTATGGTTTTGGTTGGACGTAACCAGCACTGATAGTAGACGCACGCATTATAGCCTGTGTAGTGAAGTTTTACTATTCTGTGCTGGAATGGGAGTTCATGCCTCCTACTACTTACCTGTCTGTAGGGAACTGTATGCAAAGGAGTTCAAGGGGGTTTTCCGAGTGTTCTATACATATGACCTAGCCTCAGGCTAGTTTATTAGTATTTCATTGGTGGGGGTCCGACTCCAGTCTCCGATCAGCTGCAGGACTCTGGTGAGCGCTATGGCTTCCTCCCTGCTTACCAAGCACAGTGCTGTCTGTTGAATAGCAGCGGTGCATATGACCGGTGAACATGACATCACTGGCCTAGGAAGAGGCCACAGGATTCACCTGAGCATTGCCGTCTACTCGAACAGGTGATCAGCCGGGGTGCCGGGAGTCAGATCCCCAATCTGATATTGATAATTGATAACCTATCCTGTGGATGTATTGTCAGTATTAAACACCCAGAAAACCCTGAAACAGATGTTGAATGAAAACCACTAGGGATGTACATGTGGGTTTTTTTTTCTGTATAATTCTTTGAGCAGTTAGCGTTCAGCAGTTGAATGATGAGTGATAAATTGCTCATTTTCCATGGATTGGACGAATCTGCCTGACTGAAAAATTACAGATAATCTCCACATTCCTAGTTGCACTGGCATTAGTTCCTTAGGGTCATTTTTTTTTTTAAAGAAGTTTACTTTTTTTAAGGCCAAAAAAAGCCACTTTTTTGGGTCAACTGTGTTTTTTTCTTTTCCTTAAAGGGGTTCTCCAGGAATTAAGAAAATGAAAATACTTAAATATTACTTTATAATAAATATATTCCCAAATACCTTTCTTTATTTATTATGGCTCTTTTTGTCTAAGGAGCAGTCATCAGGGGAAACAAAATGGCCACCGTCCTACCAGTACATATAGAACCTGTCCTAATCACACAGGAGGACAAGTTACTTCACAACACTGAGGTAAAGAGCAGCCTCATCCTCCTCTCCTACTTGTCAGGGATTATGATCCTGAATACAGCTGATAAAAACTTTAGCTAAATCTTTGGGGAATTTAGTTCAGAAGAGACACGAAGTACAGAGAGGACGGACAGGACAGACTGTAGTGATATGGAGCTGTGGTAATGGAGACTGCATACAAGTGCTGCTGCTCATTATCCTCACCCTCCTCTCTGTACTTCATGTCTCCTCATCATTTCCATTCCTACAGAACAGAGAGGAGGATGAGGCAGCTCTTTACCTCAGTATTGTGAAGTAACTTGTCCTCCTGTGTGATTAGGACAGGTTTGGTGTGTACTGGTAGGACGGCGGCCATTTCATTTCTCCTAGTGATTGTTCCGTAGACAAAACTAGCCATTATAACTAATGAAACATATTTGGGAATATATTTATCATAAAGTAATATTTAAGTATTTTCATTTTCCTAATTCCCGGAGAACCCCTTTAATTACAGCATGCTGTTTTTTTTTTTCCTGGTACTTTTGTAATTTTTGAAAAAATTTAACAGTGGCATTTTTCATATTAACATCAAAGGGGAGTAACATATTTTCCGCTTTATAAGACGCATCGGATGATAAAACATACCTAGATTTTCGAGGAGAAAAAAAAAAACAAACATTTTTTCATTAGCCTTCACATCAGACCCCATCATAGCTCAGATTAGACCCCCCCATCAGAGAGAATTTACTTGCCTCTCCTGCTCCTCCGCCGCCACTCTGCAGATCCAGGGGTTTCTCTTGCATTCACACTCCCTGGTCTGAGCGGCGAGTACAGGCAGTGCTAGCAGCTCTACACTTACCGCTTCCCGAGCCTTCTGCATACTAATGACCGCTTCCATAATGGAAGCGAGTACTAGGATTCACTTTATAAGACGCACTGCCATTTCCCCCCACTTTTGGGGGGAAGAGTGTGTCTTATAAAGTGAAAAATATAGTAATTGCCTGACCAGGATATCACACACATAGCACTACACTTTATAATGGATACAACAGAAAGCGAATTGGACACCTAATTACAGGTTAGACAAGTCATTCGGTTAATTTGCTGGTTCAACCAGAATGTGCCAGCCTGACAAGGATTCATTAGACTTGACCTAAATTAAATGAAATTTTGGTGACACCAATATATATATATATATATATATATATATATATATATATATATTGCATGCATGTTACATGAGAATATAGACATGTAATTATTAACGTGTACTTACAGGTATCCGGCCATATAAATGCGACATCTGCAACAAAGCCTTTACCCAGCGCTGCTCACTGGAATCTCATCTGAAGAAAATCCATGGGGTGCAGCAGGGCTATGCATATAAGCAGAGAAGGGACAAGCTCTTTGTGTGTGAAGAATGCGGTTACACTGGACCCTCCCAGGAGGATTTATATTTGCACGTTTACAATACCCACCCTGGCAGTGCCTTCCTCAAGAAGACCACAAAAAAACTCACTGCTCTCCTACAAAACAAAATTCAGTCTGTGCTCCAGGGAAGTCCCGAACCAGAAGAGGAGGGGGAGTGAGACGCACACAGACTTTTTGTACAGATGTTTACAATTCTATATTTTTACAGCTAATTTTATTATTTTTACTATGGCAGAGGGATAACTACATTTTAGTACATCATATTTATCATAGATACATTTGTCATAGAGGAAACTACTGAAAAAAAAAATGGAAAAAGCGCTACATTTTTTTCTCATGCCAGTTATTTAATGCCATGCTTTTGGAGCTGGGACAAGAACAGTATGTACATATGATTATATATAATAGATGTAAAGCTATACCAAGTGTCTCTGTACCAACAATTGTAAAAACAAAGACATTATTTACTTTGTATCCTAAGTTTTTTTTTTTGTAATATTGTACTTTTATGTTTTTATATATAATGGGTGCTGGTGCCTTTTAATAAAAATAAGGTTTATATTTTTGTGTGTCCTGTTTTGTTAAGATTTTTAGCACACATTATTGTGCAAATGTGCAACTTGTGTTGTAGAAACGCGCAGAGAAGAGTCTTATAGGTTTTAAATAAAACGTCTTGCCGTAATAAATGCCTAATTATCAGTTAAAATTTACAATCGTGTAGATTCATATAATAGAGAACAATCACTGAGGTGCACTGCGGCGGTAGATGCAATTGATAATATATGGCTAAACCCTCACGCTGATGTTAAACAGACTTTTGCCAATATACCGTATTTTTCGCCCTATAAGACGCACTTTTTTTCCCCCCAAAAGTAGGGGGAAAAATGCGGTGCGTCTTATAGGGCGAATACAAGTGAGCGCTTCCATAAGGAAGCGCTCACTTGTACGTAGGGACCCCCATCAGACCTCAGATCAGCCCACCCAGCCACTTAAAGACCATACTTACCTGTTCTGCGCTGCCGCTGCCGTCCGGTCCCACGCTCCTCTCTCTTCCCTGCCGGCACGCACTATGACCTGACGCTGCAGCGTCAGGTCATAGTGCGTGTCGGCAGGGAAGAGAAAGGAGCGTGGGACCGGACGGCAGCGGCAGCGCAGAACAGGTAAAGTATGGTCTTTAAGTGGCTGGGTGGGCTGATCTGAGGTCTTATAGGGGCACAAGACGCTGATCTGAGGCGTGAAGGGGCACAAGACACTAATCTGAGGTCTGATGGGGGCACAATATGATAATATGAGGTCTGTTGGGGGCACAATATGCTAATCTGAGGTCTGTTGGGGGCATATTCTGCTGATCTGAGGTCTGATGGGGGCATATTCTGCTGATCTGAGGTCTGATGGGGGCACATTCTGCTGATCTGAGGTCTGATGGGGGCACATTCTGCTGATCTGAGGTCTGGTGGGAGCACAGTGAGATGGTATGGGGGCACAGGGGGCTGATATGGGGGTCTGATGTGATGGCCTTAAATTTATGGGCAGTCTGATAAGAGGATCTGATGAAAAATTTTTTTTTCTTATTTTCCTATACTAAAACCTAGGTGCGTCTTATGGGCCGGTGCGTCTTATAGGGCGAAAAATACGGGTATTCTTATATCAAGAACATACCGGAGCCTGAGCACCCCGTCAAGGTATCTCAGAGTGGCATGGGACCTAACGCTAACCTACCTTGCTGTATGGGTAATTACGGAAGGAGCATACAAGCCGACAATCAGATACCAACTCCTAGTTACCTCCAGCGTGAGATCACACATACAATGGGAGGAGACTGTGAGTCCCACCTACCAATGACTCATGTGACTCAGGCTGCACAGGTGCACCAGAATGTTACCATAAGATCTAAGTCAAGGCACATTCAAACCTGGAGTTGCCACACCTCCAGGTGTAAATGTCCAAATACATATAATAGAGAACAGTAAAGAAAAACTTTGTGTGAGCAAACTTTCTAAATTATATCAATCATGTCCATGTAAATGTTTTTTTGTGTTTTTATAGCATTGAATATAATTAACGGGTTAGTAATCCATTAATGCCCCGTTCAGTTATGTTTGAATTCCAGTGGCCTGATCCGGCAGCGGACAAGGCTACCAGAGCTCACCATATCAGGCATTGTTGCTGTACAACCATGTACTGCCAGATCCGTCAGCTTTTCCAGCATAAATGCCAGGTTTCGGCCGAACAAATACTGCTAGATGCAGAGGATTTTTCTTGGCAGACAGCTAGTATGTCAGATCAGGCTACCATCACTATAGAGGGGACCACGTGTAAAAAGGAAGTCCAAACAGCAGATGTCCTATACAGCAACTGTGCCACACAGCACACCAACCATTGTGTTGTCCCTTTTTTTTCCCCCCACTTCCCCATTCTTAAAGGGATTGTCTCACTTCAGTAAATAGAATCTAGTATGTAAAAGTTAATAAAAGTAATAATAAAAATTACTAATGTATTGTGATTATCCATATTGTCTCCTTTGCTGGCTGGATTCATTTTTCCCATCACATTTTACACTGCTCGTTTCCATGGTTACAACACCCTGCAATCCATCAGTGGTGGCTGTGAGTGCACACTATAGGAAAAAGCGTCGGCCTCTCTGGTGGCCAGGACCATGGGAGCAAACAAAGGCTAGTGCTTTTTTTTTTTCTACAGTGTGCAAGCGCGACCACTGCTGCTGGATTACAGTGTTACAGTAGGCAAAATGGACAATCACAATACATCAGTTAGTGCCTTGTATTAACTTTGTCTACATGATAAATGCTATTTGCTGAAGAGACCAGCCCTTTAAGAATTACTCCTGAGAAGTTTTTTTATAATGGAACAGGGATGTACATTCAGTGGTTTCTGACAGCTCATAGCTGACGTTCTAGGCTTATTCTAACTTCAAAGGGACGTTGGTTTTACAGACCAGTTGTTGGTTGAACCGAATTTGTCATAGACCATTGGTCCAAGGCACCTAGAGACCCCAGCCCGAGACATGTCTCTGATGACCACCCTGTGTATTGCTGGTCTGCTTATTTGAGAATTTATGATATGACACTGAACTGTTATGCTTCTGAACCCTCAAGACATAACATTATTTCAGAAGATTGTTTCGAACGTACAATTTTCATTTTCTTCTCGCAAACTAAAGGCAATATAAAGCCATAATAATCTCGCTCATGCGCTATTATGGCCAGTATCCACGCATGCGCAAATGATATATCTACAAAAATTTTTAATTAGTCTTACCGGTAATTCCTTTTCCATGAATCCACCATGACGGCATTTCCATGACTCCACCATAACCAGGAGATTGACCCCTGACCTCTGTAGGGGCAGGAACACAGAGAAAGGTTAAATTGCCCCCTCCCACCACCCTCCTCAGTGTGTATTCAATTACTATAGTGCTCGTGGATATTTACACACACCATATATAACATTAATATGCAGTCACATATTTTTATTATACATTATATATATATATTATTTTTTTTTTGGGGGGGGGATCCTGTGCCGTCATGGTGGATTCATGGAAAAGGAATTACCGGTAAGACTAATTCAAATTTTCCCATTTCACCACCATGACGGCATAACCAGGAGACCTACAAGATTATGAGTACTGGGGGGGGGGGGCTATGGCTTGGAGGACCTTCATACCAAACGATAATTCGGAGGATCCTGACAAGTCTAGTCTGTAAACAAAGGTATGGATATTAGACCAGGTCACGGCTTTGCAGATCTGATCCAATGAAGCACCAGCTTTTTCCACATAGGAGGAAGAGACTGCTCTAGTGGAGTGAGCTCTTACATTAACTGGACAAGGTAACTTTTTAATATGGTAACAATTAAAAATTGTTTGTTTTATCCATCTAGCGATGGTTGCCTTAGAGGCGGACTTCCCCTTATTTTTACCCTGAAATAGAAGAAGAAGGTTGTCTGCCTTTCTGAATTCTTTTGAAACCTCCAGGTATTTCAAAACAGTACGTCTAAAGAATGAAATTCTACTTCTTTAGGGTTTTTGGGGTTTCTGCAAAAGGAGGGAAAAACAATTTCTTGTTCCCTGTGAAAATTTGAGACTACTTTTGGAAGAAAACCCGGGTCAGTCCTAAAAATGATTCTATCTTCCAGAATATTTAGGTAAGGTTGCCTGATAAAGCCTGGATTTCACTGACCCTCCTGGCGGAGCATATAGCAATGAGGAAAGCGGTTTTAAATGACAGGAACTTGACTGATGTTTGTTCTAAGGGTTCGAACGGGCTGGTTGTTAAACCCTGAAGGACTATGTTCAAGTCCCAGGAAGGGAGTCTAGACGTAAGGGCTGGTCTAAGCCGGGATGCTGCTCTGCAGAATCTTTTAATCCACCGATGTTCAGCATCAAAGAAAGCACTGAGGGCTGAGATTTGGACTTTTAGGGTAGATGGACGGAGACCCCTATCTAACCCTGCCTGAAGGAAGTCCAGGATTTTCTGAATATTTGGGACGGATCTGTTTGGACAAGGATTTCCTAGCCAAGTGCAGAACCTTTTCCAGGTCTTAAGGTAAATCTGAGACGTGACTCTTTTGCAACTTGCTTTTAACGTAGTAATTACTTTGCCTTGATGTTTCAGGATTTCAGTTTCAGGATCCAGGCACATAGCTTGAGGAATTCTGGGTTCGGATGAACTAATGGTCCCTGGGTCAGGATATCTCTCCTGTAGGGTAAAGGCCATGGATCCTGAGATGATAGCCTCTTGAGTACTGCAAACCAGCTCCGTTTGGGCCAACATGATGTTATGAGAATAAGATTTGATCTGTCTTGAATAGTATTCTGTATCACTCTTGGAATTAGCTGTATTGGAGGGAACGCATAGGCCAGACTCCAATTCCATTTGTTTGAGAAGGCGTCTACCATCCCTGGAGCATCTCTTGGATTTAAAGAACAAAATATCTGAACTTTTGTATTTTCCCTTGATGCGAAAAGGTCTATGACCGGAGAACCCCACTTTTCCGTTATTAGATGGTAGATTTTTGGATGTAAGGACCATTCGTTTTGGTTGAAGTTTTTCCTGCTGAGGTAATCGGCGATCTGATTTTGAGATTCCTTCAGGTGTATAGCGGATATAGATTTTACTTCCTTCTCTGCCCAAAAAAATATTTTTCTTGAGAGATTTATTAGGTCTTGTGGTCTTGTACCTCCTTGATGTCTTAAATATGATATCGCGGTCACATTGTCGGACAGGATTTTTACATGATGGTTTTGTACCAGATGTTTGGCTGCTTTTAATGTTTCCCAAACCGCTCTTAATTCTCTGTAGTTTGAGGATTTTTTTAAAATACTTTCTGGCCAGAGACCTTGGAAAAAATTTCCATTGATATTTGCACCCCAACCTATCTTGCTGGCGTCTGTTTGAATCTGAATGTCTGGAGACTTTTCCCAAACACCCTTCCTGAGATTTGAGGACTGAGTCCACCATACAAGGGATGTTTTTACTTGGTTTGGGATTAGAACTTTGTGGTCTACGGATGTTTGTCTCCTGTCCCAGCTGTTTAAAATCCAAGACTGGAGGACTCTGAAGTGAACCGGCGCCCACAGAACAGAGGTTATGCAGGATGTTAGAACCCCCAGTAGAGACATTGCATTTCGTATAGAGCAGGCTCTCTTTCCCTGGAATTCTAGAATTTTTTGTTTTATTCCTGTAATTTTTTTGTCTGGGAGAAAAGAGGACTGAGCTATTGATTCCAATAGGATTCCCAAAAACCGTATTTTTGTTTGCGGGCAAAGGCAGGATTTTTTCATATTTACTATCCATCCGAGATCTTTTAAGAGGGATAGAAAAAAGGACAGGTCGGCTTCCATTTGTGATAGAGAGTCTGCAAGAATTAGAAAATCATCTAGATATGGTATAATTACAATACCTTTCCGTCTTAGGTAAGCCATTATTTCTACCACGATTTTGGTAAATAGTCTGGGTGCGGATGATATGCCGAAGGGGATGCAAGTAAATTGGAAATGAAGTTCTTTACTTTGGGATTTTTTTATTGCAAACCAAGAATTTTTGATATCTTTCTTGTACTGGGACGTGATAGTAGTGTCACGCTCTGGTGTGGAGGGTATAGCCACACCAAGCTAAGAGGGAAGGGAAAAGACCAAACAAGGGAAATGGTCACCTCCTGCAGGAATCCCTGAAACTAGGTCCTGACTGACTACCAGTATGAACAGGCCTTAGTGGTAGGAGAGTTCATACACAGGACCCTAATAACAAACTGACCCTGTACAACCCTGCAGCTAGTGACAGGAGAAAGAGTAAACCTGTTCCTCCAAAAGGACGGACGAACAGGAAACTCCGCAAAACCAAAACAGGGAAACGTAGGATAAACACAATAGGGAAAATAACACTTATCTTAATGCAGATATTGCAGCAACCGGATCTCAGCCGAGATCCACACCAAACACAACAATGTCAGCAGAAAGTATAAACCGCAAGGAATACTGGGAGAGGAAGGGGTAAATAGGGGAAAGATAATTACCACACCCACAAAAGCTGAGGGGAAGGGGTGTGGTAAACAGCAATCAAACCAAGAGGAAAACATGTCAAATTATGTCACTCTTGAAAGTCTAGCCGAACGCCTGCAACCTGACGCAAGTATGTTCGTGACAAGTAGGCATCCTTTAGATCTACCATGCACATTAGTGTATCCTTTTTTATTAAAGGGATGGTTGAGGGGATTGATTCCATTTTGAATTTCCTGTATCTGATGTTTGTTTAATTTCTTTAGATTTATTATAGTGCGGAAGGAGCCGTCTGGTTTCTGTACTAAAAAGAGGGTGGAATAATATCCTTTCCTTATCTGATTTTTGGGAACTTGTATAATGGCTCCCAACTCTAGCATATCTAGAATGCCTCCCCAGAGATTTTTTAATTCTGTTTTGGAACGGGCATTGGTGAGGATGTATTTGTTTTGGGGATCAAGAGAAAATTCGATTTTGTAGCCCTGACTCCCCAATTGGCCACAACATTTTTTATTCTCCCCCCGATTCTGGCATCATTGCTTTTCATTTGATTTATTTTGGGGATTGAGTAGGAAACCCATTCCCCTGCCTCCTGTAGGGTAGCTCCATCTCCCAGACTTTCCTTTTCCTCTGTAGGTTCTATCTTGACCCCCGTATGGACGAAAAGGAAATTTCCTTTTCTGGGGCGTTTCTTCGGGAAAACCCTTTTTCTTGTCCGTCGCTTTCTCTAGGATTTTGTCCAAAACCGGACCAAAAACATATTCTCCAGAGAAAGCGATAGAGCACAATTTCATTTTGGATGTTTTATCGCCCGACCACGATTTCATCCATAGGGCTCTTCTGGCTGTGTTAGAAAGGGCAGCATCTCTGGCCGAAAATCTTACAGTTTCAGCTGAAGCGTCCGCTAAGAAAGCAGTAGCTGACTTAAGTAGAGGTATATAATTAAGTATCTCTTCTCTAGGGGTTTTATTTTTTAAATGGGATTCTAATTCATTCAACCACAGGTACATAGATCTTGCTACAGACGTTGCTGCAATATTTGTTTTTATGCCATACATAGCGGCCTCCCAAGACTTCCGTAAGAGGCTATCAGCCTTCCTCTCCATCGGGTCTTTTAACTGAGAGGAGTCTTCAAAGGGGAGGGAAGTCTTTTTGTTTACCATAGCGACTTGAATGTCAATTTTAGGAATACTATCAAAGAGCTGGGATTCAGCCGGATCAAATAGGAGGGGAGGGAAGGGAAGGGAAACATATTAATGTTATATATGGTGTGTGTAAATATCCACGAGCACTATAGTAATTGAATACACACTGAGGAGGGCTGTGGGAGGGGGCAATTTAACCTTTCTCTGTGTTCCTGCCCCTACAGAGGTCAGGAGTCAATCTCCTGGTTATGCCGTCATGGTGGTGAAATAGGAAAAGAATCAGTGACTGTGCATGTGCCGCTAAAATTCATTTAGTGGCACCTGCAAATTCATTGATGCGGATTCATAGGCATATCACTCGCAGCAATTATTGAGGATGTTGGTGGTCACATAAACTAAGACAGGCATGCTCAATCTGCAGCCCTCCAACTGTTGCAAAACTACAACTCCCAGCATGCCCTGATAGCTGTAGGGTGTCGAGGCATGCTGGGAATTGTAGTTTTGCAACAGCTGGAGGGCCGCAGGTTGGGCATGCCTAAACTAAAAGCTCATTCTAATGAACAATATTCCCTTCTAAGGCCATCCTTTCTGAACCCATACAGCAACCATACAACTGGCCACTGAGCCATCAAAGTCAATGAGGATCGGCAGTATTTGGGTATGCCAGATACGGTGAACTCCATCGGGTTGTTCCTCTGCTGGATCAGGTAAATGCAGATGTGAAACTAGCCTAACAATAAGTGGATTATATATTTCTGACGGCGAATTCAGTATTAAACAGGGCAAATGTCAGTTTGTTTATAGTCTAAAGGCAAAATGCAATAGTAAAATGAGATGAACATTTAAGAATGACAAGAGAACCTTTCTTTAAAGGGATTGTCCCACGAAAAATATTCTATAGTTTTCAAACCAGCACATGGATCTGAATACTTTTGTAATTGCATGTCATTAAAAATGTATTATAGCTATTAAGATATTCAATGAAATCTACCTATATAGCGCCACCTGCTGTTTGCTCTTGTTCTCATTTCTGCTCACTGAGAAGGAAGGGTGTACACTCAGTTAATCCCTCAACTGCCACCAGCAGCAGCAGAAAGAACACACCCCCTAAGCCAACAGCTTGAAATAAATCTAGCAGCAACCTTCGGCTCGCCAGCTACAACTCCCAGCATGCACACTTACTTGGCTGTTCTTGTAACTCCCATAGTAGTGATGCGGCTTTGTTCATAATATGCGCTTTGTATAGCATTTCAATGCATGGGCTCCACACTCACAAATGTAATTTTTTTTTTTAACTTCACAAATACTTGCTTTGTGTTGGTCGATCACATAAATCCCAATAAAATGCATTTAAGTTTCTGGGTGCAACGTGAAAAAAAGGGTATGAATACCTTTTCAAGTTGCTGCAATTATTATACGATAGGAGTGTACTGATGTGAGGTATAATAGATGCAGTTTTTACAGATATATAGTACCGTATTTTTCGCTTTATAAGACGCACTTCCCCCCCCCCCAAAAGTAGAGGGAAAATGGCCGTGCGTCTTATAAAGTGAATACTAGTGAACGCTTCCATTTCATGGTGACAACCTGGGGTATGTATGTGTGTCCCAGGACGGCTCAGGAACTTCTCCATAAACCTGTGTAGACTTAATATGGAAGGTTGCCATGGAGTGCCCCTTCAGTGACAAAAAAATGCTATGAGGGACACCCGATAAAAGTGGTGGGCCCCGAGCTTTACTCTACACGCCCTCACATGTATGCGCCGTAACCGGAAGTCAGCCCCATTATTTTTATGCAATATCATTTGTGTGCTGGTGGGGTCCAGCCCTCATGGCACACTATGTAACACACAAAAACAAACACAGTTCATAGAGCAAGGGAAGGGGCTAGGGATAGGGGACCAATTTAGATTTTTGCCATAGGGCCCAATGATTTCTACGTACACCCCTGTTACTGCCCCTTGTATCACTACTAGAGGTGACCGACTGTTGTATGTGATGGCTTCCCAGAACAACACACCAGCAGTTGGGGCAGTGTGTCGTTCCACACCTAAGGCAAGATTGAGGCACTCACCATGAGGCCTCCATATTCTAACTCAACCATCGTGGGATGCCAAACAGAATCTGGATTTGTTACTAAAGACAATATGGTTCCAGTCCATAGCAGTCCAGGATTTTATGACACCACTGCAAACAAAGGCAACAGTCACTGACTGTGAATGGCAAGTAACGTAATAGGCCCCATGACACCAAATTTCCAGCTTCTAATGATGGTGCCACCTATGTCTGGAGGATGGACAAAGAAACTGTGGGATCCAGGGGTGGATTGGCCATAGACCTTACAGGGAAACTTCCTGGTGGGCCGATGCCCAGGGGGCCGCCAGAGCCCTTTTCACGGCCGGCCAGTGTAAGTTTTTTGTGATGTATTTTGTGCTGCTTGCAGTATTTTGTGATGGACTGTGGTATTTGGCTCTGTTGGGGTGGTATAATGTGCCACAATATGGTATTGCTGACCCTGCCTTCCATCATTTTGGATCCCATTACAAAAGGGGGCCACTTTTAGTATTTTTTCCAGGGCCATTTTAAGTTCCCAATCCGCCCCTGGTGGGATCTCAGACAATTGCAGGATACTGACCTCTAGAAGAAATGTAATTACAATCCTCCATCTCAATGTTGCTAATGTAGTCACAGCACTCATCCAATCTTGGGCAAAATATAGGGTGCACGTCTGTTTGGGGTCCTTGCTTCACCTCAGGGACACAATCTTCATATATATATAGAGAGAATAGACAGCACTCCAAAGGTCAATTTGCAAAGTGAGTATTTATTCTTATCAGCCGAACATAGTGCACAACTGTGGCAACGTTTCGGGCAAAACAGTGCCCTTCATCAGGCCTGGTTATGTTGTGGCAGCATGGGTATCGGCCATACATGGAAATATACGGTCGTCTGAATGAGGGGTTGTCTATTTTAGAGCTGAAGAAATAATTGTCTTGAGGTAATTTCTTGCATTAAAGAAAAAAAAGGCGTGTAATAAAGAACATTTATGTACGAAAATAATTCAAATTTATTCCACAACATTATTAGCCAGCGTATACACAAGAGTGAACCACAGCCCCCTCTCACCACAAGAACCATCTGCATAAAGCTGGGCATGCAGTGCTTAGACGCTCTGACCCGCTTCTACAGCTCCACTGCTCCATGGCTGCACCACTGGCCATGAACAAGGTCCGAGATGGACCAAAACACTAGTATTGGCCCATATTTGCCCCATTTGGAGAACATAAAGGGATTGTTCAGTGCTACAATTCTGATGACCAATCCTCAGGATACCATATCAGCAGGGGTCCAATTTCTAGCACCCCCACCAATCAGCTGTTTGAAAGGGTAGCAGTGCTCATGACATAGGACATGTTCTATTTTTTTGCAGCACGGCCATGTGGATATACGAACACGGAAGTGAATGGTTCAACATAAAGGCCGCACAAAAAAATGGACAAAAAATACGTTCATGTGCATGGTGATTTTTCTTCTTTGTGTTACCGTTTTTCACTGCCTGCTTCTTGGAGCCATATCTTTTTTTTTTTTAAATCCGTTCACATACCCGTATGAGGGCTTGTTTTTGTGGAAAAACTGCACTTTCTAATGGCACCATTTAATATTTCATAAATTCCAAATGGGGTGGAATTGGGGAAAAAAATTATTATGCTATAGTTTTATGAGTTTCCTTTTTTGTATTTGTATTTTTTCTTTGCATCGCCATATTCTGACCCCCATAACTTTTTATAGTTATGTCTATGCAGCTATGTGAGGGCTATTTTTTTGCTGGGCGTCCTGTAGTTTTTATTGATACTATTTTGGAGTGTGTATGACTTTTTGATCGTTTTTTATTAGTTATCTTAGAGGTTATGGCTGATCATAGACATTAGCGCTGGGTCTCTACTGTTTGAAACAGCAGAAAACAGGTGGCTCTCATGCCCTCTTCGTACCAGAGCGGACGCCATCTTTAAAGACCTGACCACCGACATACATGTATGACACTGGTTGGGAAGGGGTCAATTGAAATTCGCATTCTAAACATGTTTAAAGATGCACTACCACAAAAAGCTTTATTATCTGGTTCGTTAGAAAGGAGCATGATGCAAACTGTAGTAAAAGTATTTTTTTTTTTTTTTTTATCTGTGGCTGTAATTGTGAGTTATCTACTTCCTCCGGATCCTCAGCTGTGTCATGTGATTGACACTCTGACTTTCCAACTGACCCAGCATCTAATGTGTGGACAGGAAGTCAGTTTCTCTACTAATATCTATGAGACTGACATTGAGGCACCCACAGGAGTGAATAGACTCTCTTCCTGTCCACATATAAGATGCTGTGTCAGATGGAAAGTCACATGATACAGCGGAGGATCAGGAGGGTGTAGATAACTCACAACTACAGCCACTAGTATAAAAAAAAAAAAAAAATTATATATATTATATATATATATATATATATATATATATATATTTTTTTTTTTGTGAAAGTGCGCCTTTAAAGATGAAGTTGGGTTAAACATATAAAATTACAAGCTATTACTTCGCCAATGAGAAGTCAAGTATTAACTTGTAATTTTGATTAATGATCCAATGAGTTTGATTTTTAAAATTCAAAAATATGTTTTGGGAGTGTGAATAAAAAATATAATAAAGTCTATATTCTTATATATAATTGTCCTATCAGTCACCTACAAGCATAGTCGCTTCAATATACAAAAATATATCACCAACAATTAACGGTTCAGATTATTATACAGTTAACCTTATTATTTTTCATTGTTTTTACTGTCGAAAATCAATCTTCAAAGGAATCTGTGATCTCCAGGAGTCAATGTCATTAAACATTGGCGTTATAGGCAGTGGCTTCTGTAATACTTCTGTAATACTGGAGGAACCGGAAGAGTTTGACTCTTCCACTCAGAATATATATTCCTTACATTTACGTTATCACTTCTCCTTTTTGTCTTTGTATTCTTCTAGTCGTAAAAGCCATTTGTCCCAGTAGTGCAAACACATTTCTGAGTCCATAAAATGGGCGTGAGCAGGGGAGCCATCTTTATAGGCAATGACGATTAGGCCACAATCAACCTGGAAAACAAAAGAGGTCACCTATAATTTTCCCGCTTTAACAGCAGCGCCGCTTCTCTTCCCCTATGTTCTCTCTGTCCCACAGAAGTCTATGACTGACTGTAAAGGAGGACCCAACCTCTGCTGCCATTTAAAAAAAAAATCCTTTCCACTTCTATATCCAGTTCTCTTTAAAGGGGTTCTCTGGGAATTAAGAAAATGAAAATATGTAAATATTACTTCGGCATCACGGCATCTAGTTGCGTCTGAACCCGGAAGCATTCGCTTCCGGGTGGTGTACAGACACCCCATGTGGCCAATCGGGGTGTCTGTACACCATATGAAAACTGTAATCCTCGCTGGTGAGGATTACAGTTTTCAAAGTGCAATTCTTATTCTGGCCACTAGATGGCAGGCCAGGATAAGAAATGAGCAATTCTTGGATTTCTGAGTCTAGAAAATCCCTGATTGCGCATAAAGAAAAAAAAAAAGCCACAATATATAAGCCCATATTTGAGATTTCAAATAGTAAAAAAAAAAATAAAAAAAAAATGGTAAAAAATATATAAAAAATTAAAAAGATATAAAAGTTCAAATCACCCCCCTTTCCGTATAATTAAAAAATAAATACCTAAATAACAATAAATATAGACATCATGGGTATCACCGTGACCAAAAACGCCCGTACTTTTAAAATATAAAAAAAAAATTCCAATACGGCGAATTGTGTGGCGGAAAAAAGCGTCCAAATGGCGATTTGCCGTTTTTTGTCGCTTTTTTTTTCTAAAAAAAATTAAATAAAAAGTGATCAAAAAGTCATACACACCCCAGAATGGTATCAATAAAAACTTCAGATCGTCCCGCAAAAAATGAGCCCCTAAACAGCTCTGTACACATAAATACCAAAAAGTTATAGGGGTCAAGATTTGACAAGGAAAAAAAAAAAAAGGGCAACTTTCTAATTATTTTATCACTATGAAAACGCAGGAAAAACTATACATATTAGGTATTGCCGGATTCGTACTGACCAGTAGAATGAAAGTAATGGATCAGTTTTAATGCACATCGAACGCTGTAAATAAGAAACCCGTAGAACTGTAGCGGAATAGCGTTTTCTTTGCAATTTCACCCGGTTTGGAATTTTTTTTCCCGCTTCCCACTACACCATATGCAATATTAAATGGTGGCGTTGGAAAGTACAACTTGTCCCGCAAAAAACAAGCCCTCATACAGCTATGTGAACAGAAAAATAAAAGAGTTATGGCTGTTTGAATGCAGGGAGCGCAAAACGAAAATGCATGACCGAAAAAAAATCCGTGAGTGAAAGGGTTAAGTCTCTCACCATAAAAATGGTGGGAATGTATCAAGATGTGACTTTTTGAAGCCAGGCTTGATTTCACTTAGTGTTGGTGAAAGGTGTGCCAAATTTGACTAAAGTCTCACGATATTTGATAAAGTTGGTGGATCTTTAAACTGTCTAAAAGTGCTACTCCACTTTCCCTACACCATCCCCCCTGCCGGTGTGCTTTTGCGACTTGCGCCAAAATGTGCAACTTTTGTACACCAGACTTGATACATTCTCCTCTAGGACATGCCACCAATGTCAGATAGGTGTGGGTCCCACCTCTGGGAATCGCACCTATCTCCAGAATAGGACCTCCTATGTGAGCAGAGAACAGATGCACATTTGCGGCCGTCCTCAATTCACGTCTGTGGGACTGCTGAAAATAGCCGAGCACTAGCTCAGTTATCTCCAGCAGTCCCATAGAAATGAATGGACCGGTGGCCGAGCTTGCTTGGTGCGTTCTCCATTTATTTCTATGGGAGTTCCCGAAAAAAGCTGAGCATGCTTGCTTGGTTATTTTTGAATCTCCCATGGAAAAGAATGTAGAGCACATCACACATGCGCAATGCACTATCCTTCCCTTTCGAAGGACCATTCTGGAGATAGGAGCAGATCCCAGATGTGGGACCCACAACTTTCTGAAATCTAACAATATGCCACCAATGTCTCAGATGAGATAATCCATTGAAGAAGTTATCCCATGAAAAATATTCACAACCTATCCACAGGACAGGTGATAAATATACGACTGCGCAGAAGTGAGAAGTGAACGGCGTGGTGGACAGACATTTGCACTACCACTCCATTTTGAGACGGTATTCAGGGACACCTGGGGTGGGACCAATCAATCTGATATTTATCACCAAGGAGGAATACTTTTTGCAGAAAACCCCTTTAACTCATGTATGCAGATGCTAGGCCAGAAAGTCACTAGTAATCTTTCCTGGTTGCCCTGTTGTATTATCTGAATATTTCTATTGATAAAAAGAGGGATTGCACTATTGAGGAGTTGCTATTTAGGCGACTTACCCAGGTTCACCAAAGGCAATCCTAGATTTTTACCTAGTTTGGATCAAACATTTATTTAATTTGCTTTTAGCTATAAACCTAAAAAAACATACGTGAACATATAATAAATACATAGTAAATAAAAAATAAAAAAACCCGTGCTGACTACTTCAATTTAAAAAATACACATCTGACTTTGATGAAGAGACGGCCCACATTGTGTAACTATAAGAAAGCATTTGTGCTGGAACATAGTAAGGGAAATATTCCAAGGCACTTACCTGAAAGTTATAATTACGGTCATGATTTATTGCTCCTATATAGGCAGCTACCTGCAGAGGATTATCAAAGGTGTTCTTTAAGTTTGGTTTCTGCTTTTCAGAGGTTTTCCAGTCTATTACACACAACTTCCCCCTGCAAAAAAAAAAAAAAAAAAGAAAAAAGAAAATTCGATGTTATAGGTTAAAAAAAAAAACAAAAAACAGAGGCCCTCGCCAGTGTAGAAGAAAACCACCTGAGATGCTAGGGAGGCTGGTACCTGTCGCGGCCTGCTATTGGCTGGCCTCCCCGTCGCCGGATGTTTTGAGCCTGGTGATACGGAGATGAAGCGGCGGACGTACGGGCATTAGAAGCAACTCAGGTGCCAGGGAGAGGGGCAAGTATAACCTATATCAAGGGTCTGGGCATTGGGGCCCAGCCTTTAAGGCCCCCATAAACATTAAACTATTGTTGGCTGAAACCACCATTTTTTGCAGGACTGGACGACCGGCTGTGTATGAGTAGCTCATCAGTTTATGCCAGGGGGAAACAAGGACCGGGCGTACTGAATTTTTTTCTCAGAGGTGTCGGGCAGCAGCATTCTTCTCTCCCCCCATACATGCTGGTCTACAGGGTCAAAAATCTTTCAGTATTCTCATTTTATTGTTGTGCCAATGGTCCTGAGCCGACCCCCCCCCCCCCCCCGTCCTCAAGAATACATCCAGCAATCCAACTCCAAGGCGAAATCCACCTTTTATTCACTGGAGATTTCTCCCTTCTAAATTAGAGTTTGAAATCGGACCTTTCTGCACAAGAATGTGCATACTGAGGATCTGAGAATACGAGGATGCTCTGATTTCTGCGCAAAATTACTCTGCAACATGTAAAAACCCATTCACTTGTAGTCTGTGGTCTTGTGTGGTACGTGTCACCTGCCTGCAGCAGTCATCTGGATGAATGAAATAGCATCACTGTGGCATGGTAATCAAAGAGCTGCAAGGACCACTAGAGAGACGGCTCTGGAGCGGCGAGTAATGGTTAGTTTTTATTTTATCATATTTTCTGCTACTATGCTAATTTTTAAAACTCCTAAAAAAACTCTTTAAAGGGTTACTAACTTTTCATAAAACCTTTGATAGAAGTGAATGAAAACTTTTGATTGGCAGAGGTCTGACTGCTGAGACCCCCACAATCCCTAGAACAAGGAGAGAGTAGACTTCGCATATCGAGCTCTCTCTCCTCGCTGCAGGAGAGGAAGAGACAGACACAATAGAAAGACTTTGGGCATGTATCATCATAATGATGAATGTGACTGGGACTGCCTTTCAACCCGCAAGATGCCAGGACTATAACAGTTACAAGAAATCGCTATGATCTTTGGCCACGTGACACTTGTCGTGGATAAAGTCGCTGTGTACCCCTAGTCTAAAGTGATGCACAAAGCCTGTGGTGGCACAAAATGGGAACATCTTATTGCTCAACTCACTGTGGCATCAAGCCCAAATGTCTGATCTACTGTACATCAGACCACAGAAAAGTACTTACCTCACATTGATAGTAACCCCATAAAATACCTCCTCACATAATGGGCCACATGGGGTTAATACAGTGGTACATGATGGAGTCACTCGCTATTAATGTGAGGCACGTGGCTTTATCGATTTGGACCTTCATGTGCCTCACATTAATAGTAAATACCCTCATCATGTACCTCACATTAACCCCATGTTGCCCATTATCTGAGGAGGTACGTTATGGGGTCACTTACTATTAATATGAGGCACATGGAGGTACAAAAGTAATAACACTATGTGCCTCACATTAATAAGTAACCCCTAGTATTTATCTCACATAATGGCAACATTGGGATTAATAAGAGTAACATTAACCTCAATGTTCCTCAATGCTGCTGGCAGCTCGCGGGACATTTTCTTAATGGCAAGCATAGTGCTGTACGCTGAGCTTATCTTGCCGTCAAAAGTGGCATAAAACTTCAGTAACTACAGTAGATGGACCTCTTGTAAGACCTCTTTTTCTTGGATTAGTAGGTTACAGTAGACCTCTTATTCTTCTACATGCAAAACCAAGAGAACATGTATCTCACCGATACTGAGCCACACAGTCTACAAAACCCAAGTACTGCAGCTCTGAATGCACCACGGCACTTTCAAGACTCTTGACTCCCACAACATCAGACAGAACGCCGTCCACACTGTTCATATATCCCACCAGTTCTTCTGTGTCTTCCGGTTTCTGGGTATATTGCTCCGCAGACAAAAGCAGATCTTCTAGCTGGGCATGGAAGAGCTTTCCTTGTGAGAACACGGCTTAGAGAGGGTGAAACAGATAATTAGGATATATACTGAATAGGCGAAGAAGCTACTAGAACGATACATAATATTTACCGTATTTTTCGCTCTGTAGGACGCATAAAACCAAAGGCTTGGGTGGTGGTGGGGGTAAACGTAATTGCATCTTATAGTGTAAGTATTAGTGAACGCTTCAAGTATGGAAGCTCTCACTAGTACACAGAAGACTGAGGAGCGGTGCTGGTGCTCCTCTTGGTGCTGGCTGTACTCACCGCTACCTGGTCTTCTACGGGTGCCACGCTGCACTGTCCTGACTGCATACAGCATCAGGATGTAGTACGTGCACCAAGACCTGACGCCGTGTGACGTCAGATCACAGTGCAGAGAAACACCCGCAGAACACCAGGGAGCAGTGAGTGCAGGAAGACGCTTGATCTTAAGAGCGGTGTCACAGTCCAGAGCTGGAAAGGTAAGTTCATTTATTTATTTTATGTCTGATGGAATCTTATCTGGGATGTAATTAGGAATGGGGGTCTGATCTGAGGGCTAATGAGGAATGGGGGTCTGATCTGAGGTCTAAAAATGAATGGGGGTCTGATCTGAGGGCTAATGAGGAATGGGGGTCTGTTGAGGATTGGGGGTCTGATGAACTTTTTTTTTCTTATTTTCTTCTTCCAAATCCTAGGTGCGTGTTACGGAGCGAAAAATATGGTATATGGCATGAGACATCAGAGGACAATGCACTTCTAATGAAATAGATGCACTGTAAGTATACCTGCTGTGTACTCTATGAATCCTTCTTCTCCCAGTTCCATGATCATCCTCTGTTTCCACCTTTCCAAATAAAAGGCCTGCTCCATCGGCATGGTCTGCTGAAGGATTCGGGTGACACTTGGCAGTCTACCATTGGTCATCTGATTCTTGCCTGGGAGGCCAATCTTCACTGGGATGTTAGGATCTGTCTTCACAGACAAAATGACTTTATTGGGATTATTTAATGGAATGTGCTTTTGAGGAACCTTTGGCTGAGAGTCTTGCGATGATGGACCCTTTGACCTCACTACTTTACCATACAAGAAACTGTCCTCTTCAAATATCCTCTCTGGGTTCTGAGAACTGGTTTTGGAGGTAGTTACCGTCCGCACTAGATCTGCATATTTTTCCTGGTTGACATCTTCATAACCATTTACTTTTTTCCTCCTGCTGAGACTGTAGGATGTGGACAAGAAAACTGGCATGCACAGTTGATGGGGCAGGACATCTACTAGTCTTCTGCAGTTTCTGCCTAGTAGCTGAAGAGGTTTCATTGTAAACAGTGTGAATAAAGACGTGCTGAACAATGAGGCTTAAATAGCTGTAGAAGAAGGAAGAAAAGGTTAAAAAAAATAGAAAAAAAATCCAAAATAGAAACCCTGATTCAAGTACTGAAAACCAGGGCTGTGGAGTCGGAGTCGGTCACCATTTTGGTGGAGTCGGTATAAAATGGACCGACTCCTAAAATATATAATGAATTAGTACATTTAGTTCAGTGCTGAATATATTTTTATAAGAATTTGTGAAAATGATGAAATGTCCTATAAATGTCTGTTCTATTCCTGATCTAAGGATTTAGGCTTTTAGTTGAGATGACTGTGTGCTGCCCTTTATGTCCAGTGCATGTTCTCTCTGATGCTTTATGTTTCCTCTGAGCTCATGTTTGGAGAGGTTAGCTGCTCTCATGGCTTCTATCTGCTGATGTAAAACACCTAGAGCCTTATGTATGAAAACTGTCTAGGTGTAGAAGTTTCTTTGTTGCCCAAAGCAACCAATCAGAGCTCCCCTTTCATTTCATATAGTGCTCTGGAGAAATGAAAGGGGAGCTCTGATTGGTTGCTATGGGCAACAAAAAAAGTCTTAGACCTAGACAGTTTTCATACATCAGGCCCAGAGGCGTAGCTACTGAGGGGAGAGGGGGGGCAGGGGAGGCGATGCTCTGGGCCCAATACCTCTGGGGGGGCCCAGCAGGGATGGCCTTAGTACAATCAGGCGAATACAAGTGAGCGCTTCCATTATGGAGTCTGATGGGGGCACATTAAGCCGATCTGAGGTCTGATGGGGACACATTCTGATGATCTGAGGTCTGATGGGGGAACATTCTGCTTATCTGAGGTCTGATGGGGGCACATTCTGCTGATCTGAGGTCTGATGGGAGCACATTAAGCCGATCTGAGGTCTGATGGGGACACATTCTGATGATCTGAGGTCTGATGGGGGTACATTCTGCTGATCTGAGGTCTGATGGGGGAACATTCTGCTGATCTGAGGTCTGATGGGGGAACATTCTGCTGATCTGAGGTCTGATGGGGGAACATTCTGCTGATCTGAGGTCTGATGGGGGCACATTCTGCTGATCTGAGGTCTGATGGGGGCACATTAAGCCGATCTGAGGTCTGATGGGGGCACATTAAGCCGATCTGAGGTCTGATGGGGGAACATTCTGCTGATCTGAGGTCTGATGGGGGTACATTCAGCTGATCTGAGGTCTGATGGGGGCACATTAAGCCGATCTGAGGTCTGATGGGGACACATTCTGATGATCTGAGGTCTGATGGGGGTACATTCTGCTGATCTGAGGTCTGATGGGGGTACATTCTGCTGATCTGAGGTCTGATGGGGGTACATTCTGCTGATCTGAGGTCTGATGGGGGCACATTCTGCTGATCTGAGGTCTGATGGGGGCACATTAAGCCGATCTGAGGTCTGATGGGGGCACATTAAGCCGATCTGAGGTCTGATGGGGGCACAGTCTGCTGATCTGAGGTCTGATGGGGGCACAGTCTGCTGATCTGAGATCTGAGGGGGGCACATTAAGCCTATCTGAGGTCTGATGGGGGTACATTCTGCTGATCTGAGGTCTGATGGGGGTACATTCAGCTGATCTGAGGTCTGATGGGGGTACATTCAGCTGATCTGAGGTCTGATGGGGGCACATTCTGCTGCTCTGAGGTCTGATGGGGGCACAATACGCTGATCTGAGGTCTGATGGGGGCAAGGGACTGTTAGTTTAGTGATGTAAAAGCTGGGGACAGATTTCCTTTAACATAGGAGTCTCCTTTTTTACTCCTATTAATCCTATATTTTACTGCATTATGTGGTAGAGTATTTAGACTAGGGTATGTAGAAAGTCTATTGTACTGTACTTAACAGCATAGATGATCTAGCAGTTTATATAGTCATCTTTCTAATATACAAAACAATACTATACAATATTATAACCACAACTAGTAGTATGTGCCTGTGAAGTTGGAAACGTGCGTTTGGGAAGCCAATAAGTGGGGGCCCACTCAAGTATGTTTCACCCCCCCATGTGCTGAACCTCTAGCTACGCCTCTGATTAGGCCCTAAGTGAGCTGTACCCAGAGAAGCCTGATAGATTACAAACTGTTTTTGTCATGACTTATCTGTACTATTGATTTTATGCAAATTTGTTTAAAGTTATCACTTAAACATGCTCCATGTATGAGGGAGTAGGAGTCGGGAGTCGGGGAAATTGAGGAGTCGGAGTCGGGGCTTTGGCTTACCGACTCCACAGCCCTGCTGAAAACTAGAATCACTGCTGACGTGTCATCAATATATGACAATAGCTTTCAAAAGGGATTGTTATGGATGTGGCACATCCACTCCACATGCTGGTGGTGCCTAGTGGCTGTGCTTTCAACATATCCGATCCAGCACCAAAGAGGGTTCAAGATGGCGGTAGTGGCTTAGCTCAGTGGGGTAATGGGTTGAGGCTAAAGTGACCACTTTCATAACCTTAACCCCTTCACCCCCAGCGCCGTACATGTACGGCGCTGGGGCGATGTGGGCACATGGCGCCCGCTCGCGGGTGCGGCGGGCGTCATGGCCGGCAAGTCTCTGCTGTTTCTAACAGCAGAGACTTGCCGCTACCTACTACATCGGCGGCGTCTTCCGGGTTGACTAGATGCCGTGATCACGGCATCTAGTTGCGTCTAAACCCGGAAGCGAACGCTTCCGGGTGGTGTACAGACACCCCGTGTGGCCAATCGGGGTGTCTGTACACCATATGAAAACTGTAATCCTCGCTGGTGAGGATTACAGTTTTCAAAGTGCAATTCTTATTCTGGCCACTAGATGGCAGGCCAGGATAAGAAATGAGCAATTCATGGATTTAAAGTCTATAAAACCCAGAATTGCTCATAAAGAAAAAAAAAAGCCACAATATATAAGCCCATATTTGAGCTTTCTAATAGTAAAAAAAAATTAAAAAAAAAAGTTAAAAAATATATAAAAAATAAAAAAGATGTAAAAGTTCAAATCACCCCCCTTTCCGTATAAGTAAAAAATAAATACCTAAATAACAATAAATATAGACATCATGGGTATCATCGTGACCGAAAACGCCCGTACTTTTAAAATATAAAAAAAAAAATTCCAATACGGCGAATTGTGTGGCGGAAAAAAGCGTCCAAATGGCGATTTGCCGTTTTTTGTCGCTTTTTTTCTAAAAAAAATTAAATAAAAAGTGATCAAAAAGTCATACACACCCCAGAATGGTATCAATAAAAACTTCAGATCGTCCCGCAAAAAATGAGCCCCCATACAGCTCTGTACACATAAATACCAAAAAGTTATAGGGGTCAAGATATGACAAGGAAAAAAAAAAAAAAAAAAGGGCAACTTTCTAATTATTTTATCACTAGGAAAACGCAGGAAAAACTATACATATTAGGTATTGCCGGATTCGTACTGACCAGTAGAATGAAAGTAACGGATCAGTTTTAATGCACATCGAACGCTGTAAATAAGAAACCCGTAGAACTGTAGCAGAATAGCGTTTTCTTTGCAATTTCACCCGGTTTGGAATTTTTTTCCCGCTTCCCACTACACCGTATGCAATATTAAATGGTGGCGTTGGAAAGTACAACTTGTCCCGCAAAAAACAAGCCCTCATACAGCTATGTGAACAGAAAAATAAAAGAGTTATGGCTGTTTGAAGGCAGGGAGCGCAAAACGAAAATGCAGAACCGAAAAAAGCTCCGGGGGTGAAGGGGTTAACCCTACTTGCAATATTTAAAGGCGTTATCCACGACTATAACAGACTTCCTATAGTGGCTGGACCTTCACTGGTGATCATACTTACCTGGTCTCCATTCCTCCAAGGCCGGCTCTTCCTCTCCCTCCTGCTCTGAAATCAACATCTTGTTGACCGGGTGGGAGGGCACGAGACATCTGCAGCCAATCACTGGTCACAGTGGTGACCTGCTACCCTTGCGTCACCTTTGATGGAGACCGAATCCATTGGCGGAGACCAGAGAAGTATGATCACCATTGTGGGTCGGCCACTCTTTGAGGTCTTTTATAGTCTTAGATAACCCTTTTAACTCCTTTCCTCACTGCCCACAAAAGACTGCTAATGGCCTTGAATTAGATACAGTGCTAGTTACAGGACCCCCATACAAAACTGGCTACAGGATCCCCGTATAGTACAGGTTACAGGAGCCCCCATACAGTACTGGCTACAGGGACCCCCATATAGCACTGGCTACAGGGACCCCCATACTGGCTATAGGGACCAATGTACAGAACTGGCTACAGGGACCTCATACAGGTCTGGCTACAGGGACCCCCATACAGCACTGGCTAGAGGCACCCCCATACTGGCCCACTGTATAGTACTGGCTATAAGACCCCTGTACAAAACTAACTACGGGACCCCGTACAGTATCGGCTACAGGACCCTCGTACAGTACTATCTACAGGACCCCTGGACATCTGGCCAGCCTAGCAGTTGAGACTTAGGACAATGTTCAGTTTTAGGGACTCATGCACACGACCATGTGGTATTGCAGGCTATCAGATAAGAGAACTACAACTCTCAGCATATCCTTGGCTCTGTACAATGGTATGCCTAGGGTGTTTGGCACCCGGGACGGGTCCTCTCTCTGGCAGCCCCCCCCCCCCCAATACTTTAAAAAAGTTGTACTCCCTCACACTAGTATTGTACTCGTTGTACAACCTTCACAATAGTTTTGTCCAGATATGTGCCCCCTCACAGTAGTTATGCCAACACTGTGCTCCCTCACAGTATATATGCCCTCATTATACAACTTTCACAGTAGTTATGCCCACATTGTGCCACCCTCACAGTAGTTATGCCCACATTGTGCCACCCTCACAGTAGTTATGCCCTCTATGTGCCACTTTCACAGAAGTAATGTCTTATCTGTGTCCCCTTCACAGTTGTAATGCCCTCTGTGTGCCCTTCTCATAGTAGTTATGCCCTCTTTGTGCCCCTTTCAGAGTAGTTATGCTCTCACTGTGCCCCCATAACAGTAGTAATGCCCATTGTGCCCCCTTCACAGTAATAATCCCCACTCTGTGCCCCATACCAATATGCCCACCCCCTTAACAGGAGTAATGCCCTCTGTGCCCCCTTCACAGTAGTAATGCCCAATGTGCCCCCTTCATAGTGATAATACCCATTGTTCCCCTTTAATAGTAGTAATGCCCATTGTTTCCACTTAATAGTAGTAATGCCCATTGTGCATGGGCGGATTGGCCATAGACCTTACAGGGAAATTTCCCTGTGGGCCGATGCCCAGTGGGCCAACTGGGCCCTCCTTATGGCCTCCCAGTGGAAGTTTTTGGTGAGGTATTTTGGGCTGCTGGCAGTATTTTGTGATGGACTGTGGTATTTGGCTCTGTTGGGGTGGTATAATGTGCCACAATATGGTATTGTTGGCCCTGCCTTCCATCAATTTGGACCTGACTACAAAACGGGGGCCACTTTTAGTGTTTTTTTCCAGGGCCACTTTAAGTTCCCAATCCGCCCCTGTCATTGTGCCACCTTAATAGTAGTGATGCCCTCTGTGCCCCTTTGTAGAAGTAATGCCCTCTGTCCCCCTCCATAGTAGAAATGCCTATTGTGCTCCCTCCACAGTTATAAAGCCCTCTGTACACCCTCCACAGTAGTAAAGCCCTACACAGTAGCTGCTCACCTTGTCCTGTTCCAGATAGCTCTGCAGAACTGTGTGGGAGGAGCTTACGCAGATTCTGGGGCTGCAGGCTCCTCCAACACAGGCCAGAAGCGATCTGTGTCTTCAGGCTGAGCAGTGGAGGATTCTTCCTTCAGACACAGATCACACCACTGGCTGTATACAAGCACTGAACTCATAACTTTTACTTTCTTCATCTCCAAAGAAAGCTCCGCCCCTGGTGTCACATGACATCCTGACGTGTCCTTCCCACCCCTCCTGCACTACTGAGTTCCGCCCCCTCATTGCAACCCACTGTAAGCCGCCCTTTTACTGTCCCGAATTTTCAGGACAATAAATCTATAAAGCATTATCAGTCAGTGCCATTCATAGTATTGTACAGCTGATGATATCCGCTGCTGCTTCCAGACTGCGCTCCCTGTAGCTTCCAATACAAGCCTTTTGTGTCCCACCATGTTCTGTCAGCACCTGCAGTGTCTCCAACACCACAGCATGTACCACACTCGCCGTCACTTACCCGTCCTGTACCAAAAGCAGCTAAGCACATTCCCAGCTATCGGCCATTACTTTGCGGGGAAATGCATCTTGGGAAATGTAGTTTCAGTGTCTACCAGTAGTGCGCGCGTTTCGCTTAGAAAGACTATATTATCCACAATGCAAAGTTGCAGAGGCGTCTGTGAGAGGGCTGTGATTGGTTGCCGCTTTGTAGAGACTGTGAGGTGGCGCGTAAGTTGTATCTGAGGTGTGTGGCAGGCATGAGATATACAGCGCTGTCTATACCTAGTTAGTACACAGATATACAGCGCTATCTATACCTAGTACACAGGTATACGGAGCTGTCTATACCTAGTACACAGATATACAGTGCTATCTATACCTAGTACATGGATATACAGCGCTATCTATACCTAGTACATGGATATACAGTGCTATCTATACCTAGTACACAGATATACAGCGCTGTCTATACCTAGTACACAGATATATACGGCGATGTCTATACCTAGTACACAGATATACAGTGCTATCTATACCTAGTACATGGATATACAGTGCTGTCTATACCTAGTACATGGATATACAGCGCTGTCTATACCTAGTACATGGATATACAGCGCTGTCTATACCTAGTACATGGATATACAGCGCTGTCTATACCTAGTACATGGATATACAGTGCTATCTCTATACCTAGTACATGGATATACAGTGCTGATCCTATACCTTAGTACAGTGTTATAACAGGAGTGCTGTCTATACCTAGTACACAGATATACAGTGCTATCTATACCTAGTACATGGATATACAGTGCTATCTATACCTAGTACATGGATATACAGTGCGTCTATACCTATGTACCAGTATATATACAGTGTATACCTAGTACTATACAGTAGTATACCTAGTACATGGATATACAGCGCTGTCTATACCTAGTACACAGATATATACAGTGCTATCTAGTACACTAGTACATACAGATATATACAGCGCTGTCTATACCTAGTACAATATACAGTGCTATATACAGCGCTGTCTATATACACTAGTGTCTATACAGTACAGATATACAGTGCTATGTCCTATACCTAGTACATATACAGGATATACAGGATATACAGCTACTGTCACCTAGTATATATATACCTAGTACATATACAGGATATACAGTCGCTGTCTATACCTATATCCGTACACAGATACAGATATACATACCTAGTGCTGTCTATACCTAGTACATGGATATACAGCGCTGTCTATACCTAGTACATGGATATACAGCGCTGTCTATACCTAGTACACAGATATACAGTGCTATCTATACCTAGTACACAGATATACAGTGCTATCTATACCTAGTACATGGATATACAGTGCTATCTATATACACTGTCTATACTACATGGATATACAGCGCTGTCTATACCTTAGTACACAGATATACAGTGCTATCTATACCTAGTACATGGATATACAGTGCTATCTATACCTAGTACATGGATATACAGTGCTGTCTATACCTAGTACATGGATATACAGTGCTATCTATACCTAGTACATGGATATACAGCGCTGTCTATACCTAGTACACCAGATATACCTAGTATATACAGCAGCTATGTCTATACCTAGTACACAGATATACATGTGCTGTACTATACCTAGTACACAGATATACAGTATATAACAGTGATGTGCTATCTATACCTAGTACATGGATATACAGTGCTGTCTATACCTATACAGTATACAGTATACAGTACATGGATATATACCTAGTACAGGATATACAGCGCTGTCTGTCTATACCTAGTACATGGATATATACAGTACATGGATATACTGTCTATACCTAGTACAGTACAGTCAGTATATACAGTGCTGTCTATACCTAGTACACAGCAGTATATACAGTACGCTGTCTATACCTAGTACATATACAGATACCTACAGATATACAGCTATCTATACCTATACCTAGTACATGGATATACAGTGCTGTCTATACAGTGCTAGTACATGGATATACAGTGCTATATCTATACCTAGTACACAGATATACAGATATACAGTGCTATATCTATACCTAGTACATGGATATATACAGTGCTATCTATACCTAGTACATGGATATACAGTGCTATCAGTGCGCTGTCTATAATACCTAGTACACGTATACAGATATACAGCGCTGTCTATACCTAGTACCTAGTACATGGAGATATATACAGTATACGCTGTCTATACCTAGTACACAGATATACCTAGTGCTATACCTATACTGTATCCTGTCTAGTACCTAGTACATGGATATACAGCTGCTGCTGTCTATACCTAGTACTATGTACAGTACACAGTATACAGTGATATACAGTACACAGATGCTGTCTATACCTAGTACACATGGATATACAGCGCTGTCTATACCTAGTACACAGATATACAGTGCTATCTATACCTATACAGTGCTAGTACATATATACAGTATATATACACAGTGCTGTCTATACCTAGTACACAGCAGTGTATCTATACGTACATGGATATACAGCGCTGTCTATACCTAGTACATATACAGATATACAGCGCTGTCTATACCTAGTACACAGATATACAGTGCTATCTATACCTAGTACACAGATATACAGTGCTATCTATACCTAGTACATGGATATACAGTGCTGTCTATACCTAGTACACAGATATACAGTGCTGTCTATATACTATACAGTACATGGATATACAGGTGCTGTCTATACCTAGTACACAGATATACAGTGCTATCTATACCGTATACAGATATACAGTACATGCTATCTATACCTAGTACATGGATATACAGTGCTATCTATACCTAGTACATGGATATACAGCGCTGTCTAATAGGATGGCAGCCATTTTATTTCCCCTAATGATTGCTCCCCAGAAGAATACGAGCCATTATAACTAATGAAAGGTATTTGGGAATATATTTACAATAACGTAATATTTATTTTCAGTAATTCATTTTTCTTAATGCCTGGAGAACCCCTTTAAGGTGGAATGTCTGCAGTATAATTTCCACTATATATTTTGCAGAAATATACAACAAAATCCACGAATGTTACATGCAGATTTAATGTGCAGTTTGCTAAAGATCTATAGCGGGTTTTACCTTGTGCATTGCAAGGGGTAAAATCCATGGTGTTTAAAATCCGCCATCTGCACAGGTTGATTTACGCCACTGATTTCTGTGTAGATGTACACAAGATATACCACAAAAATGTGCAATGATAACAGGTGAAAATCCTAGAAATGTAAAGGGAGTGTGTTACCCAAGTCTACCAGCAGGGGGCACAGACATACACCTACAACATATACCTACAACCCCAACAGTAATCCTGTACTTGCTGTAATCTTCCACTTCACCATTTACTCCTTTAGCAGTTTATTATGTATTTTATAGACTGCAGTATCTGTACGCTGTTCATACGGTGAAGAAATGACTGCATGCCTGAGGTTTACACTAAATAAAGATGCCAGGGATACCGGGTGTGCAGTTCTGTATCATTACTGCAAGTTGGGCACACTTCCCTTGATGTAATAGGTGAAAATACTTTACCGCCTCAGCATGAGATTTCTGAAGGCTGGTGTCACTGGTCCATTATATGAAATCTGCTCCATTATATAAACTGAAGGTTTCGAGACAACTTCAGCGGACATTAAAGCAGCCGTACACCTCTGATTCATATACCACTTGAAGTGGATTGAGAAAGTTTTATGACTCAAATTAGAAAAAATGCATTGTACGACTTGTCTCAACCTGGGATTGCACAACTGAAATCATGGCCTGCAGCTGTCAGGACATGATGGGAGTTGTAGTTTTGCTACAGCTATAAAGCAACAGGTTGGAGGTCTTTAGTCTAGTTGCTGTCAGTATGCCTTTTCGGGGCATATAGATGTCTAAGAGGATAGTGCGCGTGATCTGTCCCTACTACCCCCAGCAGAGAATGGCTCTTGCTTAAGCAGACTCATTACAACAATTTATTTTATGGTGGGTCCTGATTTTTCATACAGCCACCACTAAGGAGAGCTCAGTGCAAGATTTTACAGCTTCCATTGCAGTCATTAGTAATTGTATACATTCCCATGCATTTAGCTCCACCTAGTGGTGGCTTCAGCCAGTTTTTTTTTTAAACATTGTATGAGGGAAGCTGCCAACATAGAGGCAGCCGTATGGGAGGATTTATTAATATATTTACGGCAGTTGTATGGTGTAAACATGTTTAGAAATATGTTGTTCAGGTCACCCTATTTATGAAGCACCAGGTCCAGAAGTTCTGACAGAAGTCAGAAATATTTTTTTTTAAATTAAAATTTCTTCTGCTTAATTCAGGAATCAAGGACATCCTGCTCTCTCTGCAGGATCTAAGACTGGCAATGAAGTTCTCGCAATAATTTTCTGTACTTCCCAGGCTGAGAGGTACAAGATTAAGATATAGCTGGCCTGAACCGTATCAGTGCGTAAGAGGGTGTATTAGCAATGTCCATCTCACTGCAGTAAAGTCTTTACCATCCTTAACCCTTTCAAGACCAAGCCATCTTTCGCCTTCGTGACCTTCTGACATGTGTCACTTTATGTGGTAATAACTTTGGAATGCTTTTATTTATCCAAGCCATTCTGAGACTGTTTTCTCGTGACAATTGTACTTGATGTTCTGTGTAAATTTAGGTCGATGACCTTTATATTATAAAAAATCCAAAATTTACTGAAAATTTGGAAAAAATGTAATTTTCTAAATTTGAATTTCTACGCATAAAAGGCAGATCGTTTTTACTTAAGATTCCCTATATGTTTACTTTATGTTGGCATCATTTTAAAAAATACTTTTTATTTTTTTAGGACATTAGAAGGCTTAGAATTTAAGAAGCAGTTTTTCAAATTTTCTATAAAATATTCAAAACTGATTTTTTTTCAAGGACTGGTTCAGTTCTGAAGTCACTTTGAGTTCCGTAAAAATAGAAACCACCCATAAATGACCACATTTTAGAAACTATGCCCCTCAAATTACTCGAAACTGGTTTCACAAACTATATTAACCCTTTAAGTGCTCCACAAGAATGAAAGGAAAATGGAGGTTAAAATTAACATTAATTAACAAAATTTTCAGTTTTTGTGCAGATTTTTTATTTTAATCCAATTTTTCCTATAACACAGAAAGGGTTAACAGCAAAATGAACCTCAATGCTGATTACCCTGATCCTGCAGTTTCCAAAAACACCCCATTTATGTTTGTAAACAGCTGTACGGGCACATGGCAGGGTGCAGAAGGAAAGGAGCAACATGTGGTTTTTGGAGGGCAGATTTTGATGGAGTGGCTTTTGGTCATGTCATATTGGAAGGCACACTAAGGCACCCAACAGAAGAACCCCCCCAAAAGTGACTCCATTTTGGAAACTACACCCCTCAAAGAATTTATTGAGGGGTTTACTGGCCACTTTTACCTCAGAGGTGTTTCATAATATTTAGAAACACTTGCCTATGAAAATGAAAGATTATATCTTTTTTTACAAGAAAAAGTCGCTTAAGCCCATATTTTTCACTTTAACAGTGGATAACAGGAGAAAATGCACCCCATAATGTGTTACCCATTTTTTCCTGAATACGGCAACACCCCATATGTGGTCGTAAACTGCTGTATGGGCAGACGGCAGAATTCAAAAGGAAAGGAGCGGCATCTACATATTCTAACGTGGAATTTGCTGAAATAGATTTTAAGGGCCATAGCTTTTTTATTTATTTTTTGTTGATTGAGGTGTGGGGGCTAATTTTTGGCGGATGGGATGTAGTTTTTAATGGCACCATTTTTGGGTACATATAACTTTTTGATCGCTTTTTATTTAATTTTTTTGTGAGGTGAAGTGGACTAATATTGCAATTCTGCCAGTATTTTTATTTTTTATGGGGTTCTTCAGGTGGAATATTTCAGAAGATAATTTTATTCTGTGGGTTGATATGGTTATGGCGATACCAAATGTATATTGTTTTATTTATGTTCTACCACTTTTATATCATAAAATCCCTTTTTATTAAACTTTTTTTTTATTTTGCATCATTAAATTGAAGACCCATAACTTTTAGATTTTTCCATCAATGTAGCTGTGCAAGAGCTTGATTTTTGCAGGACAGGCTGTCATTTTTACTTGTACAATTCTGGGGTCTATATGCCTTTTTTGCGCTTTTTATTCCATTTTTTAGGAGGTAAAGCAGGCAGAATTTGCATTTCTGTGAGCGTTTTTTATTTTTATTTTTTATGGGGTTCTCCATTTGGTATATTTGATATGATAGTTTTATTCTGTGGGTTGATGCGGTTGTGGCAACACCAAATTTGTATTGTTTTTTTCATGTTCTATCACTTTTATATCATAAAATCACTTTTTATGAAACTTTTTTTTTTTTGCATCACCAAAATCTAAGACCCATAACTTTTTAATTTTTCCGTCAACATAGTTATATGAGGGCTTATTTTTTGCGGGATGGGCTGTAATTTTTATTGATATTATACTTGGTATGCATATGACTTTTTGATCACTTTTTATTCATTTTTTTTGGTAGCTGAGGCAAAAAAAACAGCAATTCCGCAATAGTTTTTTATTTTTACAGCGTTTACCATGCGGGATTAGTACCCTAATCATTTTATAGATCAGGTCATTACGGACCCAGCGATACAAATTATATGTAGTTTATTTTATTTTTTTAAATTATTTTAATCTCTTATAAATGAGCAGATATGTGAAAACACTATTTATTTTCTTTTTAATTTACATTTTTTTTTTTTTTAACTTTTTTATTTTCACACTTTTTTTTTATTAAGTCCCACTTGGATCTTGAAGATCCAGTGGGGCTCATGGCTGTACTATACTTTGCAGTGCTATCAGGTTTCAGTTGCGTCCAGTTTCCATGCCAACCGTCGGGCCGCTGCAATCACAGCGCGGCAGCCCAATGATTGAGAGAGGGAGCCCCCTCCCTCTATTAACCCCATGGATGCTGTTACTGCGGCATCTAACGGGTTATTGCAGCGTGTCAGCATACAGCTGACACTCGATGCTGATGGCGATGGCGCAGGAACTGAACCGCCGCCATCACAGTCAGAAGGACCGCAACAACAGGGGGCAGAGATTTAGGCACGGGGCTCAGATGACGGCAGGGGACACAGGCGGGCACATTTAGAGGTAAAGGCCGGAATGTGCAGAGCACGGCCGGCAGAGTTAAAGGCAGGGGGCACAGATAGCAGCAGGTGCTGATCGCGCACAGAGCGCTTGCAGGACACATTAGCCACACAGATGGGGGCACAGATCGGGGAAGAGGACACAGGTGAGGGGCACAGATTCGGGACACTGATCAGCTAATGCCTGCAGAGTGCAAATCAGAGCCTGAAACCGGCATTTTTACATTGCTGCGTTCCGATTGGTTAGTCTGAATAGACTAACCAATTGGAGCGTTGCCAACAAGGGACCACTCTGATTGGTCCCTTGCCAGCATTACTGGGCTCTGCACTGTCGCTGACAGCGGCAGAGCAAGGGCAGAAGCTTTAATCCAAGCATATAGCAGCGCTTGGATTAAAGAGCTGCCATGACGTTTATATATGTGCTATCTGCACGGGGTATGTGCAGATAGGACGTATATAGCCATATGGCTGACTTGAAGGGGTTTTAAACAGCAAATATCCTACTGACTGACTCCAGTGCTCGGCCTTGAAGATTCTGGAACTTTTTGTCCTTTCTTTTTCTCTGGAGTACTGTAAAGTAGATATAGCTTTCTTGTTACAGATATTTCAGTGATTCTCTGGGAGTTAGGCCTAGTCTTCTGAGAAGTGAGCACCTGGAACTCTTCTCTCCTCCTCAGCTTCTATACTTCTTACCAAACTAGGGGCAGACCTAGGTCCATCACCTAGCCTCCTACAAGGGTAAAGTCAGGATTGTTAACCCTGACTTTTCCACACAAGGCTATATGGGTGTATTACACCTAGGGCTTGGCGATTAATCGAATTAATTCGATTAACTCGCCAATTGAAAGCCTCACGATTTTATTTTTTAGGAAAATCGTGAACTCAATTTTCCTAAAATGGTGCCCGCCAGATAAAATTAAAAAAAATCTCTCACCTGTCCTGCGCCGCGGCTCCGCTCCGGTGTCCGGCTCTCCTCTTCTTCTCCGGGGCCGCGCTACACTGTCCTGACCGCGTACAGCTTTAGGACGTAGTGCGCGCACTCTGACCTGACGCTGCACGCAGTCAGGTGACAGTGTAGCGCCGGGAGAAGAAGACTGAGGAGCGCCAGACCTGGAGCGGAGCCGCGGCGCAGGACAGGTAAGGGATTTTTTAATTTTATTCTTATGGTGGCCTAGTGGGCTGTTCTGAGGGCTGAAGGGGGCACTACTGTGGGCTAATCTGAAGTTTCAAGGGGGCACTACTGTGGGCTGTTCTGAGGTCTGAGGGGGCACTACTGTGGGCTAATCTGAGGTCTCAAGGGGGCACTGCTGTGGGCTAATATGAGGTCTGAAGGGGGCACTACTGTGGGCTGATCTGAGGTCTCAAGGGGGCACTACTGTGGGCTGATCTGAGGTCTCAAGGGGGCACTGCTGTGGGCTAATATGAGGTCTGAAGGGGGCACTACTGTGGGCTGATCTGAGGTCTGAAGGGGGCACTACTGTGGGCTGATCTGAGGTCTCAAGGGGGCACTACTGTGGGCTGATCTGAGGTCTCAAGGGGGCATTGCTGTGGGCTAATCTGAGGTCTCAAGGGGGCACTACTGTGGGCTGATCTGAGGTCTCAAGGGGGCACTACTGTGGGCTGATCTGAGGTCTGAAGGGGGCACTACTGTGGGCTGATCTGAGGTCTCAAGGGGGCACTACTGTGGGCTGATCTGAGGTCTGAAGGGGGCACTGTGGGCTGATCTGAGGTCTGATGGGGGCACACTGGGCTGATGGGGGCACACTGGGCTGATGTGGGGTCTGATGGGGGCACAGTGGGCTGATGTGAGGTCTGATGAGGGCACAGTGGGCTGATCTGAGGTCTGATGGGGGCACAGTGGGCTCATCTGAGGTCTCATGGGGGCACAGTGGGCTGATGTGGGTTCTGATGGGGCACAATGGGCTGATGTGGGGTCTGATGGGGCACAATGGGCTGATGTGGGGTCTGATGGGGCACAGTGGGCTGATGTGGGGTCTGATGGGGGCACAGTGGGCTGATGTGGGGTCTGATGGGGGCACAGTGGGCTGATCTGAGGTCTGATGGGGGCACAGTGGGCTGATGTGAGGTCTGATGAGGGCACAGTAGGCTTTTTTAATTTAGGTTTTTATATTTTTAATAACATAAGAAAATCGAAATTTAAATCGTGAATCGTCCAAAAATTAAAAAAAAAAAAAAATCGAGATTTTTTTTTTTTGGCCATATCGCCCAGCTCTAATTACACCACATCATAGCATTACATAAAACCAAATAACATCGAATATCTTTAAACTATTTTTGCAAGTATCCTATTCTGGGTTACGGCAAATGCAAATTTAGATGTTCACAAATCAGTAAGCCTCCGACTGTATTACAGATGAAAACAAAGGGGACTGTTCCATACACAATGCTGGGGTGACTTCTTTTCATTACACCTTTTTTACATAAGACTGTGTTGGACTTTATCATGAGCTTCAGAATAAGGACTCATGAACACGACTACGACATGTAAACAGCATTCACTTGAGTGGGTTTGCAATCCGGAAAGCCCAACATGGAACTCCGTGGAAGCACCACAACAAAAAAAGTTGAATGGGTCTAGATCCGTCGGCAGAATCCTCACAGATGTTGCCCGTGCATTGGGGACTGCAAATTGCTGTGCCCAATGCATGCAACGGCCGTGGGCATGAGCCCTTACTACCGCACACAAGTAATCTCCCTGAAAAGCAATGGTTCTAAACACTTTATGGAGGCACGTAGACTGCCCATAAATCTATTATAAGCTCAGAAGAAAGTGGATTTACTAGTTCTATGCATCCACCTTTGCTTTGTGTATCATCAGCCATTCAGTAGACCTGTTGTATGTGCTGTTTCTGGGGCTCCCATTCTCTTCTAGCATAGCACAGCCCACTTAGCCGTTTCCCCAACCCTGGACACCTCATACAATGGGTATTCTGATCTCAACCATGAATAGATGAGATGGAAATGCCCTTTAAATAAAAACTGAGACATCAAGAAATATTTTTTCTCACACATTTGCTAAACATCATAATTCTATAATGTATAAAATGGCATAAAAGCAATCCCATGGAAGAATACAGAAGAACAGAAAAGGCTAAATAACACTCGAAAATGTCTCCAATTTATCTTCTTAAGAGGAAGAAGACTTTCTATTTGTCCTGTGTGGTACCAGTATATTAGTGCAGTATGTTTGCATTGTGTGTAATATGCAGCCTGCCCTCGGGTGTAAACATCCCACTCATGTTGGCACAGATCTTACCTGTGACTGCTGCTCATCAGCATACACTTTTATATTCCTCCAGCCTTTATATATTGTTATATATAATATATATTGAGCTGAATGTGTTTTCCAGGTTTTCCTGGAATACACATTGGAGAGAATGTACTCTCCAGAATTAATTAATTTCAGAATTCTGGATCAGTTTGTGCCAGGAAGCAGCACATTTATTATGTGTTTTAGACACTTTTTAGTCTTAATGTACAAGGGGGCATGTCTTAGCTGGAAAAGAAGCATAGCTTAAGGCTAGAGATGAGCGAACGTGCTCGTAACACTGTAGTGCTCGGCTCCCCTGTGCTCGCATGGGCGCAGGCATCCGAATCCGTCCTCCTCACCCGACGGATCCGGATGCCTGCGCCCATGCGAGCGCAGGGAAGCCGGGCGCTACAGTGTTACGAGCACGTTCGCTCATCTCTACTTAAGGCCCCTTTCACGCGGGCTTCGCACCCGCGCGGAAAAAACTGAACGAACGTACGCAATCGCAGTCAAAACTGACTGCGATTGTTTGTGGATTTGGGGCAGATGCGTGCGGATTTTCCAGAACGCATCCGGACTGAATCCATGACGCCCGTGTGAAAGGGGTTGTTCAGGATACAGATTTTCATGACCTATCCTCAGGATAGGTTATCAGTGTCATATCCGTGGAGGTCTGACTCTACGCAACCCTGGCAATCAGCTGTTTGAAGGGGCTGTGGTGGCTGTGCAATGGCTGTAGCCTCTTTAAAGATTACCTCCATGCTGTGTAGTTTGATGAGGTGGTGCAGTGTAATTACAGATGTTTATCCCATTCGTGTGAATGGGAGAGGAAGCTGTAATTACACTGCACTGCCACTAGGGAGACAGCGTGCAGCATGCATTCTTCACTGAAGAAGATGCAGCATTCGCATGAATGGTTGGTGTGGGTGCCAGAAGTCGGACCTCCACCTGAGGATAGGTCATCAATATCTGTAGCTCAGACACCCTGTTAATAGGACATAGATAGTGATGATCTATCCTCAAGACAGGTCTTCTATATCATATCGGTGGAGTTCCTACACCTCCACCGCTCAACTCTTTTAGCCAGCTGCCAATGTTGGAAACTATACAGTGTATGGAAGGCTCTGTGTAATTTCCAGTATACTGCTGCTCAGCTCCCATTTACCTGCAGTACCTCAGTACGGCCACTACACGGAGCCTTCTGCTTCCAGCTTCATACCATGTATAGTTTGTGGTGCCAGCGGTTGGCCGAAACAATTGATCATTTGGGTGTGCGGTGTCAGCCCCCACCGATCGGATATTGATGACCTATCCTGAAGATAGGTAATCAATATCTGTTCTTGAAAACCCATTTAAATCCAGCATTGTCCCCCTAAATTGCGCAAAAATTACAGTGCAAAGTAAATCAAACGTTGGATGCACCAAAACTATCATACATAAATCTGGTGCAAGCAAGCCAAATGTCAGATTTGCCATTTCTTGGTTGCTCCCGCCTCAGCCTAGAAAAGTAATGAGAAATAATTGTAAAGTCGTATGTAGCCCAAAATGTACCAATACAAACGATTTCTTGCTCCACACAAAAACAAGTTATTCATGGTGTCAGAAAAACTACAAATGCCAGCAGAGGCTCTCCAATGCTCTCAGTCACGCTTTATCTGCAAAAGTGCCACAAACAAGTGCAGCATCCCGAATAAAAAGTGCTGTCGTAAAATGCCGGCATGTCATATGACGATATCTGGGATAAAAGCAAAGCAACAGATATATTTCCTTGGAGTACTACAATACTGTACTCCAGCGTACGTGTTTGGGGGTCATTTATTAAACAAATATGCCTAAATTAGACATATTCTTGGCGCAGATTGCTGCTCGAAGGTCCTTTTCACTCCAGGTCTAAAAAAGTGGGCAGGGAAAGGGAAGGTGCCGGCAGGCCCCGCTCATTCATCATTTTCTACGCCTGGTGCCGGCAGGCCCCGCTCATTCATCATTTTCTACGCCTGGTGCCGGCAGGCCCTGCTCATTCATCATTTTCTATGCCTGGTTTAGGGGTAGTAAATTGTCTTAATGTAAGACAGCAAGGAAGCTGTGTGACATTTACTCCGTTGGTGGATACGCCGAAGTTATATGTTTTAAGAGAAGGGCCACAGCACTCATCCAGTGGAATGGCTTTTCTGGATGCACGTCAGACAAGGACCTAAACTCCACCTCGGGATCCGTATAGTATATATAAAGGTAAACACAGACAGCTCTCCAGTGTTGCTTGCAATTTCAGAAATGTATTCGGCCAGGCACTAGATTGTACATCAGTACGACATTTCGGGGCTTATATTATTACATTTTAACGGCCATGAAAAACGTACATTTATGACCTTTCCACAGGGACGCTGTCAATCACTGCACGTGGGCGGGGTAATCAGGACTCTCACTGATTCTCCTAGGAGTCCAGTCAGGGTTTATTCCACTCCAAACCATATAGACATATATGTCACAGAGCTCAGCTTCTCTCCCTCTATCAAATAGGCCAGCAAAATCCTCAGGTTTGCTTTAAAGGGGTTGTCTGGTTTCAGGAGGATTGGGATCCACCTGCAATAAAGAAGTGGTAAGTACTTACCTGACAGATCCCGGCTGGGCAGTGATATCCCATCAAGCAACACATGACTGCTGCAGCCAATCAATGACCTCTTCAGGTGCACCTCTGAGGTCAGTGATTGGCTAAAGCGAACACGTGTTGTCAACATGACACCAGCCAGGTAAACAGAGCCCCCTCTGGGATCTGTCAGATACTTACCACTTCCTTACTGTAGGTGGATCCTGAGGATTTTGGCAGAGTAGACAAGTTATATGGAATACAGTGGATTATAATGTGTTTCTTGGGACGTGCGACATATCAGTTTTGTGGACTTGCTCCATAGGAACAGAATACAGGGCTGACCCACAAGTGTGAACCAGGTCTGTGCCTCAGGGGCCACCCTCCACTGACTCCAATAGACCTGTCACTAGTCTATAGCTTTAGTCACTGGCCTCAGTTTCTTATTTTCAAGCAGCAGGGAACTGGTCATTTTTTAAACACATAAAAGTCACATTTTGGTCTTTTTCTAGGACTCAGTGAAGACTGGAGTCACAGTTTATGTGGATGCCACGCCCACTCTAAGTAACACAACGCCCTTCCTCATTTATAAGGTATCCTTGTCAATAAAGTTACCATTGCAGTGGGCGTGGCCCACTCACGGAACAAGAACCAGACTGAAGTACTCTAGGGGCGTGGCTACACCCCTACTCCGGAGGGAAGTTCTTATAAAGTCTTCTAAGAGGGCGTGGCTACACGGACGAAGGGAATGACTTGGAGAATGTGGGCGGGGCCTGAGAGCAGTGTGTGTGTTGCCGGTGAAGTGTAGTGAGCCTGTGTGTCAGGAAGCTGTGCCCCAGCAGTCAGCGAGCTCTCCCGGCCACGTCCAGCTGTCCGGCCCCAGCATGGCCTCCCTGACGGTAGAGGAGAGCGGCCAGAGCAAGGTACGGAGCTCGTATTTCCCTACTTACGGACGTGAGCGGAGCTGGATGGTCACCCAGCACTTCCTGATTTCTGTCTCTTATTCCCAGTGCAGACATCATGTGCTTGCGTTTATTATCTGTAGGGTTGAGACTTTTTATACAGTTTAATTAGTTATGTGATCAAGTGATAGAGCACAGCAGAAGAATATTATATAATTATAGTTAATGATATAATAATAATCAGTTCCATCTCTGTATCCTGGAGGGGGTACCATTTTGTAGCAATTTTTTTTTACATAATTAAAGGAGTTGCCCAAGTTAAGTGAAAATTTTGCCAGCAGGATATAATACTTAAATTCATGGGTGAATTGGCCGTAGACCTTACAGGGAAATTTCCCGGTGGGCTGATGCCCAGGGGGCCGCCTGAGCCCTCCTCACGGCTGGCCAATGGAAGTTTTTGGGGATGTCTTTTGTGATGGACTGTGGTATTTGGCTCTGTTGGGGTGGTATAATGTGCCACAATATGGTATTGCTGGCATGATCTTCCATAAATTTGGACCCAACTACAAAATGGGGCCACTTTTAGTAATTTTTGCCACCTCTACTTACAGTGGCAGTCATACACTATTACACATTTCTGCCCTGTGGTTTCCAGCGTCGCGCTCCGGTCCCTAGCAATTACTTCTGCAAGACCTCAGCTTTTGCTTCCAGAGCAGTATCTGTGCATGTGCCTGGAGCAGTGGCACAGGCACGAGATTGTCGGGACCCGGTGAGATGTCTGACCCTGTCCATCAGGTGGAAGAAGGGAGCAGGGACAGCCCCCCACAGGTGAAGAATTGATTTGCTCACCTCTATTGATGACCTATCCTCTGGATAGTGTAAAACAAATATTGAAAGCAGCACCAAATACCTCACAGACCAACTGTGGAATGCAACAGCCTGTCCTAGACCACCGATCCATCCAGGTCACCAGTATACTCTTGAGGAATAAATCTATTTTTTTGTGGAGATGCTGCCGTCAACCATTTTTTGGATACTATCCTCTGGATAGGTCATCACTTTCAAATTGGTGGGGGTCCAACCAGCACCCCCCTCACCGATCAGCTATTTCAGTCAGCTGCTAGGGCCATAAACTATACAATAGATTCCGGGAGATGAGCTGCGGTACCTGCCGTGGCCTGTATTGCAGAGTAACGGTGATCCCATAGAAATGGGATTGCTCTGTGAGTGGCGAAAAATCCAACACTGCTAGATTCTTTTGTGACTCACTGCATCTGTGAGATCACCGCTACTCTGAGATCCTGGCCGCGACCAGTGTACCCTTTATTTTCTCAGAGAGGAAGGTCATTAATATGAAAATGCTGGAATACCCCTTTAACCTGACTGCACACTATTTTTTTACAGTGAGAGATCCCTTTAATTTCAGCAAACCCTTTAATGACTGCCATTGTACCTAATTTACAGTTAATTCCTAATACAAGGTGGACCTTGTAACCAGTTAATTCCAGCTGAAGAATAGATGAGTTCATAGCGGCCTGAATATTGGGCAGAGTTATTAATACCGCCACATCTGAGCGAGGAACTGGTGTAAAATACTGCCAGGTCTGGCCCGATTTTTAATCTGGAAAGGTATTTACACAAATGTCAGAAAATATTATAAAAAAAAAAAAAAACCACAGTGCTCTCCTGTTAAATGCCCCACCGCTCCAGCACCAGTGCTGCGGTGGTCCCCTGCTGCTCCTTGTATTGGCATTCAGAGGCCACGTGTCTTGCTTCCTGGCATCACCAATATTCTAGATTTCCCAGTCTGAGCTGTTGATCATCCTATTAATATGTCATTGCTAGATGGGAGTATACTCTTACAACTTAGTGATGCCATTACTAGATGGGAGTATATTCTGACTGCTCAGTGGTCACCATTACTAGATGGGAGTACACTGTGACTGCTCAGTGGTCGCTATTACTAGATGGGAGTACACTGTGACTGCTCAGTGGTCACCATTACTAGATGGGAGTACACTGTGACTGCTCAGTGGTCGCTATTACTAGATGGGAGTACACTGTGACTGCTCAGTGATGCCATTACTAGATGGGAGTACACTGTGACTGCTCAGTGGTCACCATTACTAGATGGGAGTACACTGTGACTGCTCAGTGGTCGCTATTACTAGATGGGAGTACACTGTGACTGCTCAGTGGTCGCCATTACTAGATGGGAGTACACTGTGACTGCTCAGTGGTCACCATTACTAGATGGGAGTACACTGTGACTGCTCAGTGGTCACCATTACTAGATGGGAGTACACTGTGACTGCTCAGTGGTCGCTATTACTAGATGGGAGTACACTGTGACTGCTCAGTGGTCGCTATTACTAGATGGGAGTACGCTGTGACTGCTCAGTGGTTGCTATTACTAGATGGGAGTACACGGTGACTGCTCAGTGGTCGCTATTACTAGATGGGAGTACACTGTGACTGCTCAGTGGTCGCTATTACTAGATGGGAGTACACTGTGACTGCTCAGTGGTCGCTATTACTAGATGGGAGTACATTGTGACTGCTCAGTGGTCGCCATTACTAGATGGGAGTACACTGTGACTGCTCAGTGGTCGCTATTACTAGATGGGAGTACACTGTGACTGCTCAGTGGTCACCATTACTAGATGGGAGTACACTGTGACTGCTCAGTGGTCACCATTACTAGATGGGAGTACACTGTGACTGCTCAGTGGTCGCTATTACTAGATTGGAGTACACTGTGACTGCTCAGTGGTCACCATTACTAGATGGGAGTACGCTGTGACTGCTCAGTGGTCATCATTACTAGATGGGAGTACACTGTGACTGCTCAGTGGTCACCATTACTAGATGGGAGTACACTGTGACTGCTCAGTGGTCGCTATTACTAGATGGGAGTACACGGTGACTGCTCAGTGGTCATCATTACTAGATGGGAGTACACGGTGACTGCTCAGTGGTCATCATTACTAGATGGGAGTACACGGTGACTGCTCAGTGGTCACCATTACTAGATGGGAGTACACTGTGACTGCTCAGTGGTCACCATTACTAGATGGGAGTACACTGTGACTGCTCAGTGGTCACCATTACTAGATGGGAGTACACTGTGACTGCTCAGTGGTCGCCATTACTAGATGGGAGTACACTGTGACTGCTCAGTGGTCACCATTACTAGATGGGAGTACACTGTGACTGCTCAGTGGTCACCATTACTAGATGGGAGTACACTGTGACTGCTCAGTGGTCACCATTACTAGATGGGAGTACACTGTGACTGCTCAGTGGTCACCATTACTAGATGGGAGTACACTGTGACTGCTCAGTGGTCACCATTACTAGATGGGAGTACACTGTGACTGCTCAGTGGTCATCATTACTAGATGGGAGTACACTGTGACTGCTCAGTGGTCATCATTACTAGATGGGAGTACACGGTGACTGCTTAGTGGTCACCATTACTAGATGGGAGTACACGGTGACTGCTCAGTGGTCATCATTACTAGATGGGAGTACACGGTGACTGCTCAGTGGTCATCATTACTAGATGGGAGTACACGGTGACTGCTCAGTGGTCACCATTACTAGATGGGAGTACACTGTGACTGCTCAGTGGTCACCATTACTAGATGGGAGTACACTGTGACTGCTCAGTGGTCACCATTACTAGATGGGAGTACACTGTGACTGCTCAGTGGTCATCATTACTAGATGGGAGTACACGGTGACTGCTCAGTGGTCGCCATTACTAGATGGGAGTACACTGTGACTGCTCAGTGGTCACCATTACTAGATGGGAGTACACTGTGACTGCTCAGTGGCGGCCACTATTGTATGAGGGTGGAACTACATGATATCCAGCAGCTTGTACAAGGTAAATATTCTCCTGTAGGGCACAAGTGGCGTCTCGACATTAGCAGATCCTATATCATATCCACACTGTTTGCGTTGAGTCTGTGTACTCCTTCCCTCTACTGAATTACATGGCAGTGGTGTACTTTATGCTAATAGTAACAGCCCCGGGTTTCACAGCTTTGACCTGCTTAGTATAAACACCAGCAGAAGTGCGGCTAGGTGTGGCATAGTTGTCTTCAGTGTAGTCACCAGTCACGTGAAAACATGAAGCTGCCTGAGCTGTAGGACACTGGTGCTTATGAGCAGGCTCCTGGTGGTGGGAAATTGTGGAGGCTGTCAGACATCGCGTCGTTGTGTCACACGGTACTTTGTGCTGTCAGGCAATTTTCCAGTATAGTGTATCAATGCCAAATAGTTTCAAGATCTCTGTTTGCTGTCATTCAGTGAGAACCTTCATTGTTTACTTGCTGTAGATAAAAGCCTGTCCTGAGCCTTGTTTTGCAGTTAAAGGGGTTCTCCGGGCCGCAGATATTGATGACCATAAGTTGTCAGTATCAGATCGGTGGGGGTCTGACTCCTGGCACCCCGCCATCAGCTGTTTTGGGCTGGCAGTATACAGTGTACTGAACAGGAGGCAGAACGCCCCTTATAGTGTAGTGGCCGCGCCGGGGTCCTGCAGCTCAGGATGACAGCACTGGGAACTGCACATTCTTCAGGCACATTTAGTGTCTAGTGCCATGGCAGCCCGAAACAGCTGTTCGGCGGGGTTGCTGGGTGATATTGATCTTACATCAGTGACCTGTTTGGAGTATAGGTCATCCATATCTGTAGCTCAGAGAACCCCTTTAAAGGGTTTGTGCAGGCAGTATTTATTGATGACCTATCCTCAGGATAGATTTCTTTTTGTCAGTCGGCACTACGGTCTCGGCGTCCGGTGCAAGTGTCCCGAGGTTGGCGTCCTTGTACAATTCAAAGAAGAAGGACCGGCACTCGTGAATTTCTTTATGCTTGCTTTATTAGTCACATAACTGTCTGACTGTCTGATGAAGGCACGGATTGTGCCGAAACGCGTCAGTTATGTGACTAATAAAGCAAGCGTAAAGAAATTCACGAGTGCCGGTCCTTCTTCATTGAACTATCCTCAGGATAGGTCATCAATATCTGATCGGAGGAGGTCCGACACCGAGCAGCACTTGTATGGAGTGCCAGATATTGGTGACCTATCCTGAGGATCTGTCATCAATACATACTGCCTGCACAGCCCCTTCAACAATACATCTGTTAAAAAACCCCTGAAAAATCACTGTATACTCACCTTGCAAAACGAGACCCACTGCTATCGACTGGAGCTAACCACACACTGGTAGCTGACACAATCCTCTACCTGCCCCTTACATTGAAGGGTGCCCTGTGTAGTACCGCCTGTTGCCCCCTTTCTCCACCAGTTGGTGTACCTTCATACAGTAACCAGATATGGAGCTGTAATAGTGCTTTCATCCAGTTTTGATGCTATACAATGCCGCTGCCATCATACGCTCCAAGAATAATACACTGAACCGTGCCCGAGAGAGGGTGTGTTTACAGGCCGAGCACTCAGGTATGTGCCGCCGATTCGCATGAGGCTTGACCCCATTGTTATTCAGTGAAGCTCATCCTTAGCATTTCTGTGGCTGATTTATTTTTTATTTTTTTGTCATTGTGGCGGCAAAAAAGATCTTTAGTTTTTCCATTGCATAAGGGTTGAAGAGTCCTCATTCACATAGACAGGATACAGAAATCTATGTCAAGTCCAACACATGTGAATGGGTCCCAAAAGTGCCACATCGTGCCTGTTACTACCATATAGTGCATGAATATTACCAAGATATAGTGACACAATAGCAGCTCTATACATAAAGTAATGCTGCCATACCATTAAAGGGTCAATACATTTTTTAAAAACTTTAAATATGTGATAGAGACGTATGAATATTTTAGATCAGGGTGGGGTGGGGGGTGCATTTGCGGAGAACCCCACTGATCCTTAGAAGGAGGGGAGAGTGTGCTGGATGTCTAAGGGCTCTTTCACATAAGCGAGTTTTCCGTCCGGATACGATGTGTGTAGTGAAGGGATAGCATCCGGACTGAATCCTCACCCATTCATTTCATTGGATCTGTGCACATGAGTTCGGGAAGAATCGCAGCATGTTATTGTGCTTTTTTCACGCAGCTCACCCAGATGCAATGCATTTTCACTGATGGTGGCTAGGAGATGTAGATTATTCTTCAGTTTTTCTTCACATGTGTCCAATCCGGATACAATTAGGGCGCAAAAAGAGTACACACTGACCGCAATCACAGACAAAACTGATTGAACTTGTTCAAAACCATCAGTTTTTTTTCCTGAAGAGATCCTGACATGATCCATAACGGTCGTGAGAAAGAGGCCTAAACTTTTTTTTTGGTCCTTTGGTCTGTCCTTAGGATAGGCCATTAATATCTGATCGGTAGGTGTCTTGACTCCCCGCACTCCCATAGATCAGATGTTCTGCAGTAGCTCCGGTATCAGAACTACAGCTCCATGCAGCGTTTGGTGGATGGAACTGGTTACTGCAGGGCTGCTCTCATTAAAGGGTTTCTGTCACCAAAATTTACCATATTAAGGCTCCATTCACACGTCCTGTTTTTCTTTCCTGATTCGATCCTGATCCTGATCCATTCATTTCAATGGGTCCTGAAAAAATCAGGATCGAATCACGAAAGAAAAACAGGACGTGTGAATGGAGCCTAAACAGAATGACATTTCCAATGTAAATGTCATCTCATGCTTAATATGTAAATTATTTTATTCTCTGCTGCCCCATTTTGTAGAAAAAGTAACTTTTATTATATGTAAATTAACCTCCTAGGAGCAGGCGGGGTGGTAACCCTGCTCCTAGAGGCACCGTTTTGCCCACCTTCTTTTTCTTGATTGACAGGGCCAGGCAGCTCGCTCCATCTGCTGCCCGCCCTGTCCGATCCTAATCCTGCGCCGTGTGTCCTTCGTCCTTTGAGTGTAGCAGGCTCCCGGCTTCCTCACTGCGCCTGTGCCGACTTTTCTTCCGGGTGTATTCTGACGTAGTCGGCGCAGTGAGGAAGTCGGGAGCCTGCTACACTCGAAGGACGAAGGACACACGGCGCAGGATTAGGATCGGACAGGGCCGGCAGCGGATGGAGCGAGCTGCCTGGCCCTGTCAATCAAGAAAAAGAACGGCGCCTCTAGGAGCAGGGTTACCGCCCGCCCCCCTGCTCCTAGGAGGCTAATTTACATATAATAAAAGTTACTTCTTCTACAAAATGGGGCAGCAGAGAATAAAATAATTTACATATTAAGCATGAGATGACATTTTCGCATTGGAAATGTCATTCTGTTTAATATGGTAAATTTTGGTGACAGAAACCCTTTAAAGGGGTTGTCCACTTTTTACTATTGATGACCTATTCTCAGGATAGGTCATCAATATCAGATCAGCAGTGATCCGACTCCCGGGACCCTTGCTGATCAGCTGTTTGAAGAGAAAGCAGCGCTCATATGAGAGCTGCCTTCTCTGCTCTGTTTACCTGCTTACCGCAGCAATTGCAGTGATGAGCAGGTGGAATTACAAGTATGGCATCCCCATTCACTTCTTTATGACGGCTCTGTCTGTTCAAGTGAATGCTGCAGAACCATCCCATAGAAGTAATAGGGGACGCCATACTTGTAATTCCACCTGCTCACCACTGCAATTGCTGCGGCGAGCAGGTAAACAGAGCAGAGAATGCAGCGTGTGTACGAGTGCTGCTTATCGGCGGGGGTTCCAGGAGTCGGACCTCTGTGGATTTGATATTGATGACCTATCCTGAGGATAGGTCATCAGTAGTAATAAGTGGACAACCCCTTTAAAGTGGTACACATAATAGACGGGGCTGTAGTTCAGGCCTCTACCTCTTGCGCCAGGGCTACTACAGAGCAGCTGATTAGCGCTGGTGGCGGGATCTTTGACCCCTGCCGATTTAGATATTGATGGCCTATCCTGATGATAGGTCATCTATATAAAAAGACTGGAAAGCCCCTCTATTTAAAGTTCTTTGGACTCTACAATTGCTTGTTAAAGGGGTTGTAACTTTAGTATAAAAAAAAAAAAAATCAGAAATTATGGCAATCTTTTTCTAACAAGAACCAGCCCTGTACCTCACATGGATCCAGAGATCTCCACATTCATTGCTCTGCTAGATTTATATCAAGCTGTCAGCTCAGGAGGCGTGCACTCTGTCAGGGTGTGTGTCCTTTCTGCTGTAGCTGGTATAACTGAGCATGTGCATCCACCTCAGCTAGCTGGACAGAAAAGTTAGAAAAAGAACAAACAGCAGGTGGCGCTATACAGATAGATTTCATTGAATAAATCAGTGGCTATGCTAAATTTTAAATTACATGCAGTTAGAAAAGTATTCAGATCCAGGTGCTGGTTTGAAAAATATATATTTTCTATAGGACAGCCCCTTTAACAAATGATGAGACTTTATTTGAAGGTAGTCTCTAGGTCCAGCATGTTTAGCACCAGATCTTCAATGATGTATTTGATCCAGGACATTGAGGAGACGACACACTGATCACCCACGTTCACACTTGCAGTGGTTGGGCAGTGAAGGTTGTCAACTTTGCTCCTTCCTCTTCAGCAACCATCTGCCAGGAAACGCGTCGGGTGAGGTGGGTATTATGGGAAGCCGATGTCTGGTGCACTGTGCGTTCTATAGCCAGCGCGCTACATCCCTGATGTCAAAGAATATGTGTAGCATGCCATATGATATGTCTAGGTATCTGATACCCATAGAAGTCCGTGGTCATCTGTCGTTTCATGAAACGTACGCCCTGGTTAGAGCTTTCTTGTTGATTTGGTTGCATTCATGTCAAGGGGTTCATTCTTATAACAGCTCCTTATCCCCTTTTCTAAAATCTGGATAGAAATAACATTCTCGGCATTCTTCAGATGCAGCAAATTGCATGATGGGACAGAAAAAGAGCCAAAAGGACGGGATTTGGAAGTAGTAGAATGTGCTGCATTCATATCACTCACTCTGTATTATAGGTCATGGCTTATTAGCCTTGCCCTTAGGCGTTTGCTGGTATCTTCTGTGTTCTGTAGGACGTAGCTGCGTTATCACTGAGTGCCAAGCGATGGGCTGGACCTGTGCAGTATTATCACATAAGTAATGTCTGCTTTAGGCTGTGCCCTCCTGACATTGATCTCATTGATGCAGGTAGCCTGTGCACCAGCTCGGGCTGGGTAAAATATTTATTGACCCTGGTAAGGCTACTCTGACATGCATTATTGTCCGGTTTTGAGATCTGCCATGGGATCTCAAAACTACAGCAAAACGCGTGTGTTTGACTAATAGAACCGGCTGCATCTGTTCGGAACGGATTCAGTTGTATTATATCGAAAATGAAAAAACCAGATCTAGCACCATTGACTTACATGTTTTTGGTTCCGGATCCGTTTTTTTTTCATTTTTGATATAATACAACCGGATTTGTTCTGAACGAATGCAGCCGGTTACAGCAGTTTTGTGTCCGGCATGGGAACGTAACAGACTGGAATGGAATACATTCTGGTGCGCTCCGTTCTGGTTTGTTCAGTTTTGTCCCCATTGAAAATGAATGGGGAGAAAAACGGAAGCTTTTTCCTCCGTTTTGAAATCCGGTGCCATATCTCTAAACCGGAAAGGAAAACACAGATCTGAAATGAGCCTAAGGAGTTAAAAATTTCACTACAGTGGTGCAGTCGTTTAACTTGTAATCTGGGCCTCCCATTTCTCAATGTGTTTGTTGGCCTTTTGGTTATTAAACCGCTGGCATAATGCGGTTGTGCTTCTAACTACCTTGCTAGACATGCGGCCATTGAAATCGCTCAGGGGAGTGACATTAATGAAGTCAATAGCGACTGTTGCATCAGAGGGGTATTTTGATTGGAGCCCACTTGGCCTTGTCACAGCCCCCAGGTCTGCCATAGTAAGCTGCTTGTTAAGTCTTGCTTATGACGGGGCTTATAGGGGTTGTGCACCATTTGTCCCCGCCCCCAACCCACCTCGGCAGACCTGTGACTGGAAGCATACGTACCTGCCTCCCAGCACTGGCTCTCAGGTCCTTCACTCCACTGTTGGCTCGGGTCGCTTGATATTAACTTCCTGTTTGACGCTGCTGTCAGCAGTGACCTGCTCCTCTTGTGTTATGTGACGATTTGTCATGGCACAAGGGGAGTAGGTCACTGCTGCAGCCAGCGATTTGCTGCATAGACGTCAAACAAGTTTACCTCCAGGGAGCCCAGCGGAGCAGCCAAGAGTGGAGCGAAGGAGCGGAAAGCAGATAAGTATGCGTCTCCTTCCCAAAGATGCACACCCCATTTAATAGGATGCCTGTCAAAATCCTATAAACTGCAACAGTATTCTATTGCAGTCTGTGGTACAAGCAATCAGAAGATTGCATATTCTAGCCCCCTTATTTCCTGAGGGAAATAAAAATTACAGTAAAAAATAAAAAAAGTTTTTAAAAATATACCCTCTAAAATAGAAAACATTTCAATCACCCCCTCCTTTCATAAAATTTTTGTGTTTCTTCTCTCATCCCCAAAAATTAAATAAAATGCGATCAAAAAGTTATATTTTCCCTCAAGTGGTACTAATAAAAATTACAGCTTGTTCTGCAAAAAAAAAAAAAAAAAAAACAAAACCTCAAACAGGTCTGTAAACAGAAATAACCGCATAACTTTAGTATCACTGTAACCATACTGTTCCTCAGAACAAGGTTGTCATGTCAGTTTTAGCATACAGTGAACACCATGAAAACAAAACCCGAAAACTATGGCGAAATTACATTACATATGGTAAATTAAATGGTGCCATTGAAAACTACTACTATGTGAACAGAACATTAAAGAAGTTAGAGCTTTTGGACGCAGGGAGGAAAAAAACAAAGAAGATATTTGGCCCGCTCCTTAAAAGGGTTTTCTGGGATTTAACTACTGATGACCTGTCCTCTGGATAGGTCATCAGTATCTGATTGGTGGCTGATTAGCTGTTTGAGAAGGTACCGGCGCTCATAGGAGCGTTGGTAGCTTCTCCCAGCTCACCAAGCACAGTGCCATACAACGGCTGTGCTTGGTATCGCGCTCAGCGCCTTCACTTGAATGGGGCTGAGCTGCTCCTAGGCCACGTGACCCATGAACGTGACATCACTGGCCTAGGAAAAGCTGGGAGAAGGCCTCAGCGCTAATGGTAGCTCAAACAGCTGATCGACAGGGGTCCTGGGTGTCGGACTCCCAACGATCAGATACTGATGACCTATCCTGAGGTCCACTCAGATAATCCCCTGCAGGAGTGGTCACCACTAGGGCCAGTGAATGTAAAACAAAATACACTATAATAATCTCTATGTTAAGCAGATCTGAGAGATCTCACATTCAGTGTTATGTAGAGGTTTTAAGTAGTTCCCTTTCAACTTGAAAGGTAACTTTCCTGTCTAGGAGCCCGACAAGGGGTTTGGCTGAGAAAGTTCTAGTGGAACGAGAGTCCTAGGTAGCCTATTTTTCCCATGTAGCTCAGCATGAGGTGTGTTGTGACTAGGTGGGAGTTGGACCTTGAAATATTGACTCAGGAACTTGCTTCTTGTCTAGTCATCAATGGATTTAGGAGCTTATCATACGAGAACATGGAATTCTTTTGAGAAAAAAAAAATCTTAAAGATGTCTTACTTCAGTGTGGAGAGAACTGTGCATTTACTGATGAGCCGGCCACAAACTGTTTGTGGTAACCAGATCTCCTGGTGATCAGCAGATAAAGTAAGTGACTTGGAAGGTTTCCCAGTGCAGGCTGAATGACAGTGAAGCTGGACCCACATGGAAAATGAATGAGGGATGGAATCAAAGTAGCGTTTGCACGTTAAATCATGTAACACTTTTAACCCGTTTAAGACCTTATTTTGCGAGCAGGGGCTTGGTCTACCATGACCTGTTTGGTTAGGCTGAGTTCACATCACCGTTTAGCTTTCCATTCTTGATCTGTCACAAGAACAGAAAAAAAAAAAACCTGACCCGTTATTTTGGTAATATTTTTATTGAATTTTTCAAAAATAACACACAGAATTGATTTAAACAAAAGGAAAATCGATAACAAAACAGTATGACTTCAATCACAGTTACATCACTGTAAATTTGTATGCTGATCCGTTATTCTGAGCCTCAGTTATGATCAGTTTGTATAACGCTACTTTCACACTAGCGTTTCTATTTTCTGGTATTGAGATCCATCATAGGGTCTCAATACCAGAGAAAAACACTTCTGTTTTGTCCCCATTCATTGTCAATGGGGACAAAACATAACTGGACAGAACGGAGAGTTCCAAAATGTATTCCGTTCCGTTCTAATACCGGAGAGCAGCATTTTGTAGTTTGCTTTCTGTCCTGGGACGCGGAGCAAGAGTTTTCTCTGACACTATAGAAAACGGATGACTTTCAATGGAGTTCATGACGGATCCGTCTTGGCTATGTTAAAGATAATACAACTGGATCCGTTCATAACCGAGGCAGATGGTTGTATTATCAGTAACGGAAGCGTTTTTGCTGATCCCTGCCGTATTGGGCAAAAACGCAAGTGTGAAAGTAGCCTTACTTCCGTCAGAGATCAGTTATTTTTGACGGAAGAAAAAGTCCTGAATTAGTCAAAAATAACTGATCCCTGATGGAAGTGGCACAAACTGATGCAAACTGATCACAGCCGAAGCTCATAAATACGGATCAGATATATATATATATATTTTTTTTTTTAGTACAAACTGATGCTCAACATAACTGATCAGTTTTTTTTAATTTTCTGTTCTTCTGACAGATCAGAAGAAAGGAAAGCTAAACAGTTATGTGAATTCAGCCTAAGAGCTCATGCACACAAACATATTTTTTGTATGTATCATTATTTATTTTTATTTTTTTTTGCAGAACCATTCACTCCTATGGGGCCGCAAAAAACGGAAATGACTGTACATTCTGTGTCCATATTCTGCAAAAAAATAGAACATGTCCTATTATTGTCCACATTACAGACAAAGATAGGACTGTTTTGTTATGGCCCAGCTGTTCCATCAGCACAAGCCCTTATTGGTTCACTATTTCGCTGCATTCTGAGAGCCATGACGTTTTTACTTTTGCATTGACATTGCCTTGTGAGATTTTGTTTTGGGATGTCGTTTTTTTTTTTTTTTTTTATGCTATCCTTTTTCAACACTTAGGCCTTACGCACACGTTGTGGATTACGTACAGATTTGTCACATTGAGTGCAGTACAAGATAAGTACATGAGTCTACCTGCGGTGCAGATTTTGATATTTGCAGCATGTCCGTTCTTTCCATGGATTTCACCCTTTGCAATGATTAGGGTGAAGTTCAGGGCAAATCCGCAGTGAATTCTCATGTATCACATGCAGACAGGGGAGTAGCTAGAAGTGACTGGGCCCCACAGCAAACTTCTGTATGCCCCCCCCCAAGGACCCCAAGCGCCCCCCACCCCTCCACCGCCCCCGCACTTCCCAATTAGTCCCGATCTAGACCAGGCTGCCATGCCATCCTTTTCCTATAATATATATATATAAATATATATATATATATATATATATATATATATATATATATACTCACCGGCCACTTTATTAGGTACACCATGCTAGTAACGGGTTGGACCCCCTTTTGCCTTCAGAACTGCCTCAATTCTTCGTGGCATAGATTCAACAAGGTGCTGGAAGCATTCCTCAGAGATTTTGGTCCATATTGACATGATGGCATCACACAGTTGCCGCAGATTTGTCGGCTGCACATCCATGGTGCGAATCTCCCGTTCCACCACATCCCAAAGATGCTCTATTGGATTGAGATCTGGTGACTGTGGAGGCCATTTGAGTACAGTGAACTCATTGTCATGTTCAAGAAACCAGTCTGAGATGATTCCAGCTTTATGACATGGCGCATTATCCTGCTGAAAGTAGCCATCAGATGTTGGGTACATTGTGGTCATAAAGGGATGGACATGGTCAGCAACAATACTCAGGTAGGCTGTGGCGTTGCAACGATGCTCAATTGGTACCAAGGGGCCCAAAGAGTGCCAAGAAAATATTCCCCACACCATGACACCACCACCACCAGCTTGAACCGTTGATACAAGGCAGGATGGATCCATGCTTTCATGTTGTTGACGCCAAATTCTGACCCTACCATCCGAATGTCGCAGCAGAAATCGAGACTCATCAGACCAGGCAACGTTTTTCCAATCTTCTACTGTCCAATTTCGATGAGCTTGTGCAAATTGTAGCCTCAGTTTCCTGTTCTTAGCTGAAAGGAGTGGCACCCGGTGTGGTCTTCTGCTGCTGTAGCCCATCTACCTCAAAGTTCGACGTACTGTGCGTTCAGAGATGCTCTTCTGCCTACCTTGGTTGTAACGGGTGGCAATTTGAGTCACTGTTGCCTTTCTATCAGCTCGAACCAGTCTGCCCATTCTCCTCTGACCTCTGGCATCAACAAGGCATTTCCGCCCACAGAACTGCCGCTCACTGGATGTTTTTTCTTTTTCGGACCATTCTCTGTAAACCCTAGAGATGGTTGTGCGTGAAAATCCCAGTAGATCAGCAGTTTCTGAAATACTCAGACCAGCCCTTCTGGCACCAACAACCATGCCACGTTCAAAGGCACTCAAATCACCTTTCTTCCCCATACTGATGCTCGGTTTGAACTGCAGGAGATTGTCTTGACCATGTCTACATGCCTAAATGCACTGAGTTGCCGCCATGTGATTGGCTGATTAGAAATTAAGTGTTAACGAGCAGTTGGACAGGTGTACCTAATAAAGTGGCCGGTGAGTGTATATACTGTCTGTCATGTAGTGTCATTGTATAATACTGTTGTGGGGGCCCTGTCAAATCTTAACCCTCCTCCCATGCAACCCCCACACTACTGTGACTAGTCAAGATCCCCCCCCCCCAACACACACATCCCTTATAGTCCCCTTACAGCCACCCTCGCGTCATTGCCAGTTGTGGATAAAGTAACAGGGACAGCATGGGAACGGAGCCTCTGCTGTGCAAAGACCATTCGCCCAGGTGACACCAGAAGTCCCCGCATGCCCTGCTTCTACAGGTATCTGCTGCTGGGAGCTAGTGTGGAGGTTTATCAATGGAAAACTAATAACCAAGAGGCTAAACATAACCCTGTTTCTGACCCTTATGTTAAAACATAACTTTCTTTTGATTGCTCTAATACCTAAAGGAAAAAAAAGATTTTTTAAAACCTGCTATTTCTCTAGATTACCTTATGTTTATAGTAGTGTTAATAGAGGTTCAAAGGTCTATTAAAGCAGGTACCCTACTTTTATAAACCTTTGAGCCTCTATTAACACTACTATAAACTAGAGAAATAGCAGGTTTTAAAAAATCTAGAGCATTAGAGCAATCTAAGAGAGGGTATTAGAGCAATCAAAGGAAAGTTATGTTTTAACAAAAGGGTCAGAAACAGGGTGATGTTTAGCCTCTTGGTTATTAGTTTTTCTATGTAAGTACCCTGGACCAGAGGTCTAGTATCCCGTAAGGTTTATGTATGGAGTGCACTGTCCAGAGATCGCAGAGAGGACTATATGGTACACCATACTGTGTAACAGTCCAATATATTGTGTATAAGACTATAAGACTGTCCTATAACTGCCTCCTGTGCATTCGTCCCACACCCCAGCCACTGCCACTATGCCACCCACTGCTCCCCGCCACAACGACCAGACATCCCTGTTCAATCCTTATTGCATTGAGTTTTGCACAATCTACCGCTCCTATCCCTAAGTGACAGATTTGGCGCTTAAAGAAAGGTAGGGATTCAGTCTTCTGAGAGATAATTTAAAATGATCAAAATTTGCTATTTCTGCATGGAAGACATTGTAGAGGAGACTGGTAATGGTTTCCCTGCAGAAATAGCAACATCTTAATGTTATATAGGCCTACGTATTATATATATGAGTAACTGCAATTTTCGTACTCCTGGGCTAAAAATACTCTTCAAAAATGGTCAGAGGAGTATTTTTGCTCTTCCAGAAAAAATGTAGCAAGACCTCTGATTGTGTGCATGAGCTCTAATGTTGATGTCCTATCCAGATCAGTTATCAGTTTCACAAAAGCAGATCATTTCCTTAAAGGGGTTTTCAGTTTTTTTTTTTCTTTTGATGACCCATTCTCAAAATAGGTCATTCTACCGATCAGCTGTTTGAAGAGAAAGCAGCACTCATACAAGCACTGCCTTCTCCTCATTGTTTGCCTGCTTGCCCTCACAACTGCATTAACTTCAATGGGACAGCTCCTTTTTGTCCAAGTGAATAGTAGGGTAATGTCGCATTGAAGTGAATGGGAATGCCATAGTTACAATTACACTGCGCTTTACTGCAGTGGGTAAGCAGGTTAACAATGAGGAGAAGGCAGCACTTGTATGAGTGCTGCCTTCTCTTCAAACAGCTGATCGGTGGGGGTGTAGGGAGTCGCCCCCTCCCCCCACCGATCTGGATACGTCATGAATAGAAAAAAAAAAAGACAAAGCCTTTAAGGAGATTCTCAGTAGTCTGCTGCTGCCCTTCTCCAACACCCTGCACATTCCAAGTCCCACTCAGTGTGGTTTGGTGGCCAGTGCCGGATGCCACGGAGGTCCATCCTTCTCCTCCTCTACTTTTACTTTGATGTAGAGGCTGAGAAGGAGACACTCGGGTCCACAGCACTGAAGCCAGCCGTACTCACCCTTTTTCTCACTGGACTGCAGTCTTCACTGACGTGCTCTTCTCCTCTTCAAGTTCTGCCGACGCACTGCTCCAAGCAATGAAATCTAGAAGGTAGAAAAAAAATCTTTGTAATATACTATTAGCCCAAGAGGTAGAAAAAGTAAGGTGAGGGAACAGCCCGCTGGATCTGTGCTGCCGCAGGTGCACGTGTGGGGCCGGAACTATGATCTGGCCCCATACACTGTAATGGGGGCGGGCCACAGATCCGGCCACAGCACGGCAAACCCTGCCGAGAGGCGGGCGGAACAAAAGTACAACATATTCCAGCCGCCAGGGGTTGCCGTGCTGTGGCCGGATCCATGGCCCGCCCCCATTACAGTGAATGGGGCCGGAGCGTAGTTCCGGCCCCACACGTGCACCTGCGGCAGCACAGATCCAGCGGGCTGTTCACCCACCGGAACAACCTGCCGGAATCCCCTGCCGCAGGTGTGAAAGGGGCCTTAGATTACACAACCCCTTTAATACTTAATACCTCCTTTGCCTCCAAGATCTGGAACTTTTAAAATTACATAGTCCTTATTTTTCCAACACGCACTTCTGGTAATGCTCCAGATCCCCCATGTGGTGATCAGAGGAGCCGCAGCTTGTGTATGGCAGCCCCTGTCATAGTGAATGACAGGAGGCTGCTGCACAGTGTTTCCTACGGAGCCCCTGTTTGTAGCCGGGCTCGATAGGAAACTAGTAAAATCATTATAGACTCCAATGCTAGTTAAAGGGGTTGTCTGGGTTCAGAGCTAAATCCGGACATACCTTTAATTTCACCCAGGCAGCCTGCCTGACAACAGCATCTGAGCATTTCATGCTCAGATGCCCTCCCTTACCCTGCGCTAGATTGTGCAGGGCAAGGGCTCTTTTGTTTACTAACACACACTGCCAGGCAGGGGCTTCCGCCTGGCAGTGTGTTCTGTGACATCACCGGCTCTGATGGGCCGGCTTTAGCGCTGCCCTTGCCATTTTACTAGTTAGGGCAGCGCTAAAGCCCGCCCATCAGTGCCAGTGACGTCACCGTGCTCACTGCTGGGCGGAAGGGAGGGCATCCGAGCATGAAATGCGCCGATGCTGTTGTCAGACAGGCTACCTGGGTGAAATTAAGGGTATGTCCGGGTTGAGCTCTGAACCCAGACAATCCCTTTAACTACAAAAAGCTTATAGGGGTCAGAAAATGGCAAAAAAAAGTTTCAAATTTTTTATTTTTCTCCTGTATCAAAACACAATAAAAACTATACATATGTAGTATCTGCCAGATTTTACTGACTTGTAAAACTGTGGCAAATTCTACCACCTTAGAAATTTTTATACATTTCCCACTACATTTTATGCAATATTAAATGGTTGCATTTGAAAGTACAACTTGTCTTGCAAAAAACAAGCCCTCATACAGCTATGTGAATGGAAAAATAAAAAAAGTTAAGGCTCTGGGAATGCGGAGAGCACAAAACGAAAATGTAAAAAAGCCTCTGGGGCAGAAGGGGTTAAAAAAAACCTTTGAGAAAAAAGTTTTTTCTTTGCGTCACCATTTTCTGACAGCCATAACTTTTTCATATTTATGTCTACAGAGCTTTAAGAGGGCTTTTTTTGTGGGTGAACTGTAGTTTTTATTGGTACCATTTTTGGGGTGGGTACAATTTTTTTTTTTATCATTGTTAGGGCCTTCCAAGACATACAGTCTGTGAGCAAGCCATATGTCCCGGAGCGGTATTGATTGTGTGCCCAGGAGTGCACAGCATCATATGTGTGCCCTGGGCTGGGTGCAAGATTACTGTCTCATAATCATACATTTTAGTAATGTATGAAGCTGTGCGCTCCCGTGCAAACAAGGCCCGGGGGGGGGGGCTTTGCAGATAAGGGCCAGGGGCTGGACTGAAAAGGGCCAGGGTGGTGCACAGATAAGGGGCAGGGACACAAGCAAGGTCCAGAGGGGGGTGCACAGATAAGGGCCAGGGTGTCGCACACAGAGGACAAGGGGGCAGCAGAGACAAGGGCCAGAAAGGCGCAAAGGCCGGGGGAGGGAGTGGGGCACAGATAAGGGCCAAGGGGTGCAGACCAGGAAGAGGGCTACACAGTTAAGGGCCCAGTGGCGCAGACAAGGGCCAGGTAGGCACAGGCCAAGGCCAGGGGGGCACAGATAAGAGTCATGGGCTGCACTGAAAGGGCCAGGGTGGCGCATACAGGGGCCAAGGAGGCACAGACAAAGACCAAAGAAGCACAGAAAAAGGGGGCACAGATAAGGGCTAGGGGGAAGGGGCTGCAGACAAGGGCCAGGGTGGCGCATACAGGAACCAAGTGGGGCGGGCAGAGACAAGGGGCAGAGAGGTGCAGACAAAGGCCCTGGGGCAGACGGGCCAGGGAGGCAGATCGTGGGGGGAAGGGGGGGGGGGTTAGTTGCTCCATCTCCCCCATCAGTATATTCATATATTCCTTGGGGGCCCCAAGACCCCCATCTTTAGGCCTGGGCCATGGGGAGCATGTACAAGGCCCATGGAGGTGTGCAGATGAGGTCCAGGGGCTGCGCTAGCAGGGAGGCAGACAGGGGACAGGGAGGCAGATCGTGTGGGGGGGGGGGTTAGTTGCCCCAACAGTATATACTCAAGTATTCCTTGGGGGCCCCCAAGCCCCTAAAGATGGGGGTCTTGGGGCCATAGGCCTCGGCCATGGGGGGGGGGGGGGCATAGGTGCGCACGCAGATAAGGTCCAGACTCCAGGGGCACACAGGAGTCAGGGGCTGTGCTGACAAGGGCCAGGGGGGCACAGGCAGCAGGCACAGACAGACATATAGTCCAGACTCCAGTCCTCACTGTGTGCTGGCTGCCGTGCTGCTCCTCGTCCCTGGCGCGCTCTTTCTTCCACTGCAGTCCCTCCTCCTGTGTGTTGGGAAGGAACTTTGAGTAAACAGTAAGTTTACTATTTACGCTGGCCGGGCTGGCGGACCTCCGAACGGGGGGCGCTATCTGCTGGCCGGGAGACTGTGTGATGGCCGGGCGCGGGCCCTCAATGTCACAGACAGTACTGTATGAGGGGGCCCGGCCTGGCCTGAAAAACTGTTAAATAAAAGTTTTATTAAATTAAACTTTACTGTCAAGCTGCCGGGCCCCTTGTCAGCCCGGGCCCCGAAGCAGCCGCTTCCCCTGTAGTTACGCCACTGCATGCAGATTAGTGAGTGCGAGCCAAGCTGCACGGCGCTGGAAACTAGACTGAGGCTTCCAAAGATCCCGAGGATAGGTCATCAATATCTAAATCCTGGGAAACACCTTAGAGGGATACCTAGTTTCTGTAATTTGGTTGTGTATGGTTTTTATTTTATGACTTTTATTATATTTTTTAAATGCATTTTTAATTTTATTTTTTATTATAATACTGATTAAAGGGATTGTCCAGGATATTTTCCCCAGCAGGACCTGTGAACACCTATACGTACCTGCTCTCCACCGTTCCATTTAGTCTCCGTGTGTCCTGAACTTTCTTCACTGGACTTCGGTCCCTGCATGTAAACAAGCCAGTGACCTGCTGGCCGGATTCATTTTTTCATCACAATATACAGTGCTCACATCCAGGGGTTCTGACCACCCTTCAATCCAGCAGCAGTGGCTGTGCTTGCACACTATAGGAATAGGTGGCAGCCTCTCTAGTGACTAGTACCATGGGAGTACTAAAGTACAATAGTGTACCGCTGATGGATTGCAGGGTGATCGTAACCATGGAAACAATCAGTGTATAATATAATGAAAAAATGAATCCAGCCAGCAAAGGAGGCAATATGGACAATCACAATACATTAGTAAGTGCCTTGTAGTAACTTTCTCTTTCTTGCTTTTGTGACACAACCCCTTTAAAGGGAATCTTTCACTCCAGTCTAGCATCATTATCTACAATAATACTTGAGTAGTACTGCAGATATGGAGTCCAGATCACTATTTTTTAATTACCTACTGCCCCCGATCCCCTGCTGACAGCACTCAGAGCTGTGCTAAAGTACATTGTGAGGACCACTGTGCATTTGCACATGAGTCCCCTCCGTTTTGTTCAAGATTCAGGCATGTCTAAATTTCACTCGAGAGAGGAAAAAAAAAGGGGGGAGGGCGCACAATAGAGTAGTATGCCCTATGCAACGTGTATGATCAGTAGAGATGAGAATGGAGGCTAGAGATGGGCACAACCCTATTGTAGACTTATAGGTTAGAAGAGCTTCAGTTGCCAGGTATGCAGCCACAGAAGTTAGTTGTCCCGTGACTAGTGTAAAAAATGAAAATCAGACATCATATAGTACATGACAATCTCTTTCTAACAATGCTAGAACCGGCCCTGTACCTCACATGGATCCAGAGATCTCCACATTCATTGCTCTACCAGATTTATATCAATCTGACAGCTCAAGGGAAGTGTCTTTTCTGCTGCAGCTAGGGGGGGGTGTGACTCGGGTCTCCCTATCACAGCTCAGGAGGCATGTCCATGTTCTCCCAATCATAGCTCAGGAGGCAGCTGAAGGATGAAACTGAACATGTGCGGCCATTTCAGTGAGCAGGTCAAAGAAAAAGACCGAACAGCAAGTGGAGCTATACACATACATGTTATTGAATAACTTTAAGAACTCCCGCAAAAATTTTCTGACCTGTTAGAAAGGTGCATGATATAATCTGTAGTGATTGTCATTTTCTTATCAGTGACTGTTTCTGTGAGTAAAAACCCCTCTTCTTATTGTAGCTGGGTCATGTGACCAACTCCCTGACCTCCAACTGACCCAGGACAGAAAGCCAGTAACTGCTCTATTCATTGCTATGGGAGCCTCACTTTCAGTCTCATAGGAATACATAGAGAATTAGACTTCCTGTCCACACATAAGTCTGTGTGAGTTGGTGGGTCTAATTGCTGGTCACATGACACAGATAAGAAACTTCAGGATGATATAAGTCAAAAATTTAGACACTGGTAAGAAAATGACATTCACTACAGATTACATCATGTACATTTCTAGCAGGACATGGAATAAAATTTTTGTCGGGAGTTCTTCTTTAATGCTAAATTTTAAATTACACGCAATTACAAAAGGATTCAGATCCAGGTGCTGGTTTGAAAACTGTTGAATATTTTTCGTGGGACAACCCCTTTAAGATGAGATGCCCAATCCCCCCAAGAGATGCATAGGTAAGAGGAAGTTTCTGCTCCGGCGCAACAACACTTGCATAGGCAGTTAGTGAAGTCTCAAGAATTCTTCTTTGTTTCCAAATCAGAGCATGAGCATATGAAACAAGGCATTTCGGGGAGTCTAAGGTCCCCTTCATCAGGTTACAAAGTCAATCACAGCATTCAAATAGTCATCTGGATTCCTTACTATGCATGTATTACTGTAGATAATAGTCCAAAATCGGGGTGACAAATTTCCTTTACGTTTTACTTACATTATTTTTAGTGTTCCACTAAATGCACGACCAGCTGTCATCGCAGTAGAACAAGCCTGGGGCATTTGTTATTAGGCCCAGAGCAGTCCCTTAAAATGGTTATCCCCCGGCTATCAGAGTTTTCCCACAACGCTTGTCAATCTTGCATATGAATGGACGACATCCTAGGTGTTCTACCACCGCTCCATTCAAACAGAGAAGGGGGAAGGATTGGAGGACTAGGAATCTTCTGTTCTGGTAATCAGTCCCACCACGATCATACTATCTAAATTTTGTCAAAATTCTGCTATGCGCTAACCTAAGATGAGTTGGTGACTAAACCATCCTTGGCTAAAGTGGATTTGAACTGTGAAGTATCTTTGTGTTTTTGGGTGGTTGTTCACTACGGTGTTACGTTTCTTATATACGTCGGTTTAATTTGAATCTCTTACAGCACTGCGAGATTTGTAATGCCCCTTTCACACGAGCGGGAGACTCGCATGTCTCCCGCAACGCATCTACAGGGCTGGACTCCGGCACTGACTGGGATCGCATATAATGCTATGCGATCCCTGTCAGTGCCGAGTCCAGCCCTGTAGATGCGTTGCGGGAGACATGTGAGTCTCCCGCTCGTGTGAAAGGGGCATAAAGGTTCTAGATTCCAGGGAATGGATTGTGCATTGTAGTAAGCGGGAAGAAGCGCAATATTTCTATCATCATCCTGGAAGTAGCTGTAATATCCTCTTCTAGTTATTTTAGAGATTTATCTCGTGTTCTTTCCTGTGCCATTGATATGTTACATGCAGTTTTGATATTTCTGGAAATATTCTTAATTTAACTCTTAATTATACCTTTTTGTGGTGGTCACAGAGTACAGTATGGATGCTGCAAGGTACAGTGCATCTTTCAGTGGGATGAGAGCATTATAATTTGAAACTAGAACCATGGAATACAAATACGTTTATTAGGAAATGGTCACTGTCAACCCAAGAGGGGGCGCCTCACCATTGTAGTGGATATAGGTGCAGATCCCAAGAATGGGACTATGTGTATATGACCTTTTATAGCATGTCCTTTAGATATACCATAAAAGTCTGAGGTTGGAATACCCCTTTAAAGAATGATTCCATAACTAATACAGATGGAGAAGGTCCTCAAAAGTTAGACAAAGCTGGAGAATCACATTCTATAGTGAGGACCAGAACTTCTTCAGGGTCCTGTATAGTACAAAACTTTTACTGTAAAAGACTGGAGCTACATCCACCTGGTTCTGATGCAGCAGCTTGCAACGTCAAAGGTAATACATATATCAGAGCTACAAAGCAGTGCAGTATACACTCACCGGCCACTTTATTAGGTACACCATGCTAGTAACGGGTTGGACCCCCTTTTGCCTTCAGAACTGCCTCAATTCTTCGTGGCATAGATTCAACAAGGTGCTGGAAGCATTCCTCAGAGATTTTGGTCCATATTGACATGATGGCATCACACAGTTGCCGCAGATTTGTCGGCTGCACATCCATGATGCGAATCTCCCGTTCCACCACATCCCAAAGATGCTCTATTGGATTGAGATCTGGTGACTGTGGAGGCCATTTGAGTACAGTGAACTCATTGTCATGTTCAAGAAACCAGTCTGAGATGATTCCAGCTTTATGACATGGCGCATTATCCTGCTGAAAGTAGCCATCAGATGTTGGGTACATTGTGGTCATAAAGGGATGGACATGGTCAGCAACAATACTCAGGTAGGCTGTGGCGTTGCAACGATGCTCAATTGGTACCAAGGGGCCCAAAGAGTGCCAAGAAAATATTCCCCACACATGACACCACCACCACCAGCTTGAACCGTTGATACAAGGCAGGATGGATCCATGCTTTCATGTTGTTGATGCCAAATTCTGACCCTACCATCCGAATGTCGCAGCAGAAATCGAGACTCATCAGACCAGGCAACGTTTTTCCAATCTTCTACTGTCCAATTTCGATGAGCTTGTGCAAATTGTAGCCTCAGTTTCCTGTTCTTAGCTGAAAGGAGTGGCACCCGGTGTGGTCTTCTGCTGCTGTAGCCCATCTGCCTCAAAGTTCGACATACTGTGCGTTCAGAGATGCTCTTCTGCCTACCTTGGTTGTAACGGGTGGCAATTTGAGTCACTGTTGCCTTTCTATCAGCTCGAACCAGTCTGCCCATTCTCCTCTGACCTCTGGCATCAACAAGGCATTTCCGCCCACAGAACTGCCGCTCACTGGATGTTTTTTCTTTTTCGGACCATTCTCTGTAAACCCTAGAGATGATTGTGCGTGAAAATCCCAGTAGATCAGCACTTTCTGAAATACTCAGACCAGCCCTTCTGGCACCAACAACCATGCCACGTTCAAAGGCACTCAAATCACCTTTCTTCCCCATACTGATGCTCGGTTTGAACTGCAGGAGATTGTCTTGACCATGTCTACATGCCTAAATGCACTGAGTTGCCGCCATGTGATTGGCTGATTAGAAATTAAGTGTTAACGAGCAGTTGGACAGGTGTACCTAATAAAGTGGCCGGTGAGTGTATGTAGTACATGTAAAGAGCAACACAACATTTAACACTGGTATAGAATAGTATAATACACATGTAGAGAGATCAATATATATAGCACAGGTAGAGAGCAGAGCAGTACGTGTAGTGTGGGTATAGAGCAAAACAGTACAAATGGCTTGAGTAGGAGGCAGAACAGTACGTAGCATGGTTAGAGGGCAGAACTATACTCGGGCAGTTAGAGAGCAAAACAGTACGCGCGTTTCAAGGGTGGGACAATACGTGTGGCACGGTTAGAGGGCAGGACAGTACACATGGCGCGGGTACAGAGCAGAACAGTACATATGGCGCAGTTAGAGGGCAGAGCAGTACGCGTGGCACTGGTAGAGGGCAGAACAGTATGCGTGGCACTGGTAGAGGGTAGGGGAGTACGCATAGCACTGGTAGGGAGCAGAACTGTTTGAGTCGTGATCTATGTAATTTCAGGTAAGGCCGTTGTATGTTACCTGAGGGAGCATGAAACCTTATGACATAAAATAGCAGATACTGAGGGCAGAACCTCTGTATGTTACTCTGTGTCTTTAAGTACATCCATTGCTTTCCTGACATTTATCTTCTAGGATGTTGATTCTTTTAGCTTATCACTTTTTTTCCTCCATTCAGCAGTTTCTAGTTGTTTAGTTTTACTCTGCAGGAAATGGACAAATCCTGAACCTGTGACATCCGTTCCCTTAGACTTTCACTGCATCCAGCTTTATAACACAGGAAGTATTTTCTCTGTGAGTTTCCCCACCGGTAATGGCTATCACTTTCGACCAGATTTTCTTGTTCTATGTGCACTCTATAGCATATAGTGTTGTTCAGATGTTGGAGATCAGATTGCTCTGCAGCATCCTTCTCTCTCAAGTTCTAGATTTACAAGTAATGGAGCCTCCACCAAGGAAGGAAAAATCTGACGCAAATCCATGGCAAAGCCTGTCTGCGTAACAGAATTCAAAGGGTTAAGATCTGCAGCAAAAAAATGAAATGTGAAGTGAAAAAATCCTCACCAAGGGTTACTTTCTGTTCATTCTCTGGGACTGCCAGAGATGGCCGTGCTCCGTACTGAAATATCCAGCCACCCCATAGAGAATATATGGAGTGGCATGGCCCATGCTCCACCAGCCGCTCCATCCATTTCCAGGTGTTGGGCCCCTGCTCTCCTGATCGTAGGGGGTCCCAGCAGTCAATTCTATGTCAAATAGTTTTTCGTGATCTCAAACACGTCCAGCTTTGTCACTGAGGTTTAGATAAGGATCATTGCACTACAGGGCAAAGACCTAACCATTGCATAGTTCACTAGCAGCTAGCTAATGTTAGACAGCCGGGTGGGCTGGGTCCATGCGAAATTTGATGGAACGAGCATATAACATTATATTCTGGATTATTTTGTGATTCGGGTGTAGAGTTGGTCTCTGTGAGTAGCTTGGGGTTTGTTTGTATTATATAGTAACATAGTAACAGTTTATAAGGCCGAAAAAAGACATCTGTCCATCCAGTTCAGCCTGTTATCCTGAAAGTTGATCCAGAGGAAGGCAAAAAAAACCTGTGAGGTAGAAGCCAATGTTCCTCACTTTAGGGAAAAAAAATTCCTTCCCGACTCCAATCAGGCAATCAGAATTACTCAACGACCCCTCTCTAGTAACTATAACCTGTAATATTACCCTCCAGAAATACATCCAGGCCCCTCTTGAACTCTTTTAGTGAACTTACCATCACCACCTCCTCAGGCAGAGAGTTCCATAGTCTCACTGCTCTTACCGTAAATAATCCTCTTCTCTGTTTGTATACAAACCTTAGTTATGCATTTACTATTTTTTGTTTAAGGCTACTTTCACACTGGCGGCAGGCCTGATCCGGCAGGTGAAGGGTGCTGCCGGATCAGGCCTGCCGCAGTGACATGTGTGGAGCCGGAACCGCGCTCCGGCCCCACACATGTCACACAGTACATACATATACATACACATAAACATACACACACATATAGACATACAAACACACATACATACTTACATGCTCCCCGGCAGGTCTTCGGAGCGTCAGGACGGCTCACACAGGTCACGATTCCCCACAGCGCCCTCTGCTGGGCGCCTGGTGGAATCGTCATCTGACGATTCCACCAGGCGCCCAGCAGAGGGCGCTGTGGGGAATCGTGACCTGTGTGAGCCGTCCTGACGCTCCGAAGACCTGCCGGGGAGCATGTAAGTATGTATGTGTGTTTGTATGTCTTTGTGTGTGTATGTTTATGTCTGTATGTGTCTATGTGTACCCGGATCCGTAATGGACTCCATTGAAAGTCAATGGAGGGCGGATCCGGTTACCATTATGGTCACACCAGACGGATCCACCCCCATTGACTTGCATTGGGGGTCATTCCGGATCCGTCTTGGTGCGGATGCCTGGACCGGAGAGCAAACCGCAGCATGCTGCGGTTTGTTCTCCGGTCTGAAGACGGAACGGAATGCTTTCAGGAGCATTCCGTTGTCTTCAGTTCAGTTTTGTCCCCATTGACAATGAATGGGGACAAAACTGAAGCGTTTTATTCCGGTATTGAGCCCCTATGACGGAACTCAATACCGGAATTTTAAAACGCTAGTGTGAAAGTAGCCTAACTCCTTAGTGACTGACCTGTTTTGGACCTTAAAGAGGTTTTCAGAGATTTTGATACTGATGACCTAGCCCTAGGATAGGTCAACAGTATCTAATCGGTGGGGATCCAACACCTGGGACAGCTGTTTGAAAAGGCACTGGCGGGGGTCCTGGGTGTCGATCAGATACTGTTGACCTATCCTGAGCAGATTTTGCAGCAGATTTGGAAATCGCTGTGGATTTCACCCTCTGTCTTGGGTGAAATCCATGGTGGAGATCGGTGGCATAAATTTACACACGCAGATTTTAAACCGGCATCTCAAGTCAATTCATGCTGCAGATTTTTTTTTTTTTTAAAGTGTGTGGATGAGATTTCTTAAAATCACACCCACTTTGCTATTACTGTAGAATGCTGCAGATTTGCTGCTTGAAAATCTGCAAAGCTACAGTGTATCTGTCATGTGTGAAAGTACCTTGTAAATGACCCAATATACAGCAATATGGTAGTATTACTGTGTATTATATGAACGATCAGAGAATCACAAGTTCAAGTCCTCTAGTGGGACCTAGAAAAACGAACAAACTACAAAATGGCACCAGGGAAAACTACATCTTGCTTCGCAGAAAGCAAGTCCTCACACAGTTCCCTCAGCAGAAAAATAAAAATATTATAGGTCTTTGAATGTGGTAACACAAAAATGACTATTTTTTTACGTTTGGACTATGCAAAAGTAGAAAAATTTTTTAAAAAACTACATAAATATATTGACGTAATCGTACTGACCCTCACAGCAAAGAGCATATCACTTTAGCGCAAGGTGAATGGATTTTTGGAATAGCAGTATTTTTTTTTTCACACTCACCCCAAAAGCATTTTTATACAATACATTAAGTGTAACCCAAAATAGCGCTATCTGCTGACATCCGCGTGACATCATATACATGAGATTTGTCTGCAATACATTCATCTAATGCAGGGGTGCTCAACCTGCGGCCCTCCAGCTGTTGTAAAACTACAACTCCCACCATGCCCTGCTGTACGTTGATAGCTGTAGGCTGCCTGGGCATGCTGGGAGCTGTAGTTTTGCAACAGCTGAGGGCCACAGGTTGAGCATCCCTGGTCTAATTTATGTAGGCAGTTTAGTTACTCTAAAAACCTAAAAACAAAAATCCCATTTGCATGCAGTGAATTGCATTTCCCACATTGATGTACGGTTCATTGTAAGTGTTCTTCCTCTTTCAGGTGAGGTCAGTTTCTGTAGATCTGAACACCGACCCATCCCTGCAAATTGACATTCCAGATGCACTAAGCGAGCGTGACAAAGTCAAGTTTACTGTCCATACAAAGGTGAGATAATTGTGAATGGACAGCAGGGGTTTAAGTGCTCCTGTTATTCTCTTCTTAGAGTGAATCTGTCACCAGTGACCTCCCTATCAAACTGTCTTCATAGGTACATAGCTGATTAAAACACTGTTTTTCTTCTGTTGATCTGAGGCTCCGTTCCCGAGTTATGATACTTTTTCATAAAGAGAAGTGGGCAGGACTAGTTGCCTCCACTTGTAGAGCTGCCTGGGTGAGCTGAGGCCTCACTGCACTGCTCTACAATAGATGGTAATGATGTGATCCTGCCTACGGTATGCCATCATGGCTGAGCAGCCTGACAGGAATATGCATGAGTATAATCTGTGGTGTGGCCCCCTCCACCCTCTAGGCAGCACTGCAAGTTGTGGCAACCAGTCCTCACATTCTAGGACAGGTGGCTGGCAGTCATTTTAAACCATTCTGTTAGGACCCCTTCAATGTGCAAATTACTCTGTTTAGTACAATGAGGAAGCCACCGTTGCCCTTGTTGCACCCAAGCTCCACTCCCTTCTGTGGTCAGTCTCTCCCTAACTGCTTTGATTGACAGGAACATGCCGTAACAAAGCAGTGAAAGGGCCTGGTTACAGAAAGAAGTGAAATTTGAGTGCAAGAAGACCAACTGTGATGCCCTCATTGCACCAAACATCTAATTTGCATATAAAGAAAAAGTATCATAACTTAGGAACAGAGCCTCGGATCAACAAAAGTGAACCCCAGTTATGCAGACAGTTGGACAAGGAGATGACAGACTCCTGCTGGTGACAGACTCCTTTTAAATCTTTTTTGACAGTGACGTTTATTATGGGTTATGATATTTGAAGGGAATAATAGATTTATCTCTCCCTGGTCAACCAAGTCTTCTGCCTTTGGGGCAACCTTCAATTCTGCTCTATCCTTCAAACCACACATCAAAGTCCTCTCCACTTCCTGTCACCTCCAACTCAAAAATATCTCTCGGATCTGCATACTCCTCAATCCAGTGAGTTAAAAAATGCTTGTACATGCCATCATCACCTCCCGCCTAGACTACTGTAACATTCTCCTCTGTGGCCTTCCATCTAGCATTCTCTCACCCCTCCAATCTGTCCTCAACTCTGCTGCCCGACTAATCCACCTCTCACCCCCTTACTCTCCTGTCTCTTCTCTATTCCAGTCCCTTCACTAGCTTCCCGTTGCCCAGAGAATCCAGTACAAAAAACTTACTATGACGTACAAAGCCGCCCACAACCTGTCCGCTCCATACATCTGTGACATGATCTCCTGATACCTTCCTACACGCAATCTCCGATCCTCACAAGACCTCCATCTCTATTCCTCTTATCTCGTCTACCCACAATCGCCACCAAGATTTCTCCTGTGCATCCCAAATACTCTGAAACTCTTTACTGCAACATATGGGTGAAAACCCACCTCTTCAGACAAGCCTGCAGCCTACAGTAACCCTGCTGCTATACCCTTATGACCAACTTTACCCTCACCTACTGTGTTCTTCTCCCATCCCTTGTAGGTTGTAAGCCCTGGCAGGCAGGGTCCTCTCTCCTTCTGTACCAGTTTGTATCTTGTCTCGTTCGTGCTTGTTGTACTTGTTTTTTTATTATGTATGTGTACCCTTATCATATGCACAGCTCCATAGAATGAATGACTCTTTAATAGAGTTGAGCGAACGTGCTCGTAACGAGCACTGTACTGCTTGGATCCCCTGCGCTCACATGCGCGCAGCCATCCGGATCCGTCCTCCTCACCCGACGGATCCGGATGCCTGCGCCCATGCGAGGGCAGGGGATCCGAGCAGTACAGTGCTCGTTACGAGCACGTTCGCTCAACTCTACTCTTTAATAATAAATAATAATAATTTATGTTTTAATGGCTTTTCAGACCACATTGAACACCTTTCAGAACCCAGAGTTCTCTGTGACCCGTCAACATGACGACTTCATCTGGTTACATGATGCACTTATTGAGACAGAGGAGTATGCTGGAATTATTGTGAGTATAGTAGGTTTCTATCCTAACAGCTACTCACGGGAAACCTGTTCCTAGTGTGTGTATATGTGTGTATAAAATATATATATATATATATATATATATATAATACTTTACAATAAAGATTGTAAAGGTGTACACAGTTTTCATTTTTTAATTTAATGTTAGTTGGCACAGTAACGTGCATTAGCTTCAATATACAGCTGTATCTGCTTCTGGAAAAGTGGTGACAACCAACATACGACCCAACCAGTGGTCCTGCCACTGTTCTATAGACTCCAGTAGGAGAGAACTTGCATAAGGAAACATCACCTTTCTGTACCTTAACGTAATACTATGTCCAGGTGCTGAGGTAGTTGACACATGCTGATGTACTATTATATGACAATGATTGCGTGGTTTCAGAAGCTGCATCACCATGGAAGGTTGTGGTGATTGACAGCTGGGCTACTGCTGTAACAGTAGAGTTCAGAGAAGCCTCTGATCCTGGCTGTTTACCCATTAGATGCTGCAGTGAATGGATTCCACTACCAAGGACCAGAAGTTATGGTCTGTGGAAGCAGAATCCATAACGGAATTCTTAGATAACCGGAACCTTGAACGCCGAACTTGAAAACACAAGTTCACTTATCACTAACCAAGGCTTCTAGGTGGTTACACAGAGGTAGTGGTCCTGATGGGTTCCCAGTGCCCCCCAAGCTTGCCACGTCTATATGCCTATTTAGAGCAATGTATTACTGGCAGGCAATGATGTTTTGATATATTGAGTATACCAGTGCATTATAGAAGAGATCAATGGATCGCATTGTGAAGTTCCCTTACTAAGACAAGTTAAGTTAATAAAAAAAAAATATTCACAATAAATAATTTAGCCATTTTTCCATAGAAAGTGACTTTATTTTGCATCATTTTTCACGCACAATGCCTCAAAACATTTAAGATTTAACAGGTTGTCCCTTCTTGCATTTTGGTAGCAATGTCTGATAGCTTGCGGTTCTGTCACCTCTGTGACCTGCATCTCTACAACGGGGGCCCCCTCAGTGAACAAGAGCACACCATGCAACCACCGACACCCACCAGTCACTTCTTTAGGAGTACCTATGTACTCGGCTATTTCTGGAACTCCCATAGAGGTGAATGGAGAGGAGGCAGTGGTTGCGCAGTGCTCTTTCTATTCGCTTCTACGAGGACACTGGCTTGGCTCTTTTTGGAGCATGTCGCTGATGTGTGGTGCGCTCTTTCACTTTCTGGGGGTCGTTCTGGAGTTAGATGCGGGTCCCTGAGGGGAGACCTGCACCTATCCAACATTGGTGGCATATCCTAGCAATGGGCCAACCCCTTAACCCTTTCACTCCCGGAGGTTTTTTCGGTCATGCATTTTCGTTTTGCGCTCCCTGCCTTCAAACAGCCATAACTCTTTTATTTTTCTGTTCACATAGCTGTATGAGGGCTTGTTTTTTTGCGGGACAAGTTGTACTTTCCAACGCCACCATTTAATATTGCATATGGTGTAGTGGGAAGCGGGAAAAAAATGCCAAACCGGGTGAAATTGCAAAGAAAACGCTATTCCGCTACAGTTCTACGGGTTTCTTATTTACAGCGTTCGATGTGCATTAAAACTGATCCATTACTTTCATTCTACTGGTCAGTACGAATCCGGCAATACCTAATATGTATAGTTTTTCCTGCGTTTTCATAGTGATAAAATAATTAGAAAGTTGCCCTTTTTTTTTTTCCTTGTCACATCTTGACCCCTATAACTTTTTGATATTTATGTGTACAGAGCTGTATGGGGGCTCATTTTTTGCGGGACGATCTGAAGTTTTTATTGATACCATTCTGGGGTGTGTATGACTTTTTGATCACTTTTTATTTAATTTTTTTTAGAAAAAAAAGCGACAAAATGGCAAATCGCCATTTGGACGCTTTTTTCTGCCACACAATTCGCCGTATTGGAATTTTTTTTTTTATATATTTTAGAAGTACAGGCATTTTCGGTCACGGTGATACCCATGATGTCTATATTTATTGTTATTTAGGTATTTATTTTTTAATTATACGGAAAGGGGGGTGATTTGAACTTTTATATCTTTTTTATTTTTTATATATTTTTTAACATTTTTTTTTATTTTTTTTTTACTATTTGACAGCTCAAATATGGGCTTATATATTGTGGCTTTTTTTTTTTTCTTTATGAGCAATCAGGGATTTTCTAGACTCAGAAATCCAAGAATTGCTCATTTCTTATCCTGGCCTGCCATCTAGTGGCCAGAATAAGAATTGCACTTTGAAAACTGTAATCCTCACCAGCGAGGATTACAGTTTTCATATGGTGTACAGACACCCCGATTGGCCACACGGGGTGTCTGTACACGGGTTCAGACGCATCTAAACGCCCAGGAAGACGCTGCCAATGGTGGTAAGTAGCGGCAAGTCTCTGCTGTTAGAAACAGCAGAGACTTGCCGGCCATGACGCCCGCCGCACCCACGCCGTAAATGTACGGCGCTGGGCGTGAAGGGGTTAAAGGACTTGGAACTAAGGTGCAAATGACTGATACTGAAACTAATGGGTATTGGAAGCCCTGAGGAAGCCGAGAATGGCAAAACCAGTGGTCGAACAGAGCAGACTCCTTTTACTCTTGTATTTTATGCCTTCATGTTATTTTACATGTGAGCATAATAAATCCTTCTAATCTTTTATGCTGGAAGCAGTCTGCACTATTTTTTTTCTGCCTATCGGTGATTATATTATGGCAGATTTGTGAAAGCGAGGGAGAGTATATTATCTGTAGTTCTGGAGGCTTTTCTGTCTACAGTGTGGAATGGAAGAATATATATCTCGAAGGTCTACATTGGACCTGCAGTGGGAATTGACGGAGATTGTAAAAGATCCATAGGACCTCGCTGGAATAGCAGCTAAGTGGGAACAGCTTCCAGTATCCATTTGTTTGACTCTGGGCTATAAAAGTGTCTGTGATTTGCAGCCATAGGCATTGTGCGTGAATGTTCCTATATAAGGGTCCGCCCACCAACACTTGAAAGTAGTGCAATGACCATGTTCTTTTAATAATTTTAGTTTTATTTTGAAAAGTCTTAATCTCTTTTCCCACGCACACTTTCATATGGTATTGTCTGTGTAATAAAGTTAAAGGGGTTGTCCAGGATTAGAAAAAATGGCTGCTTTATTCTCAAAACCGTTTCATAGCTGTCCATGGGTTTTGTCTGGTATTAAAGCTCCACACATTTGAAGTGAATGGGGCCGAGCTGTAATACCACACACACAACGTGTTGTGCTCTTTCTATTCCTGGAAAATGGCATTGACGTGTTACTTAAACTGCATAGATAAAAAAAAATAATAACCATCAAGCTTCATTTACTCAAAAACATATTGCTCAGCCTGCAAAAATTCCAAACTCACATGGCTACATCCATGGAAAAACAAAAAAGTTACAGCTCTTGGAATGTAATGATGGAAAAGAAAAAAAACTGCCAGGGAGTCTGCCCCAGGAAATTCACTATTAAACCAGGCACAGTGCCCTGTAGATCTAGCTCAGCTGAAATGTAATGGTACCTTTCACTTAGGCTACTTTCACACTAGCGTTTTATAATTCCGGTATTGATTTCCATCATAGGGGCTCAATACCGGAATAAAACGCTTCAGTTTTGTCCCCATTCATTGTCAATGGGGGCAAAACTGAACTGAAGACAACGGAATGCTCCTAAAAGCATTCCGTTCCGTCTTCAGACCGAAGAGCAAACCGCAGCATGCGCACCAAGACGGATCCGTCATGACCCCCAATTTGGTGTGACACAATGGTGAACGGATCCGTCACCTGCACACATACATACACACATACAGACATACACATAAACATACACATACATACTAACATGCTCCCGGCAGGTCTCCACAGCGCAGGAGGAGCAGGACGGCGCACACATAGGACAATTCCACCCGGCGCCCAGCAGAGGGCGCTGTCGGGAATCGTCCTATATGCGTGCCGTCCTGCTCCTGTACTGTGCTGTGGAGACCTGCCGGGAGCATGTAAGTATGTATGTGTATTTGTCTGTGTGTATGTACTGTGTGACATGTGTGGGGCCGGAGCGTGGTTCCGGCCCCACACATGTCCCTGCGGCAGCACGGATCCGGCAGCACTCTTCACCTGCCGGATCCATGCTGCCGCTAATGTGAAAGAGGCCTTAGCGATCTGTTGCTTCTTTCAAAAGAAAAAGCTTTTAATCTATATGCAAATGAGCAGTTGAGGGCACAGAGGGCGGGCTCAAGCCACGGAGTGTGCCACCATGCTCCCTAGGCTTCCTCTGCCAACCCCTCCGTTTCCTTCTTGATTGACGGCACCAGAGTAATAAACGCCTACAGAATTTATTAGATATTGCCCTTTGAACACCATGAACCTATACATGAAATCATAGACATTAAAAAGGACTCAGTAATGAATACAAAAATATATCACAGATAAATTAAAATATTTTATTAATCTATAAAAACAATAGTTTGTCACACAAATAATAAAAATTGCTTTACACAATAATCCAATGTATGCATTATATTCCACCACCTTTTGGAATTTTTTCCCACTACAAAATAAGCCCTCATACTACTATGTGAACGGAAAAATAAAAAAAAGTTATGGCTCTGGGAAGGTGGGGAGTGAAAAACGAAAACACAAAGTCAAAAAACCTCTGGAGTAGAAGGGGTGAAATCATTCTGTCATGATTGCTAGATATAATATAGGGTCGCCCACGAAAAAGTAGCCCGCCTCCAGCGATAGTATGACAAGATAAACGAGCAAGTGGGTTTTTGTGTTTTTTGTTTTAATTACCCAAAAGTCCTATAAGATGCTGAACGCTGTCCCCATTCACATCTCTGCATCTTTGGGCTCGTCGGATTATGTTGGCTGATACTGCTTGCAGCTCTTCACGAGTGTTGCTGCAGAAAAATGTCCTGCTTTTTCCAACAAGAAGAGGCAACATGCCGCACCTCACGGATTTTGACATTTTCTTTTGTACTTGTAGATACCACCGTCTCCTGCAAAACCTGATTTTGATGGACCTAGAGACAAAATGCAGAAGCTCGGTGAAGGCGAGGGCTCCATGACAAAGGATGAATTTGCCAAAATGAAGCAAGAATTAGAAGCGTATGTATCTGAGCTGTATATGCCATGGAGTAAGACTTTATTAAACGCGTTGTCCCATGAAGATGACTCATCCCCTATCCATGGTAGAAGATAAGTGTCTGATCTGGGGTGGCGTGAGAATGGGGGCTTGTTCTTCCCTGTTTGAATGGAGCCACAATTGCACGTACACACTACTGCTCAGTTTAGCTTTATGGGGCTGACGGAGTGTATGAGTTATGAATGAATTATTAGCCTTCAGTAAGGGTACAGAGGGGAGTTAACCAGTTGGGGGAGTGTCCCTGCACAGTCGGAAAATAGCAGCACTGATTGGATAGAGTGAGTCTGTGCAGATACACACCCCCAACTAGTTACCTCCCCTCTGTACCCTTACTGCAGACTGCTAGCAATTCATTCATAACTTCTAGTACAAATAATAAAGGAATGACACAACATAGAGACATAAGAATAGATGATCCAGAATTCATATTACACGGGGAATGCATAAAGCTATTAAAACAGGCATGTCAGGAGTGGTGAAAGGTCCTCTTTAAAATGGATTTTCAGGGAGTTCAACATTGATGACCTATCCTCAGGATAGGTTGTCAATACCAGATCTGGTGGACGGGTTCCCGGCATCCCTACCAATCAGCTGTTTGAAGAGAAGTACTGTGGCTACTTCCTTGGCCAGTGAGGATAGGTCTTCAATATTGTACCCCCAGGAATCCACTTTTATTTAGATCTTTATGTAATGGAACTGACAAAATATACAAATTGTTACAGTGGAATGAAAAGAAAAATACCTTTTTTTAAAAACAAAAACTGAAAAGTTGCGAGTGCATATGTATTCACTCCCTTTTCTATACAACCTCTAAATAAGGACTGGGTCTATTCAATTAACTTTCTAAGTCACATAATCAGTTGAATAAAGTCCCCTTATGTGCCATCAGATGTCACATGATGTGAGTATAAATACACCTGATAGGCTCCAGTCCAGAGTCAGCAGCACTACTGCGTAAGCAACATGAAGACCAAGGAGCCTCCAAACATGCCACAGACAAAGTTGTAGAGAAGTATAAATCAGAGTTGGGTTATAAAATAAAAATAAAAAAATCCAAAACTTTGAACATTCCATGGAGCATCATTGAAGGGGTTTTTCACCCTCGAGGGCCTTTCTGGCAGACCCCCAGTGTATCTGGACCTGCGGAGGGAATCATACTTACATGATTGCCACTGGGTTCTGTCTCCTTCACTCCCCCGCCTCTTCTGCAGATCGTCAGTCTATCAACATCCAGTCTGACAGTGGTCACTTGGCTGCTACAGACTATGCCCGGCTGCGGCGGTGACTTGTGCTCCCGGTGACAGGACGCATGGGGTACACACCACTGCTGTGGCCAGACATTGGCTGCAGTGTCCACATGTCTTGTGTTTAAATCTGAATGAAAGAGCAATGTGATCAGGTAAGTATGAAACCCTCCGCAGGTCCAGCCCTGCTGGGGGTATGCCAGAAAGGCCACCCAGGGTGAACAACCCCTTTAAATTCATTATGAAAATGGAAAGAATTTGGCACAGCTACAAACCAGACAAGAGAAGACCATCCATCAAAAATCACAGACCGGACAAGGAAAAGTCACCAACGATGACACTGAAGGAGCTCTTAAGATCCACAGTGGAGATGGAAGTATCTGTCCATAGGACCATTGTAAGCCGGACACTGCACAGCGTGATAATTTATGGAAGAGGAGCCAGGAAAAAGCAATTGCTTAAAGGGGTAATCAAGGATTTGAAAAACATGGCTGCTTTCATCCAAAAACAGCACCACATCTTTACATAGGTGGTTTGTGGTATTGTAGATCTGCCCCATTGACCCCAATAGAGCCAATCTGCAATACCAGATAGTTGGGGTGGTACTGTTTTTGGAAGAAAGCAGCCATGTTTTTCTAATCGTGGACACCCCCTTTAAACATAAAACATGAGACAACATGTTTGGAGTTTGGCTGACTCCCCAAACACATGTAAGAAGGCTTTCTGGTCAGATGAAACTAAAATTCAATGTTTGCCTCATCATGGGAAGCATAAAAACACAACCCTTCTCATCACCCCAGGAACATCATTGTGGTGGCAGTGTCCTACTGTAGAGATGCTTTCTGCAGGGCAGTTCTTGAGGAAAACCTGTTTCAGTTTGCCAGAGATTTGAGACTGGGACAGAAGTTCACCTTGCAGCGGGACAATGAACCTATACATACTTCTAAAGCTACACTGGAGTTGTATAATGGGAAATCTTTACATGTCTTTGAATAGCCTAGTCAAAGCCCAGACATCAATCCAATGGAGAATCTGTGGCATGATGGGAAGACAGCTGTACACCAACACAACCCGACTAACTTTAAGGTGGTGGAGCAGTTTTAGTTAGCGGAAAGGCCAAAAATCCAAGTCCATATGTGCCCAAGAGACTCGCGTCTCTAATTGCTTCAAAAGGTGGATCCACAAAGTATTGACTTTCGAGATGAATATTTATACACCTTAAAGTTCTTGGTTTTTTTTTCTTAAAGGGATATTCCCATCTCAGACATTGATGGCACATTGCTAGAATATGGCATCAATGTAAAATAGGCACAGGTGCCATGTCTGGGACCCACTTCTATCTCCAGAATGGGACCCTGAAGTGAACAGATAGGACCTAAGTGTGCGTGGCCACCCTCCATTTACCGCTATCAGAGTTCCAAAAAATAGTTGAGCATGTGTGGTGTGATCCCCTTCACTTCAGGGGCCTCTTTCTGGAGGTAGGAGCGGGTCCCAGACATGTGACTAACACCTTTGCTGACACTGACCTATCTGACATCAATGGCATATCTTATTTCGCCTTTACACTATCATTGCATATAATCCTATCCGTAACTTCGCCACATAAACGGCCCAGCTACTACTATTAATCATCAATCAAAAATAAACAGGAACTGAGCCAATGAACTGTTTACCCATAAAAACAATTTATAGCAAAGGTGACCCCAAAAGTTAAGGAGCTAAATACACAGGGTAGAACCACAATACGTCCCTCTAACCTAAATATGTAATCAGAAAATCAATCATATGGTTACACATGGCACTCTAGTAAGGGAAAATACTTCCCACACTTCAACATAAGAAGATTAAAAAAAAACCAATCAATGATAATAAAGAAATGCCATACCAAAGGAGGGACGATATTAGTGGATCTTCCACATACCTCGACACGCGTTTCGCATGTTGCTGCTTCGTCAGGAGGAAGTGGCTAAACTGCCTAAAAAGGGGAACGTGCTACACCCATATGGCAATTCTGGCGCATGGCTAATCATAACATGCCCATGTCTCTGTGATCGAGCCGGTCTGCACTGCAAACGAGGGGAAAATGTGAGCGGGCACATATGCCCGCCCCTGTGCCTCGTTCACTGCGGCACTAGAGGCGCTCACGCGCCCAATCTCCTGTGGTCATGTGACCACAAATCTGGTGTCTGCTACTGGAAAGGGCAAAAAAAGCAAGTCTCTAAAAATAGAAATAGAAAGTGATGTTTAAACTTAACTACTACAGCATATCCTCTTCAATACAGTGATGATACAGTGTACTATGTAAGTAAAACCAATTGTAGAAAAGAATATGCGTGGAATGAAAAACTAAAAATAATGTGAAGTCAAAACCCTACATGTAAAGTGCCATTAGTGTAGTGCAATAAAGGCAATGCTAACAATACCTCGTCATCAAATAAGCTAATTGCATTCTGTGTATATATAATCATTTATATTATAATAATTTATATTATGAATATAGTGCATAATAGTGCAACATTACAATATATTATCTTAAAAACACAACTGATTAAAGGGAGTCTTTCACCTGTTTTTCACCTATACGATAACTATCAGCACTGCCCCACAGAAGATTGCAGACACATCCCAGACATACCTGTGTGCACTGTGTGTCTGTATTACATGTCCAGAAAAAGCACTTTTATTCTGCAGGAAAACAGCTCCCAAGTGCCCAGCTCTGCTGCTGCAAACCAGACTGAAGAGGGGAGGGCTGCTTTAGCTGCTCATATCTTGGGATTAGTAGCAGTTAGAAAAATGGTTCGGACCTTCTTTGAAAGCTTTCAAACAATACCAATACCACAGCATTATATCCATTATATCAGAAGATATAGCTGTTAGAAATCCAGTCTGGAGAGAAAGGTGTTTTTACTTTCACTTTCAGCCGGGCACTTAGGAGCTGTTTTACTGCAGAATAAGGCTACATTCACACGTCCGTATGTGTGCACATCCTGGAAAACGGTCAGTTTTTTGCGGATCCGTTGTTCCGCAAAAAGCTCAGTTTTTCCAGGACATCCGTTCCGTCTTTCCATAAAAAACGGAAAGGATGTATCCATATGTCATCCGTTTTTTGCGGATCCGCAAAAAATGAAAGGATGAATAACATCTTTTTTTTTCACCCCTCCTGGAACGGAATCCGCAAATGCGGATGACATGCGGATGCCTTTCTGCATGTCTTCCGCATTTTTTGCGGATCCATAGACTTTCATTGTGCTACGGACCGCAATTCGGGAGAAAAGTAGGACAGGAGGATTTCTGTTTGCGGATTCGCAAAACGGAACAGATTAACGGATGCGGACAACATACGGTGCAATGTCCGCAGATTATCAGGACCCATTGAAATGAATGGATCCGCAAAAACCGTCAGCAATTGCGGAACGGATGTGGATAGATTGCGGATGTTTTAAACGGACATGTGAATGTAGCCTAAAAGTGCTTTTCCTGGACATGTAATACAGACACACAGTGCACACAAGGTATGTCTGGGATGTGTCTGCAATCTTCTGTGGGACAGTGCTGTTAGTTATATTGGTGAAAATGAGGTGAAAGAATCCCTTTAAAAATATGAAAAATAAATAATGTGATCCATATCAAAATCGTAGTGCCACTCAAATCGTGAAAATCATGGTGAAAAAAAGGGTATTCTTTGCATTGCTTTTATTGCACTACACTAATGGCACTTTACATGTAGGGTTTTGACTTCACATTATTTTTAGTTTTTCATTCCACGCATATTCTTTTCTACAATTGGTTGTACTTACATAGTACACTGTATTATCATTGTATTATGCACAGGCACCATCCGTGTGGCCAGCGCGGATGGATGCAGACCCATTCAAACTTGAATTGTTTTCCGTGATCTGTTTGCACCGCAAAAAAGTAGAGCACGTTCTATTTTTTTGCGGAGCGGTTTCAGGGACAGAAATTACACGGAAGCGCTCCATAGTACTTCTGTGGCCTTCCATTCCATGCCTCCATTCCTTATCTTCTGGATTGTGCACCGATTCAAGTGGGGCCGCAATACGGGCATGTCTGGCACACATTCGTGTGCATGAGCCCTTAAAGTGACGTGGTGTAAATCATATGACACAAACTCTGCAAACTTTTGATTCCAGGTTGCAAACCAACAAGGAAAAAACCCAAGAGAAAGGCGGCATGAATACTTTCACCAGGCACTGTCTACTACTTTGTATTCCCATGTGTACTATATTTGTCTAGCATCAGCCTGCAGCTGTAGCTATTGGCACAAAGAAAGAATATTTGGAATATTTGCTTTATTTTTTTATCTTCAGTTCAGTTTTTGGAGAGCTGCTCCCAGGCTTTATATTGTATGACGTTAGACTTTTGGGATTTGTTGGGCAGGCCTTGTTGGACAGACCGATACGGCATCGCATTGCAGCACTTGACTGCTAATGCTTTAAATGAAGAACATGTAGACTGGAAGCTGGGGAAAATATAATATGTCACTGATAGGTGAATGCATTCAACAACTCTGCTCTCCATGTCCTGACAGTGAATACCTGGCAGTGTTTAAGAAGACGGTCTCGGTGCATGAAGTCTTCCTTCAGAGAATTGCCTCCCACCCCGTCTTGAGCAAAGACCACAACTTCCAAATATTCCTGGAATACGACCAAGATGTAAGCACCCTTCCTTCCTGTGTAGAAAGTGAAGCTTGAATGCTGAGGCGGCAGATTTATTTGCTGACCTATACGTGTAGATGAGCATTTTTGTTACATGTAATATTCCACAAAATAGATGACTGTCTCAGCACTTTCTAGTCAAATATGAGGTTCACACTTCAGTTCCTTACCACATCTTCCCACCTCACCGGACCTGTAGAGGGGAGCAGACTCAACTGCTCCCTGCCACTGGGTCCTGGCCCCTTTGTTTCCCTGCTGCCATTGACCTTCTCCGGTCCCCACTTGTAAAATTCCGGTTTGATGAGCGTCACATGTGCCTGGCCACAGTGGTGACATGTCCCCAGTGTATTGCATCACTGGTCCATGTGACGCATGGGGGACACATCACGGGTCCAATGGTCCACAGGATAACTATTAGGTGGGGGGTCCACCCACAGGAATCCACACCAGTCACGAGAACAGGGGCCCTGTACAACTCTCTGCACCCTTGCTCCTCCTGCTTCCTCTTTGAGACTCTACCACTCTTGATGGACAGGACCATGTACCTCATCGTGGGTTTCACCCTGAGGATTTAAAATCTGTACCACTGCAGATTTTTTTTGCAGCAGGTGGATGAGAGAATGAGATTTCTTAAATTGGTTTTCCAGGTTCTAGATGCTGATGACCAATCCTCAGGTTACCAGAAGCAGAAACCGCCATCCATTGTGTAGTGGCTGTGTCAGGTTACCATTCACTTGAATGGAAGCTGTAGAAACCTGACATGGCCACTACACAGTGGACAGAGCTTTCGGTCTCTGGCTCCACTGTGTCATCACACTCTACAAAAAAAAAAACAAAACCTGGAAAACTCATTTAAAATCTCATCCACTTTGCTGGTACTGTAAAACACTGCAAATTTTCCACACAACTCCATGGCGGAAAAACTGTGTTTCAGTCTCGTTTAGAAATACAATAAAACTCTGTGGTGTGGCATGGATAGGATGCAGCTGGTTGCAGTGATATTAAACCATCTAGCAGTTTAAGGAGAAACTAGAATCCATGATGAAAGAAAATGTTCAGAAATACGTCTGAAAGGTTTGACCAGATCTACCATCCATTGACATCACACACCTGTTGAGTGGATTGGTAGATGGAGACTCTCCTTCCACCTGGAGGATTTACTTGTGCAAACGGGTCACAGAGTGAAGTGGAGCCTGTACATTCATGAGAAGGCCTTAACAAGGGAACTGGATTAATATCTCTGTGACCAACCGCTTTCTACACATGCAGCACCACATAGACATATGTATTCGCGTGATCGGTTGAGTTGATTTGTTGCTTCTTGAATTTTGCAGATAAATTTAGCCAAGTATTCCACTGTGTCCGTTGAATAATTGCAGAATTAATACTTAAAATTAGCAATTTTCTGTATTTGTGTGTGTTTTATTTAGTTAAGTGTCCGAAGGAAAAATACCAAAGAAATGTTTGGTGGCTTTTTCCGGAGCATGGTGAAAAGTGCAGATGAAGTTCTACTTTCTGGAGTCAAGGTGAGATAATCTGCAGCATGGACGTCACAACACCTATTAAAGCCTTATGTTAGTATATTAAAACCTTCTGCAACTTTCTGATATGTTTGGCATTTTCATTTCTCACTTATGTCAAAAGATTGCTGTCAGTGAATGAGGACATTCTTATTTACACCCTGAGGTTGAACAAATGTAGCGTTTCTATGCAGTCTAGGTCATTGTCTGTGAGAATCAGCACCTCCTGTCCTGATAGCTTACTATCAGGACAGGAGAAGGTAAAATGCATAAAATGACCTTACAAAAATCCTCTGACGGAGTGCCACCAAACAGGGCGTGTAGCATAATTACAGCCTCTTCAGAGCTATACATAAAGCACTTACTCCATAGCTACTCTCAAACTCCTTCAAATACTTCTGAGATTCTCTGCTTCAGTCCATCCCCAGATCCCTCGCACTTGGTCCCTGTGTAAACCAGCAGCAGTAATAAAAAAAAAACATATGGAGAGCAGAGTCTGTCATAAGAAAAACCAAATATTCATTTTATCTACTTATGTTACTCTCATATCCAAGGAGAGTTCATTACAGACCCCATCGATCTTCTTGGTCAGCAAATTATATCTCCCATGCTCTTGTCTGTCTTCCAGTGGATCACTGTAGTTGGGATATTTGTTTTATTCATTTGAAAACAGTATACATTCATCCAACGCGTTTCAGAGTTTGCCCCTTTATCAGGAATCCTGATGTGATCTGCTACATGGAAGACAGGCGAGCGCATGGGGGTTTAATTTGATAATGTAGGGGAGTCTGTGTTGAAACTTCCTCGTAGAGGTGAGTAAGACCAAGTGGTTCACATGGTTTTATGTATGACAGAGACTGCTCTCCGATATATGTGTTTATTATTGCTGCTATATAACTTACAGAGGAAGCCTAGAGTAGATCCAGTTATAACAAGACAACTTACCTGATTGTACAAGTTAGTGAAGGAGTTTAAAGTTGTCCTATCTGGACATTTACAGGATAACATTAGGACATGCCATAAGTGTCTGATTGATGTGGTTCCCACCTCTGGGAACTGCTCATATTTCAAGAGAGGGGCACCGCCATGAATGGAGAGCAAACTGCTCATTCATGGCTTTCTCCATCCATTGCTATGGGACTTCAGAAAATTGGTTAAGCTACTATTGGAAGTCCTATAGCGGTGGATAGAGGAGAAAGAGCTGTGCATATGTGATGTCCTCTTCTTTTACTGCTATAGGACATCCAAAAATCGCCAAGCGGCCTTGCACAGCTATTTTTGGAAATCCCATAGCGGCAAACTGAGAGACTGCCATGCATGCACAGTATGCTTTTCATTCATGATGGGGGCATTTTCTTGACATAGAAGGGCTTTCAGAGGTGGAACCTGAACTAAGGGTGTTTTTCTACTCTTTTATTTTTAGTGGGTTTTTTTTGCCTCAACATTTTGGTGCATTTTTGCAGTAAAAATACCAGCTCCAGCTCTGAAGGTCTGAGGGAAATATAAAAATGCAAGACACGCAAACGTTTTTTTTGGCTAATGGGGTTTTGGTTAGGCTACTTTCACATCTGCGTTTTTGTTTCAGATTTTGAGATCAGGCAGAGGATTTTGGGGTAGGACATTCCAGAGAACTGGTAAAGCTCGGGGGAAGTCTTGGAGTGAGAGGTTCAGACAATGGTGGATGTCCGTTGTAAATTGTTTGCAGAGTGTAGGGTGGTAGACAGAGGTGAGGGAAGAGATGTAGGGGGGTGCAACAAGATGTTTAAATTGGATTCTATACTGTATCGCCAACCAATGTAATGACTGGCACAGAGTGGAGACATCGGAGTAGCGGTTAGACAGGTTACCCTGGTAGCTGCATAAAGGATAGATTGTATAGAGCAGGAGGCCAGTTAATAGTGACTTACAGTAATCAAGGTGGGAATGGATCAGGTCAACAATAAGTTGATGTTGTTTCCATAGTTAGAAACAAGCTTTTTCTAGAGATATTTTTGAGGTGCAGGTGACATAAGCGGGTGAGAGATTGAACATGGTTGTGAAGACGAGTGATCAGTGTCAGACGTAACACCGAGACAGCGGGTGTGCTGTCTAAGCGTTATGGTAGTGCCACACAATGAGAGGGAGATATTAGGTTTAGGTAGGTTAGTAGATGGAGAGAACACAAGAAATTCCGTTTTTGAAAGATTCAGGTTCACATAGAGAGGGGACATGATGTTAGAGACAGCAGGCAGCCAATGACTGGGGTTCTGTAATATAGCAGATGATGTCGGGGGATGAAGTATATAGTTGTGTGTCATCAGCATAGACATGGCACTGGAAACCAAATCTGCTGATGGTCTGTCCAATTAGGGCTGTGTAGAGCGAAATGAGGAGAGGAACTAGAGCTGAATCCTGAGGAACTCCAATAGCAAGAGAGAGAAAAGAAGTGGAGCCAACAAATGATACACTGAAAGAGCAGTCAGAGAGATAGGAAGAAAACCAGGAGAGGGCAGTGTCCTTTAGGCCGATAGATTGGAGCATGGTGAGTTGGAGATGGTGGTCACAGTGTCAAAAACTACAGTGAGATAATTTGTCACTTTGGTGAGGGCAGTTTCTGTAGAATGTAGGGTGTGGAAACCAGACTGTAATGGAGAGTGAGCAGAGAGATAGCAAACAAGGCGAGAGTAGACCAGATGCTCCAGCAGTTTAGAGATGAAGGGAAGTTTGGAGACTGGTTTGTAGTTGTGCATGACTGGTCAAGAGAAGGTTTTTTGTTTTAATACTTTTTTTTCTGGCATTTTGACGTCACCTTCTCTGGGAAGCACTAGAAAAAAATCACAGTTCACACATCAAAGTAAAAAAGCCATAAAAGTACAGTCATGGCCAAAAGTTTTGAGAATGACACAAATATTATATTTTCACATGATCTGCTGCCCTCTGGTTTTTATGTGTGTTTGTCAGATGTTTTTATCACATACAGAAATATAATTGCAATCATACTATGAGTAACAAAAGCTTATATTGACAGAATGAGTTAATGCAGCAAGTCAATATTTGCAGTGTTGACCCTTCTTCTTCAGGACCTCTGCAATTCTCCCTGGCATGCTCTCAATCAACTTCTGGACCAAATCCTGACTGATAGCAGTCCATTCTTGCACAATCAATGCTTGCATTTCGTCAGAATTTGTAGGTTTTTGTTTGTCCACCCATCTCTTGATGATTGACCACAAGTTCTCAATGGGATTAAGATCTGGGGAGTTTCCAGGCCATGGACCCCAAATCTGTATGTTTTGTTCCCTGAGCCATTTAGTTATCACCTTTGCTTTATGGCAAGGTGCTCCATCATGCTGGAAAAGGCATTGTTGATCGCCAAACTGCTCTTGGACGGTTGGGAGAAGTTGCTCTTGGAGGACATTCTGGTACCATTCTTCATTCATGGCTGTGTTTTTAGGCAAGACTGTGAGAGAGCCGATTCCCTTGGCTGAGAAGCAACGCCACACATGAATGGTTTCAGGATGCTTTACAGTTGGCATGAGACAAGACTGGTGGTAGTGCTCACCTCGTCTTCTCCGAATAAGCTGTTTTCCAGATGTCCCAAACAATCGAAAAGGGGATTCATCAGAGAAAATGACTTTACCCCAGTCCTCAGCAGTCCACTCCCTGTACCTTTTGCAGAATATCAGTCTGTCCCTGATGTTTTTTTCTGGAGAGAAGTGGCTTTTTTGCTGCCCTCCTTGAGACCAGGCCTTGCTCCAAGAGTCTCCACCTCACAGTGCGTGCAGATGCACTCACACCTGCCTGCTGCCATTCCTGAGCAAGCTCTGCACTGCTGGTAGCCTGACCCCGCAGCTGAAACACTTTTAAGAGACGGTCCTGGCGCTTGCTGGTCTTTCTTGGGCGCCCTGGAGCCTTTTTGGCAACAATGGAACCTCTCTCCTTGAAGTTCTTGATGATGCGATAGATTGTTGACTGAGGTGCAATCTTTCTAGCTGCGATACTCTTCCCTGTTAGGCCATTTTTGTGCAGTGCAATGATGACTGCACGTGTTTCTTTAGAGATAACCATGGTTAACAGAAGAGAAACAATGATGCCAAGCACCAGCCTCCTTTTAAAGTGTCCAGTGGTGTCATTCTTACTTAATCATGACAGCCCTGTCCTCATCAACACCCACACCTGTGTTAATGGAGCAATCACTGAAACGATGTTAGCTGGTCCTTTTAAGGCAGGGCTGCAATGATGTTGAAATGTGTTTTGGGGGATAAAGTTCATTTTCTAGGCAAATATTGACTTTGCAAGTAATTGCTGTTAAGCTGATCACTCTTTATAACATTCTGGAGTATATGCAAATTGCCATTATAAAAACTGAAGCAGTAGACTTTGTAAAAATTAATATTTGTATCATTCTCAAAACTTTTGGCCATGACTGTACATGCACTATGGAAAAATTAGGGGGATTTCTATGTTTTTTTGTGGTAAAAGGAAGCCAGTGCAAATCCTTGTGTGTGTAGACCCTTAGGGTTTTTTTCATGTTAGACATTTATTGCCTGTCCACAGGATATGCTAGAAATTCCTGAGAGAGGGGGTCTCAGAGTATATGCCATAAACGTCTAAAAGGGGGTTTCTGTAAAGTTGTTCATGTGTTTGTATTATTATTATTAATTTTTTTGTGTAGTAACCTATTTCAGTTACTTTGTTAAGGTCCTTTTACACGGGCCGATTATCGGCCGAAAATTCGTTCCTAGGAACGCTAGTGCCGATAATCGGCCCGTGTAAAAGTGGCCCTAATCAGCCGACGAACGAGCAAAACGCTCGTTCGTCGGCTGATTGGATCTTTTGTAAAAACCAAAAGATCCGATCTGTCGGGCGCACATCGCCCTGTGTAAACAGGCGATGTGCGCCTGACAGCATGGAGCTTCCAGGCCGCACGAGCGATACAGCGATCACTCGTGCGGCCCGGCGCTCGATTCATCGGGCCGTGTAAAGGCTCCCTGAACGAGCGCCGATGTCGCTGATCGGCGCTCGTTCAGGGAGACTTTATCGGCCCGTCTAAAAGGGCCTTTAGTCAGACCCTAAACTGACAATTGCCATGTCCTGCCTCTTATCTCCTCCATATGCAGGAAGTAGATGAATTCTTTGAACAAGAAAAGATGTTTCTTGTCAGTTATCACACGAGGATCAAGGACTCCTGTGCCAAATCTGACAAAATGACTCGATCACACAAAAGTGAGTACTTTGGGTTTAATTTTATAAGTGTATGTATATACAGTGGAGGAAATAAGTATTTGATCCCCTAGTAAAACATCATTTAATACTTGGTGGCAAAACCCTTGTTGGCAAGCACAGCAGTCAGACGTTTCTTATAGTTTTTTATAAGGTTTGCACACACTTCAGGAGTAATTTTGGCCCACTCCTCTCTGCAAATCATCTCCATATCCTTAAGGTTTTTAGGCATGCATTTGGAAATGCGAAGCTTCAACTCTCTCCATAGATTTTCGATGGGATTGAGGTCAGGAGACTGGCTAGGCCATTCTATGACCTTGATATGCTTCTTATGGAGCCACTCCTTTGTTTCCTTGGCTGTATGATTTTGGTCGTTGTCGTGCTGAAAGACCCATCTTCAGTGCCCTGGCAGAGGCAAGGAGGTTGTCACCCAGGATTTTGCGATACATGGCCCCGTTCATCTTCCCGTCAATGTGGTGAAGTTGGCCTGTGCCCTTAGAAGAAAAACACCCCCAAAACATAATACTTCCACCACCATGCTTGACGGTGGGGATGGTATTCTTAGGATCATATTCTGTATTTTTCTTCCTCCAAACACATTGAGTTGAGGCCAAAGAGCTCAATTTTGGTCTCATCTGACCACAGCACCTTCTCCCAGTCTCTCTCAGAGTCATTAATATGTTCATTGGCAGACTTGAGGCGGGCCTGGACGTGAGCCTTCTTGAGCAGAGGAACCTTGCGTGCACTACAGGATTTTAAACCATTACGTCTCAGTGTATTACCAATGGTTTTTTTGGAGACTGTGGTCCCAGCTGCCTTGAGATCATTACTCAGCTCCTCCCGTGTAGTTCTTGGCTGATTTTTAGCCTTTCTCATGATCAATTAGACTCCACGAGGTGATATCTTGCATGGAGCTCCAGGCCTGGGTCGATTGACAGTAATGCTTTGTAGCCCATTCCAGCCTTGTGTAGGTCAACAATTTTGTCCCTGACATCTTTAGACAGCTCTTTAGTCTTGCCCATAGTGGAGATGTTGGAGTGTCACTGAGACTGTTGGCAGGTGGCCTATTATACAGGTGACAATTTGGGACAGGTGTCTCTCATCCAGGTAACGACTTCACTGTGATTAGGGTGTGTCAGTGGTCTGTGGGAGCCAACATTAGTCATGGTTTTACTAGGGGATCAAATACTTATTTCCCTCAATGAAATGCAAATTATTTTTTATTTCTCATTTCATGTAATTTTCTTTGTTTTTCTTTTGATATTCTATGTGGCACTGTTAAAATAAAGCTGGCATAAAATTATGAGACGTTTCATTTATTTTTTTTGTATTAAAACTTTTAAAGTCAGTGGGGGATCAAATACTTATTTCCTCCACTGTATGTATGCTGAATATATTTTCAATAATAGATGATTAGTTGTTGGTTTGAGGAGGGAAGGAGAGGGCAAAATTTGAAATAGATAGAGGTGCCTATCTATCTATACAGTATTTAAGAGTATCCCGGTTATATGAAGTTATACACTGTTATACACTTATATAGCACTGACATATTCCACAGCGCTTTACAGACATTAGCATCAGGCTGTCCCCAGTGGGGCTCACAATCTGAGTTCCCTATCAGTATGTCTTTGGAGTGTGAGAGGAAACTGGAGTACCTGAAGGAAACCCACACAAACACAGGGAGAACATACAAACTTCATGCAGATGTTTTCCATGGTCTGATTCGAACCCCGGACCCTACCGCTGCGAGCCACCATGCTGCCCCCACATGATAGGGAACACCTATTAGATCGGTTGGAGTCCTACTGCTGGGACCACCATGATCACTAGAGTGTTTTGGGGGGTCCCAGTACCCTGTCAGGTATGCACACAGCCACTCCATTAATTTCTATAGGAGTTCAGGAGATAGCAGAGTACAGCACTCTACTATCTCCAGAACTTATGTGGCAATGAATGAAGCGGCCACTCTTGTGCCCGACTGGCTGCTCCGTTCATTTTGAGGGGCCTCCACGGCTTACGGGGCTCTCGTGATTAGTCGGGGTACAAGTAGTAGGAATAACTTTACATAATGGAATACCCCTTTAATAGTGTATTCCACAAACCTGCATTGAGACTTATTTCTTTTCTTAAAGGGTTATTCTCATTTTAGACAATGGGGGCATATCGCATGCGCAGCCGCCCTCCATTCATTTCTATGGGGCCGCCGAAAATAGCTGAGCGCTGGCTCGGCTACTTACGTCGTCTCCATAGAAATGAATGGGAGCGGTGGCCGCGCTTGCGCGCTGCACTCCCATTCATTTCTATGAGTGCAGCGGGAAGCTGTGCCTGGTGGTGGCCGGACCCCCGGAAACCCGGGGTCCTCCAGGCGCAACGCTCCTTGCTCCGTTCTGGATATAGGTGTGGTACCTGCACCTATAAGACAATGGGGGCATATCCTAGCGATATGTCCCCATTGTCTAAGATGAGAATACCCCTTTAAGACCTATGGTAAACATATCCAAACAGGAGACCCATGGAAGTATTTTTTTGTTTGTTATGGACATAAGTGCTGGATTGACATGGTTTCCGTTTGTTGCCCTGTCTACTACTTTATTGTAGTTCTTGCATAACCTTTGCAATATTACTTTAATAATACAATATAAAAGTTTGTTTCAGTAACTTGTGGATCGTTGTGTTACTACGTCACGTACAGTCAGTGTTTCCTATGTTCTCTGCAGATGTGGCTGACGACTACATTCATATTTCTGCTACGCTGACCTCTCTAGCTGATGAGGAGAATGCTCCTATTAGAAAGTAAGTGCTGCTGTCAGTGGTGGGTGGGAGAAGAATTTGGAGTAGGAAGTCATTTTGATGACTTCCCTTTTGTTGAGTAAACGCATTCCATTTAGCAGAGGCTTGTAAATCCTCCCAGTACACACAACACGTGTGCAGAGTGACGGCAGAGGCCACCAGTAGAGGGCGACAGTGCTTTACATTTATCTTGTTCATATTCCAAGTCACATAAGCACGAGTTTTATCCCTCTTTTTTAGGGTAGCGGGTGGCGACATGCAAATAATACCCCTTTGCCCTGTTACTGGCTGGCCATTAGCACCCATAAAACCTAAAATTTTAGGATCATTTTTGTTAATAGTAAGTTTTTGTCTAATATTTTAGAATTTATTGATCTCTCTGTGCACATCCTGGATGCTGGTCAGTCATGAACGGAGTATGGCACCTACAGACTTTGTAGCAGTACATACATCTACTACGTCCCTGTTGTTCGGATGCTGGGCAGGCGTCCACCACCTTGGTCACTCCAGCTGTTGTGAAACTACAACTACCAGCATGCTCCATTCATTTCTCTAGAAGTTCCCGAGAACAACTGAGCAAGAGTCCGTGTAGTTTCACAAGAGCTGGAGTTCGCTGACCCCTGTGCTAGGCATTGCAACATAGTATTCTGCATGTTTCTGATCTAAATATCTTCCAGTATTTCATGCTGACTCAATGTTTGTGCAGAGCTTTCTCTCTGATTTGAATTTTAGGTAGTGTATATGAACATCCAGCACTTTAAAATAATTTGATGTACAAAATTCCCTATGTGACTGTTTCCAACAGCAGAACTGTGAATGCAGCTCAGGAGACAGGTAGTAACTCTGCATCAGTAAGAGAAGTAATGTAACCAACCTGTATGTCATTGTAGCTGAGGGGATGTATGGAGCAGGCTGCTGCGCTGAGCCCGCTCCATACATGGCGGGTGCCGGCTGACTAATACAGCTGGCACCCGAATGCAATGACTGGGATTGGCAATCACACAAACCCGGTCATTTAACCCCTCAGATGCCGCGGCCACTAGCAATCGCTGCATCTGTGGAGTTAGAAGCAGAAGTATTAAAAAAAAGTTATGGCTTTTTTTTTTTTCAACATGGCGATGTAAAGGAAATTTAAAGGATTTTTTTTCAAAGGTTTTTTTCTTCTTTAAAAGTAGTAAAGCAAAAGAGTAAAAAAAAAAAAAAACCTAGACTTGTTATCGCCATAATCGTATTGACCTGCATGGTAAGGATGTCATGTCATTTTTAGTGCACAGTGAACGCCATAATATCAAAACACAAAAAACCTTGTGGTTTTTTTTTTCAATTTCACCCCACAAATAATTTTTTTCCTGTTTTCCAAGGTGCCATTAAAAATACAACTTATTCTGCACAAAGTAAGCCCCCATACGACTATATGAACGCGAAATTAAAATGTTGTGGCTATTGGAATGTGAGGTGGAAAAACGAAAATGGGCCCGGGCCGTATGGGGTTAAATCCCATCTAGAAACTATAAAGTGGTATTAAAAAAACGGGACATACCTTGTAAGAGCAAAAAAAACAAAATGGGGGGTTTATGCATTTAGCAGGCACCTTTTTCCTATTTGTTACTATTATATTGTTATATTTCACATACATGCGCCAGAGAGCAGAACTTCCCCGCGCTCTTTCCTTTGTACCTATTGATCAGTATAATCTGCACGCTTTATTTATGACCCCGACATGTCATTTGCCCCATATAACCTTTGTATATAATTGGCTAGCTTATGCTAGGTTTAACTGAAATATACTTTTTTCTAAGCTGTCTCCAATATTATCAAAGTTCATATAATTATTTCAGTTAAAATTGTCACCCTGCCCCTAACGTTAATATGTCAGGTTACATTACAGTTGTGTACCCTGGTGGCCTGAATTCCATGTTCAGTCTTGTCTGTGCTCTTTCACTCACATCTGAGGCGAGCATACTCGCTATGGCTCAAGCAGAATGCCCAGAATCACACAGATTCAGATGTGAAAGAGTTAATAATAAGACATTACTGATTCATGTGCCTGCACTATTTGGATGCCTTCAATGTGCATTGACCGCATTTTATATTTCCTTTTGGATGTAAATGTGTAACCAGAGCATGGCAAATTTGAGCATATGATGAAACCACTTTAATATTTTTTTTTGTTTGGTGGAAATGCAGGTCATGGATGTAAGGATATAACTGATTACCTTTGCTAATACATAGTTTTTCCTATATTACTGACGCATATCGCATTGGGTCTGCCATTCTCACAAAACCTCATAGTATATCTGTAGGATACTTCCAGTATCATTAGAGGCTGTTTAGAGGGTTGACTAGGTAAGGTAACCTTCTTCTGTATGCCCTATTGAAGTATCTGTCTGCTTGGTGGACACAGGCCCATCCATGTATTTCATGGATGTTCATTTATTAGAATGTCCCCTTGTTCATTGGAAGTATAAATTGATGGCTGGTCACAACCTCCAGCAATGGTGAGCTCAAGGGTGGACTGGGAACTTAGTAGCCCTGGAAAAAAGACCTAAAAGCGGTCTCAATGTTGTAGGTGGGTCTAAGTTGACAGAAGATGGTGCAACACAAGTAGATGGGGGGCCAATACAAGTTGGCAGGGTCTGTAATACCATGGCACAGAATACAATCCCACAGAAATACCAAATACCACAGTGCAGCACAAAATACCTCCCCAGAAGCTGTCCCTCTGGTGGCCATCAATAGCTGTGAAGTTCTGTCCTTCTTTTCCAGTTATCTGTAATATGGATATGGAGCAGGTCTTACGAGGTGAGATGTGGACCACAACACTAAGCAAGCCCTACCTTCAGCATACTGCTTAAACCTCTAATAATGACCCCTATAGTTTCCCAGTAGTATGTACACGGCCAGTGGAAGTGAGGAGGACTCAGTTGACCCTATGGACATTGGCTCACTGGGAAAATTCCCATTAGGGTCTGTGGCCAGTCTGACAAGTAGTACCTAGCCATACGCTATGTTTCTCCTGCTGCAGTCAGTGAATAGATGATCCATGTAGACCATGTCATGCATTTTATTTTACCACTATGCATATTTTGGTCCAGTTGCCCATTAGTCATTTCCTGTAGGTAGGAAAGGAGGTTTCGAGTCCTAGCAACCCGTTAACTATGACTGGTAAAGTAAGGAGGAGAAATGGGTGATCTATAAAGATGAGCGAATTTATAAAAATTCAATTTGGCTGCTTCACCGAAGTTCACAAACAAATTTGATTTGTTACGAATTACTTTATCATGAATTACATTCCATTGTATGTAGCGGGTGTAATGATGGGGAACGGTGACTGCGACGCCACCCTGATACCTTCCCCCAATCCCCGGTCATTGAATCCCTCAGATGGTGCATTCAACACTGATCGCGGCATCTGACAGTCACATTCAGGGGTTAAAAGAACATACCTCATTCATCTGCTCGCGGAGAAGCTGTCGCAGGCATCTTGATTGAAGTAAACGTGCCAAGTCTCACGAGTGCTGACGTCACCGTGTCATCATGCTGGCCGGGCGCGGTGACGTCTTTTTACTGGGGAGGTCCTGAGGCTATCATGGTTATTGAGCATGTGTATGTCCCTTACTGTTATAGCGACCCTCTGGTTCAAGAACAAAAAAATGACATTAACTGGGAAACAAACAGAACACTTACATGGTGCCCTCTTTTTCTTTCTAGCTGCAGATTGTCCAATTCCTGGGCTCCTATTCTGCCTTCTAAGATGGCCGCACTGCTTTTCAGACTGTCTGGTGCACACTATGTATTTTGTAGTCTAAGACACCTCCTGCCCATGGATTGAACAGTGATGGCCAATTCAAGAGCAAGCTTGAACAAGCATGACGTGTCTTGGGCTATGAATGCACAGTGTGACCTGATAGTTTGAGAAGCAGTTCGCCCATCCTGGATGACAGAAGAGGAGCCAGAGAATTAGCGGAAATTAAAATGTGACTTTTTTTCTTCTTGAACCAGAGGGTTGCTTTAATGTGACAGTAAACCTTGTATGTGCCCATTGGATATGTAACATTGGACATAATGAGAGCAAATCCAAGAGAAGGGACATAGAGAGTTGGAGGGCCAAAACAAATCTTTAACGGCAAGTGTATTAGTAACTTTTTGAAAATTATTGAAAACCCCCATTTAACGGTAGTTGCACGTACATTTTACGCTGTCAGTATCCTAGAGATATAATCCAGTGCTTCTCATATTAACAAAATGATACAGCATGAGGTTTCAAACATGACAATACAAAGTCCAGTGTAAAGTAAGTGCAATAGTGAAGAAACTTTGTCCATGTCCACATAGTTTCTGTCAAAAATTAACTTGGTGTATTAAAAAAATAATTTCACTTCAAGCCTACTCTAGAGCTGAATGCCATTTTTTTCTTAATCTGGTCAATATTTGGTGAAACTTTTTGAATGTCCTAAAGACATTTCTAAAATAGCAACAAAAACCCTGTCCCTACACCCCCATCACTGAAGCTTATGGTTAGAAACCGTGAAAAACATTATCGTGGATTCTAATAGATTCAACACAGTCAAAGAATACCAAACGGTCTTAACATGTCACGATGAATGGACAACTAGTGACTCAAAAAACAAAAAGGATACATAAAATAAGATAAAGCTCTAATAAAATCAGCAATATCCTGCCAGTGTCTCCAAAATCTAGGACTATATCACATAACTTGCTTGATGTTAATGTTTATCCAAGCATAGCCACCACCTTGTTGTATTATCACACAAGGTAAAATTATCATAGCACCTTCCTTCATCCACATTGAGCCCTTCCTCAAAATTTCCTGTCAGTCACGGAGGTACAATTTCACATATTGATGTAATAAATAGTGTGTGTGTATGTATATATATATATAGTTTGAGTCCCTTCTATATTTTACTTTTAGTCCATCTATTTAGTAGCTGGGGTTTTGGGGTATTGTAGCTTCATTCCATTCAAGATCAAGCAGCGCTATCCTGCACTGCTGCTACTGAGTAGACTGACCTATGGGAGCAATCAAGAGGCCACATATTGTTGGCCAGGCCAGGCCATAAATACCCTAAACCTGGAAAACCCCTTTAAACATTGTGCTGACAGTGGAACATAGGATGCCCCAGAATGAAAAATGGGGGCATAGTTACTAAAGATGTATATTTTGGTGTGGGTGGGCGGGTGTGTGTATATATAGAGAGAGAAAGATAGTTAGTAATACGGAGGCTGGAGTGTTGAAATACTCATTTTAATTTCCAGGCAGCTCAGAAGCATTAGTGTAAAGACCAGGTTATACATTGTACATGTTTCAAACTCAACATGTGCAAATCTTTATATGTATGCATTTATAAGGTATGTTTACATCAAATAATGTTAGTTATATGTTTGACTTTTAGGGTAAGGATAGGTACACTGTGTGCAGATTTATTAGGCAAATTAGTATTTTGATCACATCATCCTTTTTATACATGTTGTCCTACTCCATTCCGTATAGGCTTGAAAGCCAACTACCAATTAAGTAAATCAGGTGATGTGCATCTCTGTAATGAGGAGGGGTGTGGTCTAATGACATCAACACCCTATATAAGGTGTGCTTAATTATTAGGCAACTTCCTTTCCTTTGGCAAAATGGGTCAGAAGAGAGATTTGACGGAATCTGAAAAGTCAAAAATTGTGAGATATCTTGCAGAGGGATGCAGCAGTCTTGAAATTGCCAAACTTTTGAAGCGTGATCACTGAACAATCAAGCGTTTCATGGCAAATAGCCAAAAGGCACAAAATAACTGCCCATGAATTGAGGAAAATCAAGCGTGAAGCTGCCAAGATGCCATTTGCCACCAGTTTTGCCATATTTCAGAGCTGCAACATTACTGGAGTATCAAAAAGCACAAGGTGTGCGATACTCAGGGACATGGCCAAGGTAAGGAAGGCTGAAAAACAACCACCTTTGAACAAGAAACCTCAAGACTGGGCCAAGAAATATCTTAAGACTGATTTTTCTAAGGTTTTATGGACTGATGAAATGAGAGTGACTCTTGATGGGCCAGATGGATGGGCCCGAGGCTGGAACAGTAAAGGGCAGAGAGCTCCACTCCGACTCAGATGCCAGCAAGGTGGAGGTGGGGTACTGATATGGGCTGATATCATCAAAGATGAACTTGTGGGACCTTTTGGGGTTGAGGAAGGAGTGAAGCTCAACTCCCAGACCTACTGCCAGTTTCTGGAAGACACCTTCTTCAAGCAGTGGTACAGGAAGTCGGTATCATTCAAGAAAAACATGATTTTCATACAGGACAATGCTCCATCACATGCATCCAAATACTTCACAGCGTGGCTGGCCAGTAAAGGTCTAAAAGAAGAAAAAATAATGACATGGCCCCCTTGTTTACCTGATCTGAACCCCATAGAGGAGGGTTCTCTATGGCAGGTTCTCTATGGCAGGCATGGCCAACCTGAGGCTCTCCAGCTGTTGCAAAACTACAACTCCCAGCATGCCCAGACTGCCTTCAGCTATCAGCCTACAGCAGGGCATGGTGGGAATTGTAGTTTTACAACAGCTGGAGAGCCACAGGTTGGCCATGCCTGCCATAGAGAACCTGTGGTCCCTCATAAAATGTGAGATCTACAGGGAGGGAAAACAGTAAACCTCTCGGAACAGTGTCTGGGAGGCTGTGGTGGCTGCTGCACGCAATGTTGATCGTAAACAGATCAAGCAACTGACAGAATCTATGGATGGAAGGCTTTTGAGTGTCATCGTAAAGAAAGATGGCTATATTGGTCACTGATTTTTTTTTTTTGTTTGTTTTTGAATGTCAGAAATGTCTATTTCTAAATTTTGTGTTGTTATATTGGTTTACCTGGTGAAAATAAACAAGTGAGATGGGTATATATTTGTTTTTTTATTAAGTTGCCTAATAATTCTGCACAGTAATAGTTACCTGCACAAACAGATATCCTCCTAAGATAGCCCAATCTAAAAAAAACACTCCAACTTCCAAAAATATTAAGCTTTGAGACTTTTGGGTTGATTGAGAACATAGTTGTTGTTCAATAATAAAAAGAATCCTTTCAAATACAACTTGCCTAATAATTCTGCACACAGTGTAGTCTTACATGACCTATTGTTTTGGGTACAGTCATTAAAAACAATTACACATGGGGTAATGAGGGGGACATGTGAAGACTATTTTGCTTGATTCTTCATGGCTGTACTTTGCAACAACTTTATCAAATGTTGCTTGTTACATAAATTTGGTGGATCTTTACACATGACTGTTTTATCTAGAAATGCTACTCCATTTTTTTTTTATGACACCCCCTAAAATTATTTTTGCAATTTTCAAGACACCCGCTTTTCAAGACTGGAGTTACAAATTTTTTTAGCAAGTATTTTCGACATTCTGAAGCCAGAATTCTAGAGTGCTGGACAGGATAAATCTCCCGCCAAGGTGTTGACTGGTTTACAAAGCGCCCTGTTAGGCCATTCTCATTTAGTAATATTTCAGTCCTTACTTACGTCTTCTATTACTTAGCTGTTGTGGAAATGGGCTTCCGTGAACATCTTTCTGAAGGACCCAGCACATCTGGATCCCAATATTGCCTGCCTGCCCTAGTCCTCTCCGGCACTAAATTTTTTTTTTTTTTTTAACCAAGTTATCCATGATCCAGTTATGTATCCCAGCTTGCATCTTCTCCTTGGTAATGTGAAGTCTTTCTGGGAACTTTTCATACATACATCTGTGCTTGTAGACCATAGCCGGAGGGCTATAATACCATATAATGATGTTGCCAGAATGAAAAATCACAAAGTCCTTATGCACTACTTCTAATGTTGAATATTTGCTTTTTTCGCTAGTTATTGTGAATCCAAATTTATGGGTTGAAAATGAATGTCCCTTGTATGTTTGGTTTAGAGATTATTTTGTAGTGTATTATTCATATTGTATTTGTGTGAAAGCCGCAAATAACACAGTTAGGGCTCATGCACACGGCGAACAGCAGGTCCACAATATGCAGGCACTGGCTGTGTGCACGGATGTGGACCTATTCACTTGAATGGTTCCGCATTCTGGAAGATCGGTGTGAAACGGAGGCACGGAAATACTACGGAGTGCTTCCGTGGGGTTCCTCTCCATGCCCCCGCACTGCAAAAAAATAGAACATTTATTATTTTTTTGCTGTGCGGTTGGACCACTGACCCATTCAACTTGTATGGGTTGAATGGGCCTGGATCCGTCGGGGCAGCCACATGGATGTTGCCCATGCATTGGGGGCCGCAAATTGCGCCCCCCATCCCCCATGCACGGAGCGGCTGAACAATGGCCGCGTGACTGAGCCCTTATAGTGATGCCCTTATAAACCACGCTACAAAGGTAGAGTGGTGCCAGACAGCAGAGTGGTGACTATGTCTGTGCTATGGACAGTTGTGCACTGTACAAACGCAATATTCCACACAACTAGCATATCACACCAGCATCATAAACTACAAAAAGTCCAAAATTGCTGAACTGGATTCTAATACTTTTCTCTGCTTCCAATACGACTTATTTTACACATGGTCATTCTTTTCCCCACAGATATTTACTAAAGCTAGCAGAATTGTTTGAAAAACTCAGGGTGAGCTATGTTTTTGTATATTTTTATTCTCATTTTTGGCACTTTTGTGAAGATTTGGTAACTAGCATTTGCTAATCTTGTCATATGTTACTTCAGAAAGTAGAAGCCAGAGTTGCATCAGATGAAGACTTAAAGCTGTCCGAACTCTTAAGATACTATGTGCTTAATATCGAAGCCGCCAAGGTATTTTTTTTTATTATTATTGTAGAGTATAAGAAAGGTAGATATGCAGTGTTTGTTTTTTGTGTTTTCAACTTTTTTATATGTATAAATATATTCACCTTCATTCAGGACCTATTGCTGAGGAGGACAAAGAGCCTGGCTGAATATGAGAACTCAAACAAAGCTCTTGATAAGGCCAGGTTGAAAAGCAAAGACGTGAAACAGGCGGAGTTGCACCAACAGCAGTGCTGCCAGAAATTCGAGAAGCTCTCTGAGTCTGGGAAACAGGGTAGGGAAGAGTGGTACTTCACTTTGCCGTTGCCACTTCCTTCTTCAGACGTCATACTTCACTAGCTTAACCATCCTGTTTTTATTGCTGTTCGTTGCACCTTTTTCTTTCTTAGAATGAACAGAAGGAATAACAAATATCAGCAATAGGAAACCACCACGATTTAAAATCTATATTGTTTCATGCACCCTTGTTTAAAGGGAACCTGTCATCAACTTTATGCTGACTGTACTGAGAGCAGCATAAAATAGTGACAGAAATGCTGATTTCAGCGGTGTGTCTCTCTTGAGCTAAAAGTGAGTGGGAGAACCAACATCACAAACATTGCATCCCAGGGCTTGAAAAGAGTCAAATCTACCTGAGAAGAGTCATGGTTATTCCTAATCTCCTGCTCTCCCGCCCATCTGCTGATGATTGACAGTTCTCTCCTAGAGAGAAAGGGCGAAAACTAGGTAGAAGCCTGTCAGTCATCATCAGGTGGGCAGAGAGAGCAGGAATTCATGAATAACTCTTTTCCAGGCCTAATCTGCAATGTTTGTGATGTTGGGTCTCGGCAACCACTTACTTTTAACTTACAAATGACAGACCGCTGAAATCAACTCACCTGTCTCCACTTTATTCTGCTGTTAGTATGGGTAGCATAAAGGTGATGACAGGTTCCCTTTAACCACCATGGGCTGTCATGTTGTGCTGCTGCCCACTGGTGCAATGGATTTACTTTTTTACATTTTGTGTTGTGGTTTTGTGCTAAAATAAAAAAAAAAGAAAAGCTTTCCCCCATCAATCTGTACTCAATACCCCATAATGAGAAAGTGAAAACAGAAATTTAGAATTTTTTAAAGTTTATTAAAAAGGAAAAACAAATATTTTTCATGGATATAGACCCTTGAAATATAACTCTGGGCCACCAATTTCTCTTGATCATCTTTGCGATGTTTCTATACCTTGTTTGGAGTCCACCTTGGTAAATTCAGTTGCTTGGACATGATTTGGAAGACACAGCCCTGCCTATATAAGGTCTCAGAGCCGACAATGCATACAGTGCCTTGAAAAAGTATTCATACCCCTTGAACTTTTCCACTTTTTTTCACGTTAGACACTCAAACGTAAATGTTTTTTAGTTGGGATTTTATGTGATATGCTAACACAAAGTAGCAATTCTGTGTGACGTGAGAAGAAAATGATACATGGTTTTCAAAATTTTATTAAATAAATCTGAAAAGTGGGCTCAAAGACATGATTGTGTGGAGACACAGACCTGGAGAAGGGTACATGAAAAAAGATTCTGCTGCATTGAAAGTTCCCAACAGCACTGTGACCTCCATAATTCTTAAATGGAAGAAGTTTGGAACAACCAGGACCCTCCCTAGAGCTTGCCGCCCTACCAAACTAATCGGGTGAGAAGTGCCTTGTTAAGAGAGGTAACCAAGAACCCGGTGATTGGTTGAGCTCCAAAGATCCTGTGTGCAGATGGGAGAAATGTCTAGAAGGTCAGTCATCACTGCAGCACTACACCAATCTGGGTTTTATGGCCAGAAAGAATCCTCTCCTCAAGATTCTCTGGTCTGATGAAAACAAGATTTGAAGTTTTTAACCTCCGTTCTAAGTGTCATGCCTGGAGGAAACCAGACACTGCTCATCACTTGCCCAATAATATCCCTACAGTTGCAGGTTATGGTGGAAGCATCATTATGTAGGGGTGTTTTTCTGTAGTAGGAATGGGGAGACTGGTCAAGGTTGAGGGAAAGCTGAATGGAGCAAAGTACGGAGATATTCTTAAAAACTGATTGCTCTGGGCCAACAGTTTACCTCTCTACAAAACAATGACCCTAAGCACACAAGCCAAGACAACATAGAAGTGGCTAAGAGCCCTGACTTGAACCCAGTCGAACATCTGGAGACACCTGAAAATAACCTTACACAGACAGTCCCCATTCAGCTCAATAGATCTTGAGAGGATTTGCAGAGAAGAACGGCAAAAAAATCCAGGTGTTTAAACCGTGTGGCATCCTACCTAAGAAGAATGGAGGCTGTAATCGCTGCCAAATGTACTTCAACTAAGTCCTGAGTAAAGGGTCTGGATATTTATGTTAATGCGAGATTTAAATTTTTTCTTTTCAATAAATTAGCAAAGATTTTAGACATTCTGTTTTCACTTTCTGATTAAGGGGCATTGAGTGCAGAATATATGGGGGAAAACTTGAATTTTTTTTATTTTAGCACAAGGCCACAATATAACAAAATGTGAAAAAGTGAAAAGGGTCTGAAGACTTTCTGAATTCACTGTATATGGTGATCTGGGAATAATTTCTTGTGCACTATCCTAGTCGAGACAATTCTCATGATTGGTGAAGATCTCAGTAGTCAGATCCCCACCACTGGGAAAGCCAAGATATGCCATTACTTTTCATGATGTTTATGATGCTATAGTATCACCATATCCATACAGGAAGTCAAAGGAAGCTCAGCGGCTATATTTTGCATGTTTTCCCTTAACCGAAATCTCATGTTTGCAATGTCTTATTTTCTAGAACTGACTAGCTTCAAACAAAGAAGAGTATGTGCCTTTCGAAAAAACCTGGTGGAGATGACAGAGTTAGAAATTAAGCATGCCAAGGTTGGTGGTGTTATCAAGTTTTATTCTATCCACTGCTGTTTGTATACATCGCTTGTAGCCCTAGTTCTAGAGGTTCTTCATTTGTGCTGATGCTTCTATTATGTGTTGTGTGTACCTATATTGTATCTATACATCACACTCTTAAAGGGAACCTGTCATCTCCGAAACACCCCCTGAACTAGAGTAAGTGTTGTATAGTGTAAGTGATGCTGAATCCGAATATGTAAGTTTTATCTTCATACGCACTTCCATTCTGACGCTGTGCTCCCACAAACCTGCAGTAAAATGCACTGAGAGGACTCTTCTTTGAGTCCTCTCCATTATGTGAGTGAGCACTGGAGTCCACTGAGTGCATTTTACTGCAGGTTTGTGGGAGCACAACATCAGAATGGAAGCGAGTATGAAGATAAAGAATTACATAACCGGACTCGACGTCACTTACACTATAAACCGCTTACACTAGTTTGGAGGGTGTTTCAGAGCTGACAGATTCCCTTTAAAGGGGTTGCTCAGGATTGTAAAAATGATGCCCTATTATCAAGACAGTCCATCAATGTCTGATTGGCTGGGGTGCTGGCTGTCACACCCCCCAATCAGCTGTGTCAGAGTAGCCCCAGTGCTGGAACTACACAACTATGTCCATTGGGTGGTGGATGGAGCTGGTTAGTAGGTGCTACTGTCATTTACTTCAAGGCAGCAGCGCTGCAGTGGATGCAGCTGTGTAGTTCCAATGCCGAAGTGGGGGTGTGGGGTGTTGGATACTCGCCAATCAGATATTTATTGCCTATCCATGGGTTTGGCCATCTCGTTAAAACACATGAAATTCTGAGCTTGCTGTGGATTTTCAAATCTATGTTCATTGTGTTGCAGATTTTCAACGCAGATTTCACCCTTTGCGATGCAAAGGATCAAACTGTGAAATCTATGGCAGAACAACATGTAACGCATCACACTGACCTCATAACCATATACCTCTAATAATATACTGCTCATGTGTTTTTCTGTCACCAATCTGTTATGCTGTCCTTTCTGATAATCTGGTGACACAGACCCTGAGCAAAAATCCTGGGGTTAGGCTGATATTACACCAGATGATACGGCTGACAATTGTTGAGAATGAAGTGTTCATTCCCAACAATCGCCTGCTTGTCAGAGGAGGAGACCACTGTAGTTACATGCAGAGATCCCCTCCACAGTATGGGGAAGTGCGATCGCTAATGCCATTGCTCGTCCACATACAGAACCATTATTTGCCGGCAGCAGAGTGTGATTAGACAGCACAATCTGCCGCCGGCAAACGATGATTTCTCGCTAGTGTCATTGGGGGACACAGGACCGTGGGATATAGCTGCTGCCCCTAGGAGGCGACACTAAGCTGAAAAAGTGATAGCTCCTCCTGCCGGCTATATCCCCTCCCGCCTGGAGAGAGCATATCAGTTTTTTAGCTTAGTGTCGTAGGAGGCAGACCTCCCTGCTCTGCAGGGTTATTAGTTATTTTATTTATTTATCCTTTTATTTGGGGAACAGGATCGCTTTGCCTTCCTGTCCCCCGGGGATACCTGGCCAGGGTCGGACCCCCTCCCTGCCCAGTTCCCCCATGAAGAAAAGTGGACCAGGGCAGCATTGCTCTCCTGCTTCCCGCCAGCCCCGGGGTCACCTGGAATCTAAAGTCCCTCCATCTGTTCCAGTTTCCTGCCACTTCGGTGCCAGCAACTGAGGAGGTGACCCTGCTGGTATCATTTACGGAGGGTGAAGTGCTGGAAGGGGGGCAAGGTGAAGAGGGGTGAGTATAAGTTACCCCCGCGGCCCCACTACCACCAGCACCCCCCTTTCCCTAGACCCTGTGGGAGCTTGGGACCCTCACCTTTTTCTCGGGCCCAGATGCCTTCCAGGTCCTGCGTTCCCCGTTATCCCCACGGGGGAAGCTTTCTCTGCAGGCACGCTAGGCGCGTGTGCATGCCGCCGGCCGCGCTCCGCTCACCGGAAGTGGTGTTCCGGACCGGAAGTACTTGCGGGCGGCCGCAGTTTCAAATTTAGGCCCCGGCTTTTGGGCCTACTAGGCCGCGGCCCTTTTCCCCGCCCTGGGGGGGCGGAGTTTCTGCTTTTTCTTCCGGGGAGGAGCTCCTTACCATGCCTGCATCGTGAGACAGGCTTTCCTCCCACAGACACCGCGCTGCTACGCTTTGGGGGACACAGGACCTGGTGTTACCTGGTGTTACCTGGATGGTCTGGTAGGACAACCTTTATTCCTCCTCCAGCTTCTCCCACCTCCTTCCACCCCCTCCAGCTCCCTGCCAGCCTCTTTAGTCAGTCATGTCTGAACCTACGGCTGACCCCCGTCCACTATTAGCGCCCATTTACTATGCGTGTGCTAAGTGTGACTTAAAGTTTGCACGCGGCCAGTCGGACTCCCTCTGCACCGCATGCCGTGCACCCAGACCAGCACTTCCGCCTGAGCAGCCGCAGTGCCCCCCTGTCTGCGTGGAACCGAAGTGGGCCCGTACCCTATCCCGGGCAGTGGCAGATTTATCCAAGGTGTCCCAAACCACCCTCACCCTCATGGGTCGTTTGTTGACCACGCTCCGCCTGCACAATCTACACACTCCGCCACTAGCCAGCCCAGGGGTAGACCCTCTCGCAAGCGGCCCAGAACAGGTCGATCTTCCTCTTCTGAAGCCTCTGTTTCTCCGCCACCCCCTAGGTCTCGTTCAGAGGTTTCTTCCCCCACGGGGGAAGCTCTCTCTGAGGGGGAGCTCCCTGAATCAGGCTCCGATACGGACCCTGACCAATCTTCCAAGATGGCGTCCTTAGTGGACAGTTTAGTTACTGCTGTCTGTGACACATTTCACATTCAGGATGAATCTACTTTGTCTGGTCACTCAAGGGTGTCCTTTCTTCGTTCTAAGCACTCCCAAAAGGTGTTTCCTCTGCATGACTATTTTGCTGCAGTAGTTACCAAATCATGGGATCACCCAGATAGGCGCTTTACCGCTTCAAGACGCCTGGATCTGCTCTATCCTTTCCCAGCCAACCTGGTGGATAGGTGGTCCACGCCCCCCAAGGTAGACCCACCAGTTGCCCGTCTGACCAAACATACGGCAATTCCTGTTGCGGATGGTTCTTCCCTCCATGACCCAGTGGACCGCCGTCTAGAGTCTTTCTCTAAGTCGGTCCTTTGCAGCGTGCGGTACCGCGCTTCGCCCTATTTTTGCGTCTGCCTGGGTGGCGAAAGCCGTCTCTGAGTGGGCTTTATGGCTGCACCAGGACATCTCGACTGGTCTGTCTCCGGAGGATCTTCAGGCATTGGCCCTTCAGATCTCTCAGGCTGGTAAATACCTTTGTGAGGCTTCTCTGGATGCAGGAGCTTTGGTCGCCCGTGCCTCGGCCCTTAACGTAGCCTTGCGCCGCGAGGTTTGGCTGAAGGTGTGGTCAGCGGATGCTTCTTCCAAGCGTTCCCTTACAGCTCTTCCATTTTCCGGTTCACGACTCTTCGGAACCCGGCTGGACGAGATTATTTCTGAGGCCACGGGTGGCAAGAGCACCCACCTTCCGCAACAGAGGCCCGGACGTTCCGTTCGTCCTAGATCCTCAAATTCCAAATTTCAGTCCTTTCGGCGTTTCTCAGGCACGCGTTCAGCAGCAAGGGCTCAGGCCGCCACTTCCTCACAGCAACAGAGGAAGAAGCCTACCTTTAAGGCCCAACCCGCTTGGCGCCCTCGGGCACAGCCCACCCGCTCATTTAATAATAAACAATCCTCGCATGAGGGGGCGCCCCCACCCCAGAGGGTGGGGGGTCGTCTCCTCCTTTTTCAGGAGGCTTGGCGGGCCCACATCTCCGATGTTTGGGCGCTCGAGATTGTAACCTCAGGGTACAAGATCGAATTTGTCTCCCGTCCACCAGACCGATTTTTGCTGTCCCGACCACCCAGAGATCCTGGCCGGTCGACAGCTTTCTTTCAGGCACTTCACACCCTTCTTTTAAAGGGGGTAATTGCCCCGGTTCCCCCAGCCGAACATTTCAGGGGTTTTTATTCAAACCTCTTTGTGGTGCCCAAAAAGGAGGGATCCGTGCGACCAGTCCTGGATCTCAGGTTGTTGAATCGCTTTGTCAGGACTCAACATTTCAGAATGGAGTCCTTACGCTCCGTAGTGGCCTCCCTGGAACAGGGCGAGTTTCTTTCCTCAGTGGACATTCAGGATACGTACCTGCATATCCCCATCGCCCACGCCCATCAGCGTTTCCTCCGTTTTGCAGTGGAGGACTGTCACGATCAATTTGTGGCCCTTCCCTTCGGGTTGGCAACCGCGCCGCGAGTTTTCACGAAGGTGCTGGCCCCTCTTCTGGCACGCCTTCGTTCCAGGGGTATCGTTCTGTTCCCGTATCTGGACGACATTCTTGTGAAGGCACCCACCTTCAGTCAGAACGAAGAGAGCCTCGCCATCACCATAGGCGCGCTGACTCAGTTCGGCTGGCTAGTAAATTTCAAGAAGTCATCCCTCCATCCCAGCAGACAGATCACCTTCCTGGGGATGGTCCTCGACTCAGCCACATCGTCAGTCCGGCTCCCTCTCGACAAGAGACGATCGCGCCAAAGATCAGTGCGGCTTCTCCACCGCAGCACACGTCCCACGATTCATCGTTGCATGCAGGTGCTGGGGACTCTAGTGGCCTCCTTCGAGGCAGTCCCGTTTGCGCAGTTCCACACTCGCCCACTTCAATGGGCGATCCTGTTGACCTGGGACAAGTCACCGGACTCCCTCAACAACTCCATCTCCCTTCCTCCCCAGGTGCGGTCGACCCTGGTGTGGTGGCTAGAGGCTCCAGCCCTGACTTCCGGCAAGTCCTTTCTGCCGATCTCATGGACAATTATCACCACCGATGCCAGTCTCCTCGGTTGGGGGGGGGGTTTTCCCTCCACGGATGGTCCAGGGGAAGTGGTCTCCATCGGAGTCCAAACTACCGATCAATATACTGGAGCTGCGGGCCATCTATCTGTCCCTGCTTCACTGGACCCCCCTATTGGTAGGATTGCCGATCCGGATTCAGTCGGACAATGCCACGGCGGTGGCTTACATCAATCACCAGGGAGGAACTCGCAGCCGGGCAGCGATGGACGAGGCGGCCAAGATTCTTCAGTGGGCTGAGGATCACGTGCCAGTCATTTCCGCAGTATACGTTCCCGGGGTGGAGATTTGGGCGGCAGATTACCTCAGTCGGCAGACCGTGGATCCAGGGGAGTGGTCCCTACATCCGGAAGTCTTCAATGCCATTTGCCTTCGTTGGGGTCGGCCGGAGGTGGACTTGATGGCATCCAGGCTCAACCACAAGCTCCCAGTCTTCCTGTCTCGAACAAGAGATCCGCGGGCCTACGCAGCAGATGCACTGGTAGCCCCATGGGAGGGGTTTTCCCTCCTGTATGTCTTTCCCCCCATCCCTCTCCTACCCCGGATTCTTCGCAGAATCAGGAGGGAAGGCATACCAACCATTCTCATCGCTCCAGATTGGCCCCGGCGCACGTGGTACACGGAGCTCATTCTCCTTCTCGGAGACGCTCCATGGCCTCTCCCACTCAGGGACGACCTCCTATCTCAAGGACCCGTCTTCCACCAGCGTTTAGGCTGGCTACGTTTGACGGCGTGGCTATTGAGACCTCCATTTTGAAACGTAGGGGATTCTCTGACACAGTCATTCGGACCATGATCAGGGCAAGGAAGCCTACATCGTCTACAGTTTACTACAGGGCTTGGAAGTCTTTTCTCCGGTTCTGTGGGGAGCGTGACCTACCTCCACTTTCCTTTCTTTGTCTACGGTCCTTTCCTTCCTGCAGTCAGGTCTGGAGTTAGGGCTCGGTCTTAATTCTCTTAAGGGACAGGTGTCTGCGCTGTCAATTTTTTTCCAGAGACAGCTGTCACAAAAATCCCCGATCAGGACCTTCCTTCAGGGGGTAGCTCACATTGTGCCTCCCTATCGTCCCCCTCTTCCATCCTGGGACTTGAACCTGGTACTTGGTTCCCTCCAGGAACCTCCCTTCGAACCGCTCGACAGTGTCTCTCTCCGTCTCCTCTCGTGGAAGGTAGCCTTCCTGGTGGCTGTCACCTCCATCAGGCGAGTTTCGGAACTGGCGGCACTTTCCTGCAGAGAACCCTTTCTTATCTTGCACCTGGATAAAGCGGTTCTGCGTCCGGTGCCTTCCTTTCTACCTAAGGTAGTCCTCGGCCTTCCATATGAATGAGGACATCGTCCTTCCATCTTTCTGCCCCTCGCCATCCCATCCTACAGAACGTGCTCTCCACAGCCTAGACGTGGTCAGGGCATTGAGGATCTACTTAGCCGTTTCAGAGTCTTTTCGGCGCACAGACTCCCTGTTCGTCCTGCCTGAGGGTCCCCGCAAGGGATTGGCGGCTTCCAAGGTGACGATTGCCAGGTGGATACGTCTAGCCATTGCCGAGGCGTATCGCTCCCGAGGCAGGACGCCCCCTGCTCGTATCACGGCCCACTCTACCAGGGCGGTGGGCGCTTCTTGGGCTCATTTCCACCAGGCCTCTGCGGTACAACTCTGTAAGGCAGCAACCTGGTCTTCCTTACACACGTTCACCAGGTTTTACCAGGTGAACACTTTTGCATCGGCTGATGCTGTTCTGGGACGCAAGGTTTTGCGAGCGGCGGTTCCCTAGGCCTTCGCATCTGCGTTCTATTTTTGGTTCTCCCCTCCCCGCGGACTGCTTTAGGACGTCCCACGGTCCTGTGTCCCCCAATGACACTAGCGAGAAAACGAGATTTTTGTGGACTCACCTGTAAAATCTCTTTCTCGCTGTGTTCATTGGGGGACACAGCACCCACCCATTGTTTTTCATTTTACCGCAAGGAATCTTTTTTTTCCTTAAGCGGGTGGGGTTCTGTTTTTATTTCTTGTTTTGCTCCTACTGCTTGGGCACAAACTGATATGCTCTCTCCAGGCGGGAGGGGATATAGCTGGCAGGAGGAGCTATCACTTTTTCAGCTTAGTGTCGCCTCCTAGGGGCAGCAGCTATATCCCACGGTCCTGTGTCCCCCAATGAACACAGCGAGAAAGAGATTTTACAGGTGAGTCCACAAAAATCTCGTTTTTGTAAAAATTGTGATTGCCTGATGAATTCGCATTTGCACGTTCATCGGGTAATCGGTGGCAGTATTACACTGGCAGATTATCACTAACTAGCGTTACTATGAACGCTTTCCTGCACGATGATCTGCATGATTATCTGTTGGTGTAATACAGCCTTTACTTTTTTGAATTGACCCGGTTTTCTAAAATGTTTATTGAGAAGCTTAAGGCTACATTCACACGGCAAGCCAATTGAGGTCAATGGGGCTATTCACATGGCTGTTATTAACAGCCATCAAAATATAGGACGTGACCTGTTTTTGGCTGTTTTACCGGCCAGATGGACTCCATTGAAATCAGTGGGCCCATTTTTAAAGGCCATTTAGACAGGTGTGCATACTCACCTCATCCACTTGTATGTACAGGAACACATGCTCCTTACTAGAGGCTGCAGGGCCTGACGCACACAGTGCGGTGACATAACCTGATGTGACATCATGGCACAGTGTACATTGGGTCCTGGCAGTTCCAGTGTGAAGCGATTTTTGTTCCTTCTCGTGCAAGTGGATGAAGGGAGTTTTTTAAAATGTGTTGGCACTAAAGGGGGTGGGAGTGGCGTGGGGGCATGAATGGCATTATTGGACATTAATGGTGGACAAGATTATGACCACTCGGAGAATATATAAATATATATTTACAGGGGGCACTATGAAGACATATATACTGGGGGCACTATGGAGCCTATTATAGATACTGTTGGCGCTATGGGGGATAATTTAAATGCTATGGGGGCTATTATAGATTCTGTGGGCACTAAGAGGGCCTTATATGTTCAGGGGGCACTACAGAGAGGCATTGTATATACTGTGGGCACTGCAGAGGTTGGGATTTAAAAAAAAAAAAAAAAAAAAAAAAAAAAGCCGATTAAACTCATAACGGTCGTTAAAAATGGATAGACAGCCAGATAATGGATGCACACACTAATGCTAAATGGCCATGAAAAACTGGCAGTGTATCTGGCCGTTATTTTTTACTGTTGTGTGAATGTAGCCTTATTAGGGAGTCCTCACATTCATGAGCTCCTGGCTTTTCTTCTCCTGCCACTAATTTACATTTTTCTGGAGGGAGCCAGGAGCTCATGAATAGGAGGACTCTCCAGTGCACGCTCTGTATTACAGCAGTGTCAGATTTACATACTATTTGTATGTGTATACTATTACTTTTGGTATCTAAAGTTCTAAAGTGGTCTACTAAGTGTCCAAATGTACATCATGGCTTCCACAGAAGCCACAACACAGTTCTAGATCCATGACATAACGGATACAATCGGTGCACAATTGACCGCTGTGGGTGTAGAACAATAGCGCAGCATGCAGCGCTACTCTTAGGATGATGTCACACAGCTTTTTGTGGAAGTTTTTGATGGATTTTTTTTGAGCCAGAGTTAGAAGTGGACCCAGCAGCAAGTTAAAGGCATTCCTTAATATTTCTCAGTCCTTTCCAAACCATGTCTAGCTTTGGCTCAAAATTGAAAACTGAAACACTCAGTGGCACTTTATGGCAGCAGCAATAGTTGTATATTCAAGCTGAAAAAACAGATAATATGAGGTGGCTCTCACTGAACAGTTTAGGATATAGTAGAGGTGCAGTACCTCAAAAAAACAGGTCACCCAAGAACCTGTGAATGTAATTGATTCAAATATTTTCAAAGGGTACGCACTCTCCTTACTGGATATATAAAACAAATTTAATTAATTAAACATATATTAAAACATAGTAAAACATATAACACAAAATAAACATATAAATAAATATCATCCCTATTTCATTACTTAGATCCCATACACTGTTTCCATTAGTAAATCTTAAATAATATGGGCAAACATGTAAAAAATCCTCTCCACTTTAAATTGGCATCCAATCTCCGTAGCGTACTTTTGAAGTAATGGAGGTTCCTCTGTGTTGAAAATGACAGGATTAGTAGTCTCTTATTGTAAAAAACGCCAGCAGTAATATATCATCAATAACACAGATCCCCACCAGAATGGATCCAGCCACCGAGTAGGGCTCGTACTTTCAAATAATAACGTTATATCAATGGTCTTTTCAGAAAGCTTTCTCTTATATTATTGTACAAAGTTCTCCACTCAAGTGGAGCATACTGTCTCCGAGAAATAGAAGGGGTTTGTGCACTTACCCTCTATCTCTTATTTCTCCGTGCTCTCTGTACTCATATACGCTACAGACTTACCACCGTGCCCGGAGAGTAAGGAGAGTGCGTACCCTTTGAAAATATTTGAATCAATAGTTGTATATTGTCTAGTATTGTGTGTGTCTAACAAAAATATTGACATTATTATGTAATTTAGGTGGAAATATCCTAAAAATAAATGAAAAGTAGAGCGGAATGACTTGTTATCCTGCAGCGAGGGCTTCTGTGTGTACAATACATTAAATGTGAATAGTTTTTTCAAAATCCAATTCACCAGTTGCAGAGAAATTCTGGATGGATTATAGGAGATTTTCAAATTTTCAGCGTGGTGATTATGTCACAGATGTGCAGTGGACTTTTACTGCGCATTTCATCCTTTGCCAAGGTGAAATCTGTGGCAGAGTTGCACAATCTGCGTCCAAATCTCCTTGTGACATACAGATTAGCTTCAAAATCAGTAGCAGAAAATATCCATCATGTCCAAACCCACAAGCAACATTCTGGGCAGAAATGAAAATTCCTCAGATTTTTGGCACTAAAAAAAGTGTCTGAAATGGTTATAAATGTGGTGCAAGACAAGTTCACCAGTTCTGTGGTACAAATCTGGTGCATTTTCAATTAGTTCCCTTGCACCACATTTTATAACCATTTTAGACGCTCTTCTAAAGGGGGAGTGGGGTGGGACTAAAACGTGCCATTGTGCGCCAAAAATTTGCTGCATTTGTGGACTAAACTAAGCCGACAAATATGTGATGTAAAGTTAGACTAGACAGTCTCTGTGATGAAACTTGCGCAGTTTAAAACTTTCACATAACCTTTTAGCTTTCCGTTCTTCTGATCTGTCAGAAGAACAAAAAAAAAATCCGTTATCTCCAGCTTAAGTTAAGATCAGTTTTCATCAGTTTTTGTCAGTTCCTTCAGAGATCAGGTATTTTTGTCCTGCATGCAGAACTTTCTCTTCCGTCAAAAATAACTGATCTCTGCTCATGACTGATGCTCAAAAAAAGATGAATCAGTTATTTTTAGTGCAAAGCAAACTGATGCTAACTGAGTATAATTGATGCAAAATAAAGGATACTTGTTTCCTGTTCTCTGACGGATCAGAAGAAGGAAAACTAAACAGTGATGTGAACCCGGCCTTAGTAAATCTACCCCAATGTATTATGCCTGGGCAGAGGGGCTGGAGCATGCCAGGACAGACAGAATAATGCAGTGAAGATATCTGCACCTTGGTGATTTTCCTGTCTTTGTTTTTTACAGAATAACATCTCCTTATTACAAAGCTGCATCGACCTCTTTAAGAACAGCTAAAAGGGAGCCCAGGCCTCAAGAAGCACCAGTTGAACTTCTGACATCCTGAGCAGAGCAGCTCCGTCTTTACACTATCATAACTTTGGGTCTTAGAGGACTATCGTGATAGAAGTCAAGCTTTATATTAGTATATGTGTTTTGTAAAATGTCTAACAATGGGGGAAATCTAATATTGCTCTTATAAAATGTTAAAAGGGTTTTCCAGGTTTTTTTTTTTTTCTGATGACCTAGTCTCTGGATAGGTCATCAGTATATGATCGGTGGGGCTCTGACACCTGGGATACCCGCCGATTAGCTGTTTTGAGAAGGCACTGGTGCTCTTCTGAGCGCTGCTGCCTTCTTGCATCTTACCAAGTGCAGTGCCATGCATTGTATAGCGGCTGTGCTTGGTATTGCACTCAGTCCCATTCACTTGGGGGGCTGAGCTGCTCTTAGGCCACGCGACACATGAACTTGTCGTCACTCAGCCTAGAAAATGAGGAGAGAAGGCCGCTGTGCTCACTGGAGCACCGCTGCCTTCTCAAACAGCTGATCGGTGGGGGTCCCGGGTGTCAGACCCCCACCGATCAGATACTGATGACCTATCCTGAGGATTTGTCATTACTAAGAAAATCCTTTAAAGCTGATCTTTTCAACTATTTGTTCAGTAAGATCCGTTTCATTGTATATATAAATATATATACAGAAAGATTTACAATGTGTTCATTTTTTTTTTAACCACTTTACTACGTAGTAATATGAGACTTTAAAATCACACCTCATTCCAGGAAAAAAGTGGATGAGTAAGATAACTTACATGATTATTGTATTTACTTCCCTTCTTTTCCTTTTTTTAAATTGATTGTCCAACTGGAAAGAAGATATTAAAAAAAAAAAAATTTTTGCCAGCTACTCTGGTGGTCCTCACCAGTCGCTGTGTACGTGGAGCAGTGACGTGCCATACATGCATGTGGTCACTGCAGCTAATCGCTGGCCTCAGCATTCATGCCTGCAGGTGACTGTTGAGGCCAGTGATTGGCTGCAGAAGTCACATGGTTGGTGACATCATCGCTGCAGGGCAGGTACAAGAACAGTATGAACAGGTATTTTCTTTATTTGATCAATTTTCCAGCTTTTTAATAATTTTTTTCTAGTAAACCCCTTTAATAGAATAAATGAAATCCAACTGGATAGAGCAAATAACACAGTAGAAGCTCAAACACGCGTCCTATCCAGGACAAACTGAGTGGGATCCAATTGTGCTCTTTTAATGATAAATTGACACAGGAAAAGGCTTGTACATCACTGACCAGGTGTAACCAACCCTGCCTGTTGGCACAGAGGCCGGGTTCACATCACGTTTTTGCCATCCATTTAACGTATTCAAAAATATGTATGCGTTAACGGATGCCATACAGTTGCATCCACTCACCATAGAGGTCCATTGTAAAGAAAAATAAAATGAATAAAAATAAAAAAAGTATACCTTTTTTTTTACCGGACTCTGCAGAATAGAAACGCGTTGTGTGCTAGGCTTTTGTATCCTTTTTTTTCCCCCAACTTATACATTAAACGGATGGCAAAAAATGTGATGTGAACCCACCCTATCAGGCACCTATTGTGGCAACAGTGAAGGAGATGAGCCCTCTAGAGAGCACACCAAAATGGACAGGAGGACGGCGCAATGCTGCGTGCCGGCCGGGCCCGAGCTACAGACAGCAAATTGTGGTCCACAATGCATGGGCACTTACCGTGTGCCCACTATTCACTTGAAAAGTCAACAGGTATTATACCAACGGAAGCACTGTGTAGCGCTTCCGATCTGTGTCTCCCTTCCGCATCGCACAGTATCATCAGGATTGCGGACCCATTCAAGTGAATTGCTGTTTGCGGGACACAATACGGACACTGCCGTGTCAATAAGCCGTAAATCTGCACTTCAGCTGTGAGTCATCCTTGGGTTAACCCCCTTAACGGAACTGGTACCAGGTACCTTCTTGGTGCAGAGTGTACTGCATATAACAGTGAATCCCTCACATGGTGCTAGAGCTGGATTTCTTTCTCTTAGTATTAGGAGCAATATGAAAAAACAAGGAAGCTGATGGAATTTGTCTTTTTTCTGTATTCTTACAGATCTGTCCCCTGTTTATAATTATCCTTAAAGGGGTGTTCCCATCATGTAATGTTTGATATGCCGTAATATAATGATGGGTGGAGGTCCAACTGTTGGATGGGAACAGGTGGATGGGGCTGTGATGCTGATCTCTGGAGCAAATGAACCTCAGAACCTAATAATATTTAAATGTGCTCCTTAGAAAAAATTATGAATATAATGAAATGCACTTATTTTCTCTTGTGAGTCATTCAGGAGATCATGCCCTAATCAATTTATTTCCCATGACTAGGGAAATAAACTACAGTTCAATAGAGGTGAATAGGTCTACTTCTGGGCATGCACAGTACCCATAGAGCATTCCTATTCAGATGACACAAGGAAAGCACTGACTAAATAGCTCCATGACTCCCTTCAGCCCAGCCAGTGGGAACCATAATGCAGCTCTCGGATACTCATTAGGACAACTGGACCTGTTTCTGCTGCCCCGAGTAATGCTAGTCATAGTGGAAAAGAGAAGGAGACACCACACAGCTCGGGAGGAGGCTTCCTGGGACACTGATACCTCTGTGGGGATTGCTGATGTGTGTTGTGAAATAATAATAGTCAATTAAAAAAAAGTAAAAAAAACTGAATGACCGACAACCATAGGCTTTCCACCATCACTGTTTCTGCTGCAGAACTGAGTGGGGGCCACCATGAACCGCTCAAGAGGAGGCGTCTGGGAAGATGGCACTGATGTCTACAATATGGGAAGAATGGATTGAGGAACTTCATGTTTGCTTGTGTTAGGCAGCTCGATGATAGCTGGAGGTGAAGTGGTGATTGTGGTCTGGCAGTTCATGGACAGGTGACATGTTCTGGATCGCCTCCTCCCTAACAGCATGCGGTATCTCCCACTCCTTGACTCTTATAGGGTAAGAGTTTTGCATGGCAGCTTGGCTGGTACTGGTGGAAAGTCCATGAGCAGCAATTATTCAAGACTTAAGAAATATGTCCTGGTATAGTCTCCTAAGGCCTCTTTCACACGGTCAGTGTTTGATTAGCGATTTCCTTCGGTGACTGTGAGCCAAAGCCATGAGTGGACGTCAAACAGGAGCAAATCTTTCCATTACACCGTATGTCTTTGGAGGGTCCATTCCTGGTTTTGGTTCACAACTACTGATGGAAATCACTGATGTGTGATAGAGCCATAAGGTTACATGCACACAGCAATGTAGTTTAGACAGTTTTTCCATGTGGTTTTTCGAGGCGTTTCCGTGCCAAAATATGTTACTTGCAGATTTTCTTCCTTATTCAGATGCAGATTTGCTCCAGATCTCACTCTCTTCATTACAAAGGGTGAATTCTGCACTAAAAAAAAACTGCACAAACAATTGACATGCTGCAGATTTCAAAAAATCACACTACAGGTCCATTTCCGCTAGGAAAATTTCTACACAGTGTAGATGAGATTTTTTTAAAAACTCATCTACTTAACTGGTACTGTATTATGCTGCAGATTTTTAGCACGATTCAGGGGATTGGAGTGGATCAGGTGACCACAACGTGTTAATAAATCCTAGTGATGCCATCACTTTCTTTGATGCGCAGAACTCCTTTGCCTGCGTTCTCTTTGACTGCTGTTACTGCCTAGCGGCATTTAAAATTTTGAGTTCTAATTTGTTTGGTCCTAGAGGAACATTAATTGATTTTATTGGTTTAATAGGGGAACAAACGTGGAAAGCAACTATTTGTTGTAAAAAAAATCAATTATGATCTAATTAAATGTGGAAATGTACAGTATGTATTGTAATGAAAAAAAGGAAACACTTGGCGACCTATAAATTTAAAGGGACATTACTATCAACACTTTTTAATCACATACTAAAGGAGTTGTCTGAGATTTTGATACTGATTGCCTATCCTCAGGATAGGACATCAATACCAGATCGGCCAGGGTCCGACTCCTTGCACTCCCGCTGATCAGCTGTTTGAAGAGACCACTGCACGTTTCATCTGTCACATGGTCTAGTTGCAGCTCAGTCCCATTCAAGAGAATGAAGCTGAGTTGCAGTACAGCCACTGTACAATGGATAGTGCTGTGCTTGGTAAGCTGCGAGGAGCATTGTGGCCTGCACAAACAGCTGATTGGCGGGGGTGCCAGGTGTTGGACCCCCATCAAATATTGATGACCTATACTAGGCATTAGTCATCAATATCAAACACTCAGGAAACCTCTTTAACAGCCTACCCTACAAGTGTATATTCTATGTAAAAAAAAAAATTTTCACAAAAAAAAAAAAATGGGCGTTTGGCTTTTAGCATAAGAAACAGCCTTGCTTGACTTTCTCAGACAATCACTTTTCAGAGAGCATCACACTTTACACTAACAAATGCAATGTTCTGGGGTGCGTATATTTATCTAGGTCTATCAAGAGGAAAAACATACTGTTATCCTGTTTCTACAGATCTACTATTTTACTAACTAATAACATATTTCTCTTACAGCAGTAATCTGACAATGGATTTCCTATCCATATAGGAGTTCTATCTCTCTCTGCTAACTGCTACAGCAGGATAATATTTTGTATTTTCAAAGGTATAGTACTGCTGAAATGGAAGTAAAAAAATTCTAAAAAAAACCCAAAAAGTTTTCTATGAATAATGAGTTTAAAAAGAATACCCCTTTCAGTCCCTTTAAAAATTTTTTTACAAATTGGAAAATCTATGATCCTTAAATGGGTTTTCTCACTTCAGCAAATAACATTTATCATATAATCAAAGTTAATACAAGGCACTTACTAATGTATTGTGATTGTCCATATTGCTTCCTTTGCTGACTTGATTTATTTTTCCATCACATTATACATTGTTTGTTTCCATGGTTATGACCACCCTACAATCCAGCAGCGGTGGCCTTGCTTGCACACCATAGGAAAAAGTGCCGGCCTGTCTAATGCCTGGGATGGTGGGGCATGCGTGTGCTGCAGCTGTGGTCGTTAACCCCTGGAAACAAGCACTGCTTTATGAGATGGGAAAATGAATCCAGCCAGCAAAGGAAGCAATATGGACAATCACAATACATTAGTAAGTGCCTCGTGTTAACTTTGATTACATGATAAATGCAATTTGCTGAAGTGAGAAAACCCCTTTAAGGGGAAAACTATTACAGTTGTGAAGCAGTTCATGCGTAGAAGAAAACCCATGACAGTTGAGAACTTGCAGATTTTGCCCCAGGCAGATTTAAACCCCCCCCCCCCCCCTCCTTGTGCTGCAGGGCAATTATCTTCACACTGAGCCACTACTGTACTTTGCTCTTGCAAGTATGTGTATACTGCATACCCTAGATGTAGATACATATACATCATGTCTTACTACATACGTGGCAGTTTTTTCCATTTCTTCAGAGAAAGCCTTTTCTAACAATAAGAATCTAGTCATCTCTGAACTTTACTGTACTGTTCTGCACTGGAAAGTGGTTCCCCAGTCACAGAGGAAATGTACCATGCAAATATTTTTAACAAATGAATACTCTTCAGAGGAAAGAGTAAAAATAAATGCCATGGAGTCATCACACCAGATGTGTCTGATACTTTCATAATGTGAGCCAGATGGTCAAAGTGAAAACTGTAGCAAAGACGAGAATCCGTGTTCCCTCTCTAAGAGTCACAAAACTTCAGCCTGGGAGCGCAGACTTCTTCATGGATATACACCGGACTAAGGGAAACACAGCTTCTTACAAGTGTCCCTACATATAGGAATTGGGCACTGGTGTTTTTTTAAGCACTAAAAAAGCATTTTTTTAAAAAAAATTTTTGTATTTTTTTTTGTATTTTTTTTTTTGTATTTTTTTTTTTTTTGCAGTGTGTCTTACCACTACCGGTTCTTTTCCTGGTGTTTTACTCTATAGAAGAGGTGCTGCCAAAACGTCTGAAAAACCGCCAAGAGCTACAGTGTACTTTTTTTTAATGAAAAAAGCCAGGAGCAGAAAAACGTGTGTTCTGTGTTTTGTAATTCCCATAGACCTGTGATGGCTAACCTCCGGCACTCCAGCTGTGGTAAAACTATGACTCCCAAGATGCCGTCTTGCTTGGCTGTTCTCAGAACTCCATAGAAATGAATGGGGCATGCTGGGAGTTGTAGTTTAACCACAGCTGGAGTTCTGGAGGTTAGCCATCACTGTCATAGACCTTGATATAACATCTGGAGCTATTTGTACACCCAAAAACACCACTAGAATGCAAAAGTGCAGAAAAACACCATCAAAATCCTAGGTTTGAAAGTACCCTAATAAAAAAAATAATTTATGGAACTTCATTCACTGCTAGTTTAGTTCTTTCTGGAGCCCTAAATAATGTGAACAGCGACTGAATCTCAAAGTAGTCATGTTAAATTTCTATGTCAACTTTTTGATACGTCTGCCAAAGTGAATCAGATACACACCAGGGGATTTTCTTGCATTATCAGGGCATGCCTAATTTTTCCAACCTATCTGTCAATGCTTCCCAAACCTGTCCTCAGGGAACCCGCCAGGTTATGTCTTGAGGATTTCCCACAGAGAAAATAAGCTATTTATTAATGTAGTGAAACAACTTATTGAGAAAATGCTGTACTTAAAGGAGTTTCTAGAATTTTTTGATTAATAAAATATAATTTGTTTGCTGTTCCCCAAAAGCAGGGATGGCCAACCTGTAGCTCTCCAGCTGTTGTAAAACTCCCACCATACCCTGCTGTAGGCTGAAAGCTGTAGGCAGTATGTGCATGCTGGGAGTTGTAGTTTTGCAACAGCTGGAAAGCCTCAGGTTGGCCATCCCTGCCCTACAGTTTATGTTGCGGACTGGTTTGTGGATTTGTTAAGTTCAATGGGAGGTCAAAGTACGCAATGAAAACCAATTGTTGCTGATTATCTGCAGAAAATTATAAACACTGCTACTTCCTCACACTGACATCTGCCTTGCTACTCTCTCCTTACTTCCTCTGGGCTCCATGACAGTGGTCTTCACCCCTCCTCAGACATTTTCCACTGGTTCTGGCTCTGTTCGTGCTCAAACATCTCTGTTGATTGGGCTTTTAGTGTGAGGAGCATGGTTTGTGTCTTAGGCCCCACCTTGTTGGTGCCAGAGTTGCGTATGCCTATGTGTCTCAAGTGCGATCTTTTTAGTACCAGGACTAGGAAGCCTGACAGTGATATACCTGTCCATGCATGGACAGAGCACACCAGCCTTTTATTCAAGTTGAGAAGCCATGAGAATGTTCCCCCTGACTTATATTTACATGTTTTTTTTCTTGGAAGGGTTGCAGTATGGCCCCTGGCAGCTGGGCTACCACTAGATGATTACTACAAGGTTGCTGATGCCGAGACCAGCTTGTGTATAGAAACTCACTAGGGAGGGATCTAAAAGTGCCAGTCTGGATTGCTACCTAAGATGCCTTGAGAGGAGCACCTTGCTGTGGTGCTGTCATTTTAGGACCACAGTAACTTTTGCCATCTGATCAGAATGGGCAGCTTTGTCTTTAAATTGCACACAGCTGCCAGTGATGTGGCATTCTAAGGATGTTGAGCTGGCAGCTGAGAAATTGTGCTGTGGGAAGTGGGCACTCCAGTACTGCTTGGTTAACCACAGCTGGAGTAGTGTCACAAGGGACTTATGGCTCCATTATAAAGAGCCTTAACAGTACATACAGATGTTTATATAGCTGAAGACCCAAGGAAAGATGCTAGCAATGGTGGATTATAATAGGTCCGTAATGGGCGACCGCCCAGGGCCCATGGTTGGCTAATCCACACATTAAACTTGTCATACACTGATGTATATAGCTATGGTCCTGGGTCGTAACTAGCATTTAGCTGTGCCAAAATGCAGAGAGTAGCAAGGAGTAGGAGTTGTGTGTTCCCAGCAGTTTGTCCAATCCAGATACTGCTCAGACCTCTACCACGGCCTGACTCCTGTTGGCCCACCTCTCTCCCGTCAATGCCCTCTGCCTCCAGTGCTGTTTACTGGCTCTTCCCTAAATATATCTGCAGCCCCAGGTCTCCTAACCCAGTTCAGCGGCTGCCACTAGTATGGAGGTGATCAAAAGCAGGGAAAAGCATACTAGATGCTGCGTCTGATGAATGAACTATGACTGAAGACAACCTTTGGAACCTGAGCACACTGAAAAGTCAGCCACCTGTAAAGGAGTGTTTATCCTTAAAGGGCTTTGCCTATCTTACACACTGGTTTCATATCGCTAGGATATGCCATCAATTACAGATAGGTGGAGGTCCCACCTCTGAGATCTGCACTTATCTCTAGAACGGAACCCCCCAAGTGAACGAGGTTACACCGCACAAGCATGGCCACCCTCCATTCACTGCTGTGGGGGTGCCGAAAATAGCTAAGCACTGGCTCAGCTATTTATGGCCCTCCCATAGAGGTGAATGGCGAGATGGCCATGCTTGCACAGTGCATTATCCAAGAGAGCACTTCATGCTTGCATTATGGGCTCTCCTTCTAGACATTGCCTAGCCACTTTGGTGGCCACCTATGTGTGAAATATTCTAACACACTTAACTTCCTGTCAAAGATCTAATGATCCAAGATGTTTAACCCTTAAATTGCCTTTACCCAAGAATCCCTAAAGAATTGCTAGATATAATAGGTAGATAGGTTAAAGGAGTTTTCCGGTTCCACATACAAAACAACAACAAAAAAACACCAGCATTGAACCTTACCGAATTATAGAAGTCAGATGATTTTGACTCCACCAGCGTAATTATGATTTGTGGCTATCACACTGTGTTTATATCCCATCGCAAGACTTCCTCTCCTTCCCTTCCCAGCTGGAACATCACAAATCTAAGCAGGGCCTGGCAGCCTCATTAGCATTCACTGAAGTGAATGCTAATGATGCTGTGTTGGATATTGGTTGGGGGATGGGCCTTCTTCCAGAAATTATTTAACAGGTTATAATCAGTATTTGAAACCCAGACCTTTTGTATGGCAGGCAGAAAAGTTACCTTTACACTATAGACCTGCTCATCATTTGCTTAAAAAGCTATTTGGGGTAATTTATTAAGACCTGTAATTTAGACGCCAGTCTTAATAACCTTGCACTGGTGTTTATGGGCCTAAGTTATGTAGAGCAGTGTTCCTCAACTCCAGTCCTCAGGGCCCACCTAACGGTCAGGTTTTCTGGATTTCCTTAGAATTCAGCAGGTACTATAATTAGTTTCAATGCATCAGGACTTACCACAGGTATTCATTCTGTGGGATATTCCCAAATCATGACTAGTAGGTAAGCCCTGAGGACTGGAGTTGGGGAACACTGATGTAGAGGATGCGACCTCTACATAACTTAGGCGCTGGCTGTGCGACTTGCTTAAATCTTATCCCAGCTCCCTTGCTGGCGTAAAGTAATTTGCTATGCCAAAAACAGGCATAGAAAATTATAAATTAGATGGGCCAGCCGGCCCCTTCACCGCCCATGTCACACCACCTTTTTCTGCCACCTTGGAAAAGTAGCATGAGCGGGGAAAAGTTGCAGATTCGCCTGCAAATCCCCCAAAAAGTGGCGTACACTAAATAAATAGTATATTACTGAAATGAAGAGAAATAATGTTTCACTATATTGTACAGTTTATTAAAATGCAGGGATGCCAAATACTGTTTTTTGATATGGCATCCTAGGTACTGTATTTTTCGCCCTATAAGCTGCACTTAGGTTTTAGAGGAGAAGAATAAGAAAAAAAATTTTTTAATCAGACCTCAGCTCAGAGCCCCTCATACCCTCAATCAGAGCTCAGCTCAGACCTCAATGTGAATGACCCCAAGTCAGACCTTCAATCAGAGCCCCAATGTGAATGACCCCCCAGACCTCAGATCAGAGGCCTAATAAGAATAAGACCCCCCCCCTTCAGACCTCAACTCAAACCACCTATGTGAATGACCCCCAGAACTCTGATAACAGCCCCATTTTGAATGAACACCCTCATTCAGACCTCAGATCAGACTCCTGAATGTGAATGACCCCCAATCAGACCTCAGATCAGACCCCCAAATGGGAATGACCACTAGACTTCAGTACAGACCCCCTTGCTCAGGGCAAATAAAATAAAAATAAAAAACACTTACTTCTCCGGGCCAAGCCAGCAAAGGAGGCAATATTGATAACCACAATACATTAGTAAGTGGCTTGTATTAACCTTCTCTACATGATAAATGCCACTTGCTGAAGTGATACAACCCCTTTGAAGGGGTTGTCCGGGCTTTTTCTATCGATGACCTAGGTCTGATTGTCTGATAGGTCTGGGACTCGCACCTACCCTGAGATCGTAGTGGGGAAGGTGGTGGCCCGAGGACCCTGGGTTTTCCAGGGTCTGGCCCCTGCCAAGCTCTCTTACTATAGAAGTGAAAAGGAGCGTATCATGCTTGCGCGGCTACCGCTCCAATTCATTTCTGTGGGGCCGATGGAAATAGCCGAGCCAGTGTGCTCGGCTATTTTCGGCAGCCCCAGAGAAACGAATTGAGGGCGGCTGCGCAGTGCGCCCTCCATAGTTTTTAGGGATCCATTCTAGATGGGACCCACACCTATCAGACAATGGGGGCAATATGGCCCCATTGTCTGAGATGGGAATACCTATTTAACCATTCGTCCATAAATACATTGTAATAAACAACAGGCATACAGAGCAGTTACTCTTCATGCTATTTATTAAATGTGTAGCTTTTTTGCATGGTATTTCATACAGCTTAAAGTAAATATTACCTGGCAAATGATAATTATCATTATAAAAATATGAGGCTGTCTGTGACTCCTAAAGAAAGAAAAACTGTGTTTAACAGGCTGTCAGCCAGTGAAAACAGAAGCGGAGTCATCTTGTGTGGTCTGATGAAATGGAATGCTGCTCTTTTCTCTCTCCAGCGCTGGCAATGAAGTGCAAAACTGTATGAGATAGCAACTCATTACTAAATCGGATATCAGAAGAGGGAATTCCCCAACTATTACTAGATTGGATGTAAATCAACTGGAAGAACAATGGTCAGAATTCCACTGTATATGTTGTGGAAATCATATTATTAGCCATGCACATGACTGTTGGTCGGTGTCTGTATTGTGGCTCGCAAACAACAGGTCAGCAATATACGGGCACCGACCATTTTTGTACCGAATAATGAATGCAGACCTATTCATTGAATGGGTCCGCAATCCGGTATGTGCAGTGAGGAATGGAGGCACGGAACCCCACAGAAGCACCATGGAGCAGGGGTGTTGCTAGGGTCACAAAAGATCCTGGACCCAAGCCCCAATGAATATGGCCAAATTCTCTAAGTCGACCAACCATGCAGTCCCATGTAAATAACATTACCCCTCAACATTCAGTCCCATGTAAATAATAACACGCCTTCCCTCAGGCACCTTCAACATATAGTCCTATGTAAATAACATCATCCTGCCCCAGCCATCTCCAACATGCATTCCCATGTAAATATCTTCACCCCCTCAAATTTCAGTCCCATGTAAATAACATCACTCCACCAGACTGTCCCATGTAAATAACTTTCCTCCCTTCAGCCCAAACATGCAGTCCCAGTTAAATAACTACAACTCCCAACATTGCTCTGCCTCTCACACTGAGTAATCTACCCCTTCACTTACCTCATCACAGGTCCTTCAGCACGTGCAGGGCATTAGATTCAATTGTATTGCCATCCTGAGGATGTGTCTATCTGGCAGTGTTGGGGCAAAACCCCCTTCTCTATGATTGTCGGGGTCCCAATTTTATGAAGATGAGCGCTCAGAGGAAATAAATGCAGAACATTGTTCAGCTATATCAGATATTTCCTGTTTATTGACAGAACACGTTGCTCTTTATAGTACAAAAACCGCAGATAGGTGGGTGGAGTTCCTATAGTGCAGATGTGCAGTTTCTGTAACTTTTTACTAACATGACATTTACTGAAACACTGAACCAAACCACACATTTTGTTCCATCCCACCCACTCTTCCTGATCACAGAGAGAAGTGTCTGCTTTAAGAGGAAGTCAAAAAGGTCACATGCATTTCTGAACCTATAAAGAAGAAGTGGTTACCCTCACAATGAACGTTATATTTATATATATTTAGTTCTGCAATTTCCTGTAAGTAAGTAACTTATCAGAAACATAAAAATTTCTTCTTTCAAATTAATCTTTAGTTTAAGATGGAGTCCTGATACAAAATGAATTCTTAATCCCTCACAATTCCCCCATTTTGAGATATCTTGGAACTGACATCCTAACCCAGAGGTACTTCAGTTGGGATAGGCCCAACCGCCAGCTGGAGGCCAGATTCCCTCCCAGGTATCGATGCAGTTCCCAAGACTTCTCAATAATCCTGGTAGTTTCTCCTTTTGGTACAGGACCTGTTGGCACACATACACATCAGCTTCATCACAGCATATACTACTATACTTTAGATCATCTGGCCCTGGTCTTCTTTGTGAGACAAACTGCTAATAAGACATATGAACAAGTTCTTTAACGGTCAGAGGGATTGCCAGATAAGGCACAGTTCTTGAACTCACGGGACTGTGAGTACAGATCCAACAGTCCTTAAAGCAGCACCTGATGGTGCCGTATCAAAGCATTGTCCCATTCATCATTCAGTTGACGAAATACTGCTGACACGCTTAAGGTCAGAGCCACTGTCGGCAGGAGGATCTTCATCCTTGGGCGTCGGACTTTCTTGCAGTGAGAAGCGTGTCCTTCAACCTTTACTGCTGTATGAGTAGTCAACAGGACTTGGAAAGAACCATCAAATCTGGGATCCAGGCCTTTCCTCACGTCTGTTTATCACCACCAGTCTCCTGGTTGCAGACTGTGTGTTCCTTCTACTGAATCTGGAAGGGAAGCAAACACTTGTTTACGGGAGTTCTCAAGCCTCTTTGTGAGGGCCCGCATGTAGCTTTTTAGGCTATCATTGTTTATTTGCAACCAGTTGCGGAAAAATACAATCCTAATCTGGGGAACTCCTGTCTGATTCAGTAACTTCAGAGACACCATACCTGCACACCAGCTCACTGACCAGTTTCTTTGCTGTGTTCTTTGCATTTGCCTTTGTTACTGGGAAGGCTTCCGGCCACCCTGAAAAGAGATCAACACACACAAGGACAAGCTCATATACTCCTACCTTAGGCAGTTGTATATAGTCTATCTGCAGTCTCTGGAACGGGTAAAGTGGCCTGGGGGTGCTTGCTTGGAGTCTTCACCACTTGACCGGGATTGTTCAGTGCACAGACCATACATCCTTGTATAAACTGAGCGACTACTGTAGAAAATCTTGGAGCAATCCACCCTGCGTTAACCACACCTACCATGGCACCTTCTGACAGGTGAGTGGGCCCATGGGCCTCCTGAGCCATAGCTGGGTACAAAGGGCGTGGTAGACAAATTTTGTCCTTGTTTCCCCAAATTCCATGTTTGGCCCCTTGTTCTTTTTCCTCAGGAGGGGCTTGTAAGCATTCTTTGAAATGTACTTACTGAAATGTCCTCGGGTTTCAAGGCTCTCACCGGGGTGGCGTCAGCATTCAGTGGCTGGAGTGCAGCTTGTTTGGCTGCCTTGTCTACTCAATCATTGCCTTTTGCTTCCACCGTGGTACACCTTGTATGAGCCTTTACCTTAATAATAGCAACCTCCTCTGGTAACAACAGAGAGTTCATAAGTTCAAGTACAAAGTCTTTATTCTTTATAGGCTGGCCTGCTGATGTTAGGAAGTCCCTGGCCCGCCAAATAGGTCCATATTCATGTGCAATACCAAAAGCATACCTTGAGTCCGTGTAGATGTTCACCTTCTTCCCCTTGGCCAATTTACACGCCTCAGTGAGTGCCTTCAGCTCCACCTCTTGCACTGACATGTGAGGTGGCAGTGGTTCAGCTGTCCCTACCTCATGCTGTGTGACCACTGCATATCCAGTGTGGAATCGGCTTCAATCTACAAAATACTCAAAATCGGGGTTATCAAGGGGGTTTTCATGAATATGTTCAAAAACAAATGTTTCCTGCTGTATTAATTGTATTCAGTCATGTTCAACAAGATTGGTTAAAAGTTCTGATACACCTCCCTCCCCCATTTCTGAATCTGTAATCGGCAACAGAATAGCAGGATTCAGAGTAGTATGAGTACCATGAGGAGTGCACACTGGAGTCTAAGTTGCCTGGCCATAGAAATGTGCCTGAATTTCATGAGGTGTTTGTACAGTCACCGGGTAGTCTAACACCATTTCAGAAGCTTTTTCTATCATTGCCTGCACTGCCGCTACTGCCCTGACACAGGAGGGGGCGCCTCTGGCAACAGGATATAATCTGGCAGAAAAGTATGCCTCTGGCATTCACCATGTTTCTGAGTCATCACAACCGTATTGTGACTCTGCATTTCTGAGCAAAACAGCTGAAATTCCTCGTCATATTTTGGAATACCCAGGGCCGGGCTGAGGTTATGCTTAGCTTCAACGTATGAGAATTATTCACTGCCTCTTCTGTCAGGCGAAATGGGTCAGATGACAGACAATCATACCGAGGCAACATTAACATGGAGGCATGCCTGATCCAGGGGCGACAGTATGCCACCAGCCCCAAAAACACTCTCAGGCTTTGTGCTCCTTTAGACACTTGTATTCTTTCTCCACTGCCTCCTTCCTCTTTGGGGTTAAGTGACGGTCTCCATGAGAGAGACAGCGTCCTAAAAATACACTACTTTGAGACTTTTACACCCGTTCTGATGGAGGAAAAAGAGATCTAGTTGTTTCACAGCAAGTCTCATTGCCTTCAGCACACAGGAGCCAATCATCCACGTAAGGACAGATTGCAGAGCCTGTGTATACATGGTGGGGAGTTCTGAGCCCCCTGCGGCAGGACGGTCCAGGTATACTGGTTACCCTTAGATGTAAAGGCAAACAGATACTGACTGTCAGGATACAGCGGGACACTGAAGAAGACATCTGCCAGGTCTATCACTGTGAAACACGTAGCAGTGGATGGAACTTGTAAGTAAGGTATGTGGGCACTATTGGAGTTTGTAAAACTGTCACCTTGTTAACTTCTCTAAGATCATGAACCATCCTGTAACTGACAGGCTGGCCCCTAACTGTTGTCTTCTATTGGGAACAGCAGGGTATTATCGGTAGATACTGTTTTTACCAATATACCGGCTTAGAGGAAATCATCAATTTGACTGACCACTGCTATCTCCTGGGCATGACTGAGCGGGCACTGCTTCACTTGAGGGGGCTGACATCCTGGCTTAAAATACACTATAGCCGGAGACACAGGGAGTCTTCCAATGTCTGTGTTAGATTTTGCCTCTGTTACCACCTCAAGAACAGCCTGGTCTACAAGGGTTAATTCTGAAGGCTCAGTCTCAGGCAGGGCCAGTGTCGCTATTAAGGGACATAATACTTCTTCTGGGGCCCCAAAATCTACATGGGTAGTGCCATTGGGATCAAAGTGTATGTGGGCTCCCAGTGCTTATAAAACATCAATCCCTAAAAGAGGTTCTGGCAGTTTTTTTTTTTTTTTTAATAATTGGGTGAAAACTGTACTGTCTCACCCATTAGTCCAGTCTGATCCCACCCCATGTCAGTCAAATGGTCCGCAGTCCAGCTACATAAGTCTCTACTGTCTCTTGAGGTCCCTGAACTATGTCTTTTAGATTTCTGGAACGCTCAACTTTTCTTTCCCTTTGCCCATTCCTTGAAAACTCAGACAAACTCTACTCCTGATGATAAGGTTTTCTCCCAGTCTTCCAGAGACAAATCTTCAAAAGTCCTCCTCCTATGTTCAGTCAGGAAAGGGTCCACAACCTGATACTGTGATTCCCCTAGTTTCATCAAGTCCTTCAGGTCAGCCCAAGTGACTCTGTACGTCGCCTGAATCTGCTGTAACACCCTAGCAGTGGGCATTGGTCTCATCAGGGGTCTGGGAGTCTAGTCAGCAGTCCTAATAGGTCTTTAGGACTAAGGGTGATATTCTGCCACAGTAACGTAACCACACTGTCCTAACGGTCCTGGGGCTTCGGGAGACATAGGGGTGAATGTGTCCGTGGTGTCTGGTGTGGGTGTCTGAGCAGGTAGGATTCTAGTCTTAGTCAATACAGGACAAATGCCTGCTGGTTTCTGGGGTCGACATGTCCCAAAAACCTTACAAGTGTCAGTCTAGTCTGGGTTCTGGTTTCCACAAACATTACACGTCCATCCCTCTGGTCCACTCCTGGACTGTCTGGTGGGTGCACTGGCCAGGGGGTATGGAGGTGGCGTTTCTCCAGACTTCTCACATTGCTCTTTGTGAGTATACAACAATCTGCCTTGCACAACTTCTCCTCTCAACCCATCAGTTTCAACCTCACGAGCTACTTTTATCCATGTATCAACCACATCTTCACATCCATGATCCTTTATCCAACCACAATGAGTCCTTCTGAATCTTTCCCAGACTAGCTTCCTCGGGCTTCCTCCATGAATCATGGTGCCACCGTACTAGTACTCCTAGGGTTAAGATTCCCGTACTTCATCCCTGCCTTCTCCAGCACCCTGTCCACATTCTTCAGACTCTCTTTACCTCCTCTTTCCTTCATCAATGTTTTGGCTGTCTTATAACCTTCTGGTATACTAAAAACATTCTCCATTGCTCTTCAACTGTACCAACCAGAACAACTATAGAAAGTAACACAATTTAGACATCTATTTTTCCCTTCAGTTCCAAACAGAGCTTTACCACTTCATGTACTCTGTTTCTGAGGTTTATTTTCCTTAGTTCCACAAAGCTTCCCAACTATAATCATATAGTTTACTTTGTCCCTGAGTTTTCCCTTTCTATAATGTTCTGCAATTTTCCAAACCCAGTAAAGAACAAACAAGACGTATACCGTGACTCCTAAAACCAGACCAAAAACATCCCAAAGTTACTCATGAACAGAAACTAAACCCAACAATCATAGGTATTATCAACCTTCAAGGTTCTTTATCAATATGGACTCGACTGTAAAAGGACTTTATACTTACGTTCCTTCAACAATCCCTCGAGCCAGACAACCAGTCAGGGAGGCACAGATATATTGTAAGATAAAGTCTCTTACCTTGCAGCGCTGTCTTTTATATCTGTCCGTCCCGGTCCGGATTATCCAAGTTGTCGGGAGATCAATGAAGTGTCCTTTAGTCGAGCCCCACGTTGGGCGCCAAGTTTTGTTGGGGCAAAACCCCCTTCTCTATGATTGTCGGGGTCCCAATTTTATGAAGATGAGCGCTCAGAGGAAATAAATGCAGAACATTGTTCAGCTATATCAGATATTTCCTGTTTATTGACAGAACACGTTGCTCTTTATAGTACAAAAACCGCAGATAGGTGGGTGGAGTTCCTATAGTGCAGATGTGCAGTTTCTGTAACTTTTTACTAACATGACATTTACTGAAACACTGAACCAAACCACACATTTTGTTCCATCCCACCCACTCTTCCTGATCACAGAGAGAAGTGTCTGCTTTAAGAGGAAGTCAAAAAGGTCACATGCATTTCTGAACCTATAAAGAAGAAGTGGTTACCCTCACAATGAACGTTATATTTATATATATTTAGTTCTGCAATTTCCTGTAAGTAAGTAACTTATCAGAAACATAAAAATTTCTTCTTTCAAATTAATCTTAGTTTAAGATGGAGTCCTGATACAAAATGAATTCTTAATCCCTCACAGCAGGCAGGACCTTCGGGCCTGAGACAAAACATCAGGGGCCCAGGCCCCAAATATTTTAACCTAGCAACGCCCTGCTATGGAGAACTATTTTTTTTTTTTTGCAGTATGGAAGGGTCATGGATCCATTCAAGTTGAATGGGTATGCATCAGTCTGCGCCAGCCACGCGGATGGTACCCATGCATTAGGGACGGCAATTTTCAGTCTCCAATGCGCAGAACAGGCGGCACACGTTAGTGTGCTTGAGCCCTTATAGTGGTAGCAAATTACACAGTGTTGTACTTTTTAAATTAGTGTAAGTAATCTGCAAACTAAGGGATCATGCACACAAACGTGTGCTTCGCGTGCAAATGGTGGTCCGCAACGCACGGGCACCAGCTGCCTGGCCGCCATTTGCAGATGCGGCCCCATTCTCTTGATTGCGTCCACGATCCACAAGATTCAGTCAGCACTGAAAAAAAATAGAACACCGTTTTTTTTTTTTGCGGTGTGGAGGCAAAAAAAAATAAAAAATAAATTTCAATACGGCCATAGACCACACACCCTAAAGGGAATGTGTTGTGTATTTCATTTTTATTTAGTTAGACATGGAAGAGATATTATGAGCAAACTTTGCAACAATTTGATTCTGCTGCTTTGCCGAAATTCTCCACGAAATTCGATTAGTGACAAATTACACTGTCACAAATCACAGATGGCATTGAACCCCTTAGATGCCACATTCAACCCTGATTGCGGCATCTGACAGTTACATTAAGGCCTTTCAGGGGTTAAGAACAAAAAATACATACTCACCTCATCCATTTGCTAGCAGAGAGGCCATCGTGGTCATCTTGATTGGCGAAAACGTGTGAAATCACACACACGCACACTGATGTGATGATGTCTTCTCTGCGAACAAATAGATGAGGCATGTATTTTTTTGTTTTTTACCGCTATTTCAGGAAAAATTGATTTGTTACCATGAAGCAAAAAGAAATTTGGCTTCATGATGAATCGAAGTCAGATCGAAGTCAATTTGTTTTACTTTGATTCACTCAACACTAGCTGTTGCCTATGGGGAAACCATATTGGAGATGCACAGTTCACTCCTCTATTGTCTAGGTAATGACAGTACAGCAGGGTGTGTGCTTTCTGTCAATGAATTGCAATAAGTGATGGAGTACAGTGCCCCCCACAAACCAAGGAGTGACAGGGGTGATGCATAATGATCATTATCTGTGTGTGTAGCTTTGCTATCCTACCTTACCTAGGACTTCAAAAGTACAATAGAGTTGTCATTAATTCACCCAACTTCTGATAGTGAAGTGACTCTTCTCATTCTGTTCCAGTCAACACAGCAAAGCTATCAAGAGAGATACATGAAACATTAGCCTATTGTCTAGTGGCCTAGTGTGAAATCTGTAATAGTTCAATAAAAATGAAATAATTTGTGTTAATAATAAAAATAAATTCAGTATTATGTAATTTTCTGATGATAGATTCCCTTTAAAAAAATTTCAGGCGACAGGACAAAGGAACAGTCGATGTCCCTGGAAAAATTAAAATGTGCTGTGAGGATGAGCATGTAGCTATCTGTATTAAAGAGGTTTTCAGAAATTTTCATGTTGATGGATGATCCTCAGGATAGGTCATCAATATCAGATCGGCAAAGGTCCAACACCCAGCACTCCAGTCAATCAGCTGGTTTAAGAGAAGGCCACTCAACGGTGAGCAGGTAAACAAACAAGGCAGCAGGCAGTGGAAGGACATGGGCAATGAGCGCTTTCATTGTGGCAAAGGGGTTAGGTTAAGAAATTGAAACTAGATGATCGGCGGGGGTGAAGAACCCGATCTGATATTGGTGAGTATAGGTCATCTATATTAAAATCCCAGAAAACCCCTTTAAGAACACTGATATTTATTTACACTGAGTTTATTTACTGAGTTTATTTACACTGATATTTATTAACACTGAGTCTCTATATAGTGGCCTTTAGCGCCATCAGTATCTCAGAATGAAATCAGCGTTAGTGCGCACAAACTGGCATAGAGTCAATTTAGTATCTCATAGGAAAAATTACATAAACATTATATCCTTCAATCATATCTGAGAAGGAAGGGGATTGATTTGGAGCTTTCTATTTCCAATGTTCAATAGCAAATGCTATTATATTCATTTTCAAGGCTATAGACACCTTTGGAATGAAAAAAAATGTTAGTTGATACATTTTGAATAAAAAAAAAACTTGCCTTCATTCCTCAAAACTTGCCCATATTCTCCAATTCTCATTCCTTCATCTATTTTCTCATGCGGGCATATCCCTCCCAGTAATACATACTGCATCTGTGTGTCCAGGATGCTGCAGTCTTCCCCGTGCAAACTGCCTTGTGTGTGCTTTCCTCCTTATCTACAGGCTCTGTGAGCTGCCCTCCTTGGATTTCCCCCCTGTCCAGATACCTGCTATGTATGAACTCCTACCCCTCCCTCCTGAAACACTGTAACACTCTGTAAGGCCCCATGCACATGACTGTATTTTCAGTCCATATCCAGTGCAAAAAATGCAAATCTAAAATATACATGGATGGATGTGGATGGGCCGAAGAGGACGAGGAGATTGAGAGTCATCCTCCTGGTGAGGAGAGCGAAGCCTTAACTGTTGGGACTCTGGCACACATGGCTGACTTCATGCTATGCTGCCTTTCCAGGTGACCCTCGCGTTATATGCATTTTAGCCAACCCCGATTACTGGTTGTTCACCCTTCTTGACCCCCGCTACAAAGAGAACTCCTCATCTCTTATTCCTCTGGTGGAGAGGACTAGCAAAATGGTGCAATACCAGAAGGCCCTTGTAGAAAAATTGCTCCAAAAATTTCCAGCTGACAACGCTGGCGGCAGAGTACGTAGTTCCTTGGGCACCCGAGGAGGGGAGACAAGGGGAACACACAGCAGTTCCAACAGAGGCAGGGCAATACTCTCCAAGGCCTGGGACAGTTTCATGACACCCCGCCAGCACCCTCACCCTGATGAGCAGCTTAGTGTCACAAGGAGGGAAAAGTTTTGGAAGATGTTGAAGGAGTACCTAGCTTACCATGTCAACGTCCTCAGTGATTCCTCTGTGCCTTAAAATTATTGGGTGTCTATGCTGGACATGTGGCACTCTGAACTGGCGCTCTACGCCTTGGAGGTGCTGGCCTGCCCTGCCGCCAGCATTTTGTCAGAGCGGGTATTTAGTGCCGCTGGGGGCATAATTACTGATAAACGCACCCGTCTGTCAACTGAAAATGGTTGACGCTTATCAAAATGAACAAGGCCTGGATTGCCCCTGACTTCTCTACCTCACCAGAGGAAAGTGGTTGAACATGAAGGAACTTTAAATGTGGCTTTTAGGGTGTATTGAATACACTGCATTCCCATGTACCACTTCCTCTTCTTGTCCTCTTCCTCCTCATCCTCCATCATATCAAACTCCTTATTAGGCTGCCCTCGACGTTCACCAGCAGGCCCTCACCTCTAATTTTTAAGACGATCACCAGCAGGCCCTCACCTCTAATTTTTAAGACGGTCACCAGCAGGCCTTCACCACTAATTTTTTAGACGGTCAGCTCAGCAGCAGGCCCTCAACCATAATTTTTTAGACGGACAGCTCAGCTGCAGGCACTCGCCCCTAATGTTTTAGACGGTCAGATGAGCAGCAGGCACTCGCCCCTAATGTTTTAAACGGTCAGGTGAGCAGAAGACACTCGCCCCTAATGTTTTAGACGGTCAGATGAGCAGCAGGCACTCGCCCCTAATGTTTTAGACGGTCAGATGAGCAGCAGGCACGCGCCCCTAATGTTTTAGACGGTCAGATGAGCAGCAGGCACTCGCCCCTAATGTTTTAAACGGTCAGGTGAGCAGAAGACACTCACCCCTAATGTTTTAGACGGTCAGATGAGCAGCAGGCACTCGCCCCTAATGTTTTAGACGGTCAGATGAGCAGCAGGCACTCGCCCCTAATGTTTTAGACGGTCAGATGAGCAGCAGGCACTCGCCCCTAATGTTTTAAACGGTTAGGTGAGCAGAAGACACTCGCCCCTAATGTTTTAGACCGTCAGATGAGCAGCAGGCACTCGCCCCTAATGTTTTAGACGGTCAGATGAGCAGCAGGCACTCGCCCCTAATGTTTTAGACGGTCAGCTCAGCAGCAGACCCTAACCCCTAATGTTCTTGAGTTTTAGCAGCAGGCCATCAATCATAATTTTTCAAGGGCGTGTCTGATGCCCTACTTTATGTGTAATAAAGGGTGTATTGGAGTGCCTGTTCCTTGTAATTTTTGGCAGCAGTTGCACTTTACATACAAGTAAATATATGTTTCCTAACAATATTTCCTCTAAAATCAATTTTATCCTCGGTTTTGGGTGTATTCTTGTCATTCCGTAAAAGTGGCGTAATACTCAGACAACATCGTTCCCAGCAGCAACTTTGGAGTCCAAGATGCATCCAGACATCCTCCCCATGCTGTTCCCAAACCATTTCAGTGGTATTTCCATTATTTTCTCACCTTTCCCTATGAACCAGACACCTTCCCCTCTTCAGAGCAGGGGGTGCCTGGTTTAGTGCTCTGGTTCTCCCATTGACTTCCATTGTGCTTGGGTGCTCGGTAGAGCACTCGAGCACCACCTAGTGTTCTACCTGAGCACCCGAACACTACGGTGCTCGATCAACACTAGTCTATAGCCTTTAGGGCCCATTTACATGACTGATTTTAAAAAAAAAAATCTGATTTTTTTTGACACGTCTTTTTTTTTTCCAATCGCCGTTTGCTTCATTACAAAGCTGAATTTTCTGCTTGAGGTTTTTGAAGCAGATCTGCTCCAAAAAAGTGTGGAAAATGCAAAAAAAAAACAAAAAAAAACCTCATGGACTTATTTGGAGCTGTTTTTTTCAGCTTCCTATTCATTTCAATGGAAAATTGAGTGCTGATTCTACCACAAGATAGGACATGCTTTTTTCCACGTGTAAAAAGAAAAGCAAGTGCTGCTTCCCATTGAAATGGATGGGAGGCTGTTATGAGGCTGTTTTGGAGCTGATTTTGAGGCAGAAACGCTCCAGAATCAGCGCCAAAACTCAGTGTGAACTGGCCTTGAACCAGATTCTTGTACGTGAAAATGGTCACTTTTCCACCTTCTAAGTAAATATTTGTTGTACCAAATGTGCGTTAATGGTATTTACATACAGTAAATACAAGACTTCATTTATTTTCTTGTAAGATTTTATTTAACTACATCCACATTTCTGTTTGAAGTGCAGTAACATATAGTGTTCACTATAACACCCATTGTAGTCTAAGCAAGCTAACATTGCAATTTTTCAGTTTGAGGTAATTTTTTTGGGAGCGAGAATATATTGCATAATATGTGATTTTCAGGCCAAGAGACAACTCCCCACAGTCAGCATGTAGTGTAGTGCGTGTCATAGGTATAAATGGTGAAAACACAATGCAGCTGCAGCAAACCAGTCAACTTCACTGCTGGACCCGGCAGGATATCAGTATCACCCACTCGAGCAGCTGGTCTTCTCTATATGAGAGGTACAGCTCTTAAAGGGGTTATCCAACCCCTAAAACACCCGGGCCCCTCACACAGATTGACGCCCGCACGGCCACTGTTGCATCTCCCCGTCGCACGGGTCAAAATATCCAGCAACGGAGGACTGGGAGTAGCTAATAGCAGGCCGCGACGGGAACGAGCCTCCCTAGCATTGCAGGTGACACTAGGGAGGCTTGTTCCCGCCACGACCTGCTATTGGCTGACCTCCCCCATTGCTTGATCTTTTGATTCGCACAACGGGGAGATGCAGCGGCGGGCGTGCGGGCATTAGAAGCAAGGTGGGTGCTGGGGAGTGAGGTAAGTACAATCTGTGTGAGGTGTCCGAGCATTTGGGGGGAGGAGGGGTTTAACCCATTTATACATCACTGGTGGTTAAACTTGCAAGCGCCAGTGCGGCCAATCATAGGCTACAGCAGTAACTTGTCAACTATACTGATAGGACTGATTGGTTGCCATGGTTACTTGACATGTCACTGCTGTGGTCTAGTAAGCAAAGACTTTTGGGGGGAGCCACAGAACTATCAGCAATGGTAGCTTGTTTATTGTTATTTTTAGTCATATGCAGCATGTACTGGATTTTTTTTTAAATGTTGGAAACCCCCTTTCAAGCGGTTGTGTAAGAATAAGGGGGAGTTTTGGCAACCCCCCTCCCATTCTGCCGGACCTGCAAAGGGAAGATTACATACCTGTTTCCCAGCACTGCCTCTTGAGCTTGCGATTCTAATCTGGGCTCCAGAGATGCCAACATCCGGTTTGACATGGCCATAGCCAATCGCAGGCCATGGTGGTGTCAGGTTCCCCTTGCGACCAAGTCGCCATCTGCCATGATGCAAGGGGAGCCTGACACTGCTGTAGTCTGTGATTGGCTGCGGCTAAGTCAAACCGAATGTTGACATCTCTGGAACCCAGAGGTGAGTTGATTGGTTGCTATAGGCAAAAATAAAAACTATGCTGTGTTTGGTTGCTATGGGTGACAAACAGCACATGACAGCACATGCAAGGAGATGAGACAGGCAGACTGAAACGTAGGGGCGATGTAAGATCCAACACACTTTATGCAAAGGGAAACTCCCCAAACAGGTGCAAATGTGTGTCCTCTGTGAATGGGCACCTGGGACAGTAGCAGGGTTTGCAAAGTTTGCAGGCATGACCAAAGTGTTAGGGCGGCCATGCACATTATAGCTGTTGGGCTGAACAATCAGCTATCTCTCCAAACTTCCCACACACACATATACATTTGGCTTGACTGCACATTTATGTGTATTTAATGGGAGGAGAGGAGAAAGCCACTGCCAGAGACTTCTCTCCCAGAAGAAAAAAGGATCAGGCAAAAAAATGTATTTTTCCAAGTCCTTCTCTCCACTAACATCATCGGTCGGGGAGAGCCCACCATACACATGAAACTGTTGCCTAAACCTGCTGAGAACAGTGGGTTCAGCTAACAATACACTAATGTGCATGGGGACCTGTAACCTCTTCCAGACATGCGCCATACATGTATGGCGCATAGCGGGTCCTTAAAGATGGCACCCGATGAGTGCCTGCTGTTTTACACAGCAGACACCAGGAGCTAATATCAGTGATCTGTGATGACACATATCACAAACATTTAACCCCTCAGATGCTGTTGTCAATTGTGATTTTCCCATTGGACCACTGCACTCCCAGGGTCTGAGTGGCTCACCCACGCAGAGCTCGGGAGATCCATTAGTTTCCTGTGGTGGCCTCAAGCCTGCTAGAGGCTACCATGCTTACCAAATGATATTTCTATGCAGCCCTGCTTGTGGCAGCGCTTCATAGGAGCCTAGCAAATCTCCCATAGGCTGCAATAGTAATTTATTGCATTCTATAAGAAAATCAATCTAAATATTGCATGTTCAAGTCCCCTAAAGGGACTGTTTGTTTTTTTTTTTAAATATAAAAAATATATAAAAATTCAAATCACATCCCCTTCCTCATAATAAAAATAAATAAAAAATAAAAGATCATAGGCATCACCATGTCCAAAAATGCCTGCACTATTAAAATATAAATGTATTTATCCTGTACGGTGTACTTCATAATGGAAAAATAAAGAAATGGCTGATTTGCCTTTTTTTTTTTTGCTTTGGATCCTCAAAATAATTTTATAAAAAGTGATCAAAAAGGTATACACTCCCTAAAATGTTATCAATAAAAACTACAGATCACTCCCAAAAATGGTCCCTCAGATAACTCTGCATACGTATAAATAAAAGTTAAGGTGTTCAGAATATGGTGATGCAAAGAAAAAATGAAGAATATGAAGCTGACAGGTCAGTTTTATTGCACAGAGAACGCTGTAAAAACAAAACCCATAAAACTGTGGCGGGTATTTTTTTACACCCCATTGTATACAATATTAAATGTTGCCACTAGAAAGTAAAACTTGTCCTGCAAAAAACATCCCTCATATGGTTATATGAATGGAAAAGGTAAAAAAATTATGGCTCTGGGAAAGCAAAAAGTAAAAAGCAAAAAAGCAAAAAGGAAAATTGCTGTGTCAGGACCGGTTAAAGAAAAAAAAGGAATGATTTAAAAAATGGATTATGTTTCCCTTAAAGGGGTTATCCAATAGTAGAAATACTAACCACATCCCCCCTCACAATGCCCGGGCCCCTCATATAGACGATACTTACCCGGTCCCGGCACCTGAGTCCCTCTGGATCTCTGCACGGCCGCCGCTGCAACTCCCCTAGCATCCCTAGCCTCGTGGGTGACGCTAGGGAGGCTGGTCACCATCCGGCCTGCATAGCATCTGCATTGTCAACCATAAGATTACAATTTCTTCGAGAACTGAAAACAGAAGACAAACTGAAACGCCATGACTTCTGCATTGACTTGCACCACCACAACGTTAGAATCTAAGTTCAGAAAACCCATGGGCCCTTAACAAGCACATGAGTGAATATGTTCTGTGGAATGAGCAGGCGCACAGTCTATGGTGCCTTCTTTTTTGCAGAGAATACTGTCACTTGCCTCTCCTACCTGGAAATTTTAAGGTAATGGCTTACTCCACAGATAAAGGAAGAACTGCCAAACATGGTCTATCAGCAGGATGGTGTTCCTCATTTCCAGTTAGATGTTCACCTGACTGAAGCTCTGTTGGAACATTTGACTGGCGGCACCGGAATAAACAATAGATTCACCAACATTGAGCTGGCCTCCACGATCACCAAATCTAATAACCTGCAACTTCTTTCTCGGGGACTACACCAACTACATATACAATCAGTATATCTGCCCCCTAGCTACAGGATCTGAATGCCCTAAGATGACATCACTGAAAAAGTGGAGTCCATATCTGATGATATGCTGGCATGCGTCTGGACAGAACTGGCCTACAGCCTAGATATCTGCCTTGTCACCAGTGGATAAATAGTGTGTTATTTCAAGTTAATAAATTTGTGTTATGTTCTCTCAGTTATGAATACCGAGCCTATAATATCTTTTATTATACGTTATATTAAAGGGGTATTCCGGTAACGCAACTTAATTTTTGATAAACTGTATTAAGGCTGCAAGCTGTGACACAACCAGAACCCATACCCATACATATAACCAGAGCTTCATTTTACCTTGAAATCCATTTGTCTAGCTCCTGTGTGAGCCTGCAACACACTGAGAGTATCATGGCTACTGATCTTCCCTCACAAAACTACCATTCCCACAATGCCTAGCTTTCCTGCTGTGAGTTTCTGCTTGCTCATGAGTGTTGATGATTACTAGAGATGAGCGAGTAGTGAAATATTCGAAAGTTCGAAATTCGATTCGAATAGACCGCGATATTCGGCTATTCGACCGAATATCGAATCCCATTAATTAATTAATGGGATTAATTAATAATTAATCCCATTAGTCTATGGGAAAAAAATGCTCGCCACTTAGAAATCTCAATTCGACCACTTGGAGGTCACCAAGTCCACCCTGAAACCTCAGAAAAGGATGCCAACACTGCTGGAATGCAACTGGGACAGCAGGGGAAGCATGTCTGGGTGCATATAACGCGCCCAAGTCGCACTATTACGCCACTATCACAGCCTCTCAACAATACACTCCAAAGACAATGTAACCTCTCTGTAAAGTGAGACCATACAAGGAAACCTTCTTTCCTCTACATTGCCATGGACCCCAAGCCAAACTAGACAAAAAAGAAGATAAATTCTGCACCCCTTAAAATCACGTTGCCTATGACAACCACAGATGGCATAGGCAAGGGGGAAAGCAATCAAGCCATCACTATTTTTCCCTCTGTGCCATCCCTGCCTTGCCCAGGCACATGTCCCAAAACATCATCCACGCCCGAGTAACACGGTTACTGCAAAAGGCCATTTGACCACCAACACTTTGGTTTGAGGCCGGGGATGCTACATCTCCCTGACGGCACACTGGGTGAATGTTGTGGAGGCGGGGACGGGCAAACTTGCTACCCCCACCCAAGTTTTGGGCCTTGGTTCTGTCTGGATTTCCGCAACCCTTACAGACAGCTCGGCAAACCCCTCCTTCTCCTTCTAGATTTGTTAAATCTGTCCACCACCCAGTCAAGTCCAGTCTCGTCGATAGCCTGCAGAAACTGCAGGGACCTCACTCTGACCCTCCTTCCTCCCACCCTGCCCAATGTTATCAACCCAGTGTTCCCACCCATGCAAGAATCGCAGGAGCTATCTGAGGATTTTGTTTGTTCTGATGCCCAAACACTGGAGCAAGCTCCATCTCTAGCTGATGGTGGTGTGGAACGGGCACTAAAGTGTAAAATGATTAGGGACGATGATGAGACACAGTTGCCAGCAAGGGAGGCTGTTGGAGCAAAGTGAGGCAGTGTAAGAGGAGGTGGTTGAGTATGACGAAGTCAGTGACCCGACCTGGCCCAGTGTCATGTCTAGCAGGTAAAGCAGTGGGGATGTTGAGGGATGCGTAGGACCACAAAAGGCAGGAAGAGGCCGTGGGCTGGCCAGAGGCTCAAGGAGAAGGCAGGCTAGAGCCCGCAGGGCCGCATCTCTTCCCTATAACAGGCCCCCACACAAAGCTCTCCCATCGAGGGCTCTTAGGTCCTTGTTGTGAAAATATTTTAATGAGTGCGCAAAGTTAGCTTGAGGTGAGCCCTCGAAAAAAATTATATGGAGGCCCAAGAGGTGAGCCCTCGAAAAAATTAAGTGGAGGCCAAAGAGGTGAGA